>CM049843.1:14067767-14438148 GCA_027422415.1 Schizothorax lantsangensis | reverse complement strand
GTAAATATGAATGGGAATATACTTCAGAGTTATTTTACTCATAAGAATTTCTAGGGGGTGCCAATAATTGTGGCCAACATCCATTGGAGAAAACAGTTATTTCATCATGTGATTTTCTCCCACTTTCAATTGTTTTACTTCAATGATAGGTTAGATTTTGTAATTTTTTGAGGGAAAGATCAAAAGGATAAACAATTCAGATTTATTTTCACAGCCGCCTTTGCTCATATTTATCAGGGTGCCAATATTAGTGGAGGACACTGTATAAGCGTTTGGAACTGCCTTGGCGAAGGGAATGACTGACCAGATGTTAACTTGACAACGCTGCGCGTGCATGCAACATTCAGCGCTTCATCAGTTGTTGCAAATAAATATTTCTTCTTTTAGTTTATTCAAATATTGTCTAATTGGGTCTTATTTACTATTACACTTTTTCAAACTAAACTTGCTTACACATCCGTCTTAAATCATATTTCAATCTCTGATGAAGAATATTTTGTATTACATTAAAATAAATACAATTTAATCAGCCTATTTTTCATACTTACGATTGTATGTGAAGTCGAAATCAACACCAACTTTGCTTTAAAATGCATCGCAAGATCTCCTAAGTGAAGATCACATGATCACAAACGGAAATCACTTCCGTGAAGTGACCATCGCATGTTCCCTTCTCTAACGGACTTCTGGAAGGGTCCTTCGTGAAGGGATTCAGTTGCTCACTTTCGTTTGGAACGTCCCTACAAATGGCGTCCCCTTCCCGAAGTGCCCTTCAAGGGCGCAAAAAAAGCCGTTTGGAATTTGCCCTTTATCAGATCAAATGAAAATGTCATCGAAACTTTTCTGAAGACAGTCGGTTCCCTTCAGAGATACATTCATATAAAACACCTGCGCCGTGTTTTGATTTCGAAACGTGTAGTGCTCATGTTTATTCAACAAAGTCAAACGCCATAAATAAATCAATGTATGAGAAACACTGGTAATGTATATAAAAATATCGGAAATGTTTTTAAAAATCATATCACTGTTATTGAGAAATTATATCGCGATACATAATGATATTGAATTATTGTCCAGCCCTAACTATAATCAATTTATTTAAAAAAAAAAATCATCAAAACAGTCATATATTTGTATAGCTTTTGTGGCAATTGTTTTCTTTCAGCTGCAGGGTTTACTTCTCCATCGCTTCTGCTTGTTTGATAAATTAATTTATTGTTATTTTTTTAAGATTTCATTTTTACTTCCATTTTAGACCGGTGAAAGAGAATGAAGAGAGTGAACAACTGTACACAGTGAAGTAGAAGAAGTAGAGGAGAAAACGGCATGTCAAAAGCAGAGAAAGTAATTTGTTACTGAAAAGAAGAGCCGAAAAATCTTTCACCTGCTCTCAGTGTGGAAAGAGTTTCTCATGCAAACAAAGTGTTAAATTACACATGAGAGTTCATAGTGGAGAGAAGCCGCACACATGTGATCAATGTGGGATGAGTTTTGCACGAAAAGAAACCCTTATTACTCGCATGAAAATCCACACTGGAGAGAAACCGCACGCATGCGATCAGTGCGGGAAGAGATTTGCACAGGCAAGAACTTGTAAATTACATCTGCGTTCTCATTCTGGAGAAAGACCATATAACTGTGATCAGTGTGGAAAAAGCTTTTCTTATGGAGATTCCCTGAAGAGCCACCTAAAAGTTCACACAAAGGAGAAGCCTTATGTGTGTTCTTTGTGTGGAAAGAGTTTTCCACGACTGGGTGCTTTTAATTTACACCAGAAAAGACACAGCGGTGTGAAAGATCATATGTGCTTTGATTGTGGGAAAACCTTCATTACATCTGATAAACTGAAACGACACCAGATAATCCACAGTGGAGAAAAACCTTACAACTGTTCACAATGTGACAAGAGTTTCAGTCAGTCAGACCATCTGAAAAGACATAAGATGATCCACACTGGAGCAAAGCCACACAGTGTGGGAAGTGTTTCACATGTGTAAGTGGTCTTAAATCACATCTGCTCTCTCATTCTGGATAAAGACCATTGTAAAAGAGACCCCTGCCTTCTAATGAAACCTTCTGAACTTGTTCTGAAAAACAGGACTGAGATATTTGTCAAAGCACTTTCTAAATTCCAAAGAGACTATCTTTAATATTAAAGACATTCTAAGACTACTTTAGTTTAATTTCAGTTAAGACACTTGTCGGTTAGTTCAGTTACAACCAGTTCAATTGAGCACTGGACAATTCAAATATTGATTGTTAAATTTCCTGTGAATTCAATTGTTAATATCATTTGAGCTTCCCTTTAACTGTGTGATCAGTGATACAATAAAAATGTTTTTTGAAAAGATTCCACTTATTAGTTTTTGTTTTCACTTCATTCATTATACCGATGTCTTCGGATCACCTGTAAATTGGCACTTAAAGCTCATTTCACTGGTGTCTACAGACTGAGGCAAACTGCATTGTCACCATAAATCTTTTAAAAGACAAACCATGTTTCATGTAACGCCCAACAACTAAAAGCCAGAGAACAAAAGCTCAGCTAAATTAAGTTGTGATTTCCTAAGGGATGTTCCTGTTTTCACTTCATTTATTATTCTGATGTCTTCAAATCACCTGTAAACTGCATTTAAACATTTCAATGGTGTCAACAGACTGAGACAAACTACACTATTACCATAAATGTCTTAAAGGGTTAAAAATAAAAATGGGAGCACAGAAAAAAAAAAAAACGGAGCACCTTCTGAATAACAACAAAAATTAGCCTTCCCATTACGAAGTAATATTGGACTCCTTAAGGTGATTTACAGGGCCAATTTCTTTTCTTTTCTTTTTTTACTTTATTCAAAGTATTTTTTTCATTTGTCAAATTCAGAAGTGTAATTTTATAAGCCTTTTTTCATAATTTCTAATTAAAACAATGGAATAAGAATAAGTTAACGATCAAATAAAATCAGTATTAACAAAATTAATTTGCACTATACAGAAGAACACAAGTGTTTTGTAGGTATTTACAGACATTTAATGAGGCTCAGAGGTGGCATGAGTGCAATTAACTTCATACATTCACGTTGAGATTGTTTAAATATAACATTTTGATTATAGAAAAATTCAATGATTTAAATAACTGAAATGACACTTTAAAACTGAAACTAAAACTGCCATTAGGTGGCGGCAAATTACTGAGTTTTATCACTGAATCATTCACTCAATTGATTCGTTCGAACAGCTGATTCATTCAGGAACAAAGGCTGTCTTTGTAAATTGGTAATTTTTTTTTTTTATCTTTTTTTTTTTCACACATAACATAGCATCCAAAATATAACAAAATTAAAATTGTGCCATAAAGGTGTACTGTTACAGAATTTGAAGGGTCCACCTATCCGACGTTCAACCATTTTCCAGATTTTAATAGAGTTAGCCACAACCGGACCAAATTTGTAATTATCCCCTGTTTTTCCTGTGCCAGTAAATAAAATATCTTGAAGTCTATTTGGTTTAACCTTGTCAGCTTCAATCACCCTCCATGAAACTGTAGATTGAGGATCAACCCAATTATGAAGAGCTTTAAGCTGGAACGACCAATAATATAATTCAAAATTTGGTACAGCCAGTCCTCCTGCGCTATTAGGATGTTGTAATGTGGTAAGTTTAATTCTGGGACATTTATCATTCCAGATAAACTTAGAAATTATGGAGTTGATCTCCTTAAAGTAACCTGGAGGGGGAGAGAATGGGTAATTGAATTGACTCACTAGATTCGAAAGCATCCAACAGGTCTGTGTGAGTGTTGTCAGGAGGAAGAATCAGTAGAACATGTACTATGTCATTGCCATCCCTACCAAAAATATATTACAGAAAGAGAAATATTCAGAACAGGAGATACTATGCAAAACAAATACTCGGTCAAACAGGAAAATATAATTCTTTAATTGTATGGGTTAATAAATAGAATATAAAAATAAAGAGAGGATTTATTTATTTATTTTCGGTTTGTTGTTAGTCACTCTGGTCCACACTCCAGCATATAGGTGGCGGTAATGCACCTTAACGTTGGAGGCCACCCACCATAAAACAACAAGAAGAAGACGACGACGACGACTCACTAGATTCGTTTCATTTTCATAAACGAAACAATGCTGTGTTTGAATGGAAATGTGCAGCGGCTCAGTTGTGAGTTTGTTTGAAATTATTTTAGTTAACAAAATAGAGTAAAATCAGGCAATAGCCAGACAATGTAAGTAACTTTAATATTAACTTTTTGTTTTTTTAAATCACTCATTGTTCTTATATGCCAACAATCCCCAGCTGTTACAGTTAATGATAATGTATACGCTGCTTTGAAGTACCAGGTAACGCTACCATAGCATCAGCCTCGTTTACTGTACCGTGGAGGATAGTATCAGCCTTATCTGGCACTTTTTCTGTAGTTTATAATGTTAATGTTCCTGTCATCAGTTTGCAGTGTCACCCGAAGCAGCAGCAGCTTCAGGGGCAGGAATATTCACGTTAGTTAATCAAGCTTGCACACTCAATGCTGCACAAGAGTTGCACAATTGCAATAGTCGTCAACAGAAACACAGCGTGATTATTAAAAAGTCGGTGCTTCGCAACACAGACGGGTGAATTTATGAATGAACGTGTGAAAGGTCTGTCATAAAACGATGTTGTTATGTGTCCGCACGCTTTTTTTAAGTGGGTATCTGCAAATCCTTGACCTTTCTTAGTGGGTATAAGGCGCATCAGGTAGACTGCACCGCTGCACAGGACCTGTTAAATCCATCACAGGTACAAACATGTGAATCTATAGTTAAATGTGAATTAAGTTTGACACTGGAAACATTAAAATATCACTTTGTCATGCTATTTTAATTATCATGGCAACATGCATCTAATTCTTTTATTACTATCAATTTATTTGCTAGAAAGTTGAATCTGGATTCGTATGGATTTAGGTTTTGGAGTGTCACTTAACAGGCTAAAATGCTTCTATTGCATGTCAGTAGTTCCTGTTTTCACCTCATTCATTATGCTGATGCCTTCAGATCACCTGTAAACTGCCACTTAAAGCTCAATTTACTGGTGTCAACAGACTAAAGCATACTACATGATCACCACTTTTTAATATCTACTGTTAATTTTCAGTAGTCTATATGATAAATCATGTTTCATGTAAAAACAATTGCAAACTAAAACCCAGTTCACAAACATTCATCTAAATGTTGCTTACAAACCTGTAAATGTATTTCTAAATTAATTTATCCTTATTTATTCCTTACCGTTACATTTTATTATTATTATTAATGTTATTGTATTTGGATTCTTTTAATTGTGGTATAATCATTTTTTCCCCATATTTATTTGTCCATTAAATTATTTGCCCAGTAAAAATAAGAATAAATGTTTAAAATGTTAAAAATAGATTGATTCACAGACAGAACAGTACAATCCAAAACATTAATTTGTTTAAAAAACAAATTCAGTATACATTTTGATATAGAACATAAAATGGGTGAAAGCATGAATATTTGTTTTATTTTTATTTTGGCAGATCTGCTCCTCCTACAACATAACAGTTCACCTTCACTGAAGCTCCTTCTCCCCAGAAGATCAGCAGTAAATGCTGGAATATTCCCACCAGCCTACAAGTGAAGAAGAAAGTTCATGAAAGATCATTGAGACATGAGTGATCCAGAACCCTGCAGAATAAAACATGAAGATACTGAAGCACAAAGAGGTTGGTGTTTATTCTTGATTCTTCATTATTGATGCTGAAGAACAGCAGTTTATCAGATTAGTATAGTGGCCGAGAGAGCTCAATGCGCTGCAAATGAAAAACACCTGCAAATTAAGAAAACATCTTCATCAGTTTGACAACACACACGCTACAAATACTCACAACCCAAACAAGTAAAGAAACGTGCTGTAAATACTCAATTCACAAACAAAGAAATGCTCTGCAAATTCTCACAACACAAACAAATCAGAAATGCACTGCAAATAGTCACAGACCACATCGGAAATATTTAAGGGAACAGCAAAGTGACAAACATGTCTGAGACATTTCTCAGTTAAATCAGTTTATTTTAACATCCTGATCATACGATTCCTTAGCTTTAAAAAAAAAAAATAATAATAAGGTGACGAAACTACAGAAGAGGATTAGGGCCAAGCAATAATAAAAAAAATAAAACCATCTCAAGATTAAAGCCGTTAAATTTCGAGAAAACTGTTTATTTCAAAATTTGAAATAAAATGTTGAGAATAAACTGATTAAATTACAAGTAAAAAGTCATTTATTATTAAACATTCCTTAAGCAATTGATTTCCACATTTCCGATGTATTATGTGATGAGAAAAGGAAGAAAAGTGAGTTTGGCAAAAGACGGACTCGAACCCAGTCGATCGAAATATACACTACTCCCCTGTGTATTAGCCTACTCTCCAACCTTCGTCACTGCAGACGCTGCATAACACTTGTCCAACGAGATGAAATGAGCATGACACGAGTGCGTTTATTCTCAACTTTTTTCTCGAAAACACACACACGCGTACAGCCACTTTCTCCAAAATTATTTATTTAATTATGACAGACACAGCAATACATCATGTTCTAGAGATCATCATGTTTGTAGTGTGTTCCAGGGGATTACATGTAAATGTACAATATATATTCAGACCTAGTGGAGTAATAGTAAATAATAATATAGTAATCGTAAATGTGTAAAGTTGCATAAGCTAATTCTAATTTAGTATCATGTCCATATAAATCATTATTATGTTTTCTGTGGCTAGGAGTCCTGCCGTTCCTAAAAGGATTTAAGTTTACTACTAGACTAAAAACAGTTAAAGTTAGCAGGTGCATAAGATATCGCTACGTCCCACTTCAAAACGTACAATATTTTTCCACTTTTGTTAATAATCACCTGTCAGGGTCTTTCACCTGGCAAGATTTTTTACTGTCACACTGATAGTTTTTGCAGTGGATTGCCCAACATTGCGTTCTTTTATTCCACTTTGACTTCTCTTTCGTTGTTATTCTGTCTTCCTGTGTATCTGTACACTGTAAAAAAAATACTGTAGTTTTTACAAAATAATTCTGGCAGCTGTGGTTGCCAGAATAATTTTGTAAAAAATACAGAAAAACTGTAAACACATTTACAGAACAAAGCTGTAAAATTGACAGTATAAAACTTTAATTTACAAACAGGGAAATTTGAATGTAAACCAGTAAATTCAACAGCACACACTGCTATTAAAATCTGTTTTGTACCTTTAACATACTGACAACCACTATAATAATGCAGGTGGTAAAAGAGAAAGCCACTTGAATCAAAGCTCATCACAAGTAGCTTCAGCACAAGCAGAAGTAAATACTAATATATAGAAGGTGCACAGAGTTATTCATGCAAACACAAAACACCATCATGGTAACACACATGATACTTAAATAATGCAATACACTTTAATTAAACAACAGAAGATGTAACATAAAGTCCAAATGTACATAACTGATAACAAAAACTATTAAAAAACATGATTATTTAAACAAAAATACTTTCAAATGTGGAGTGTCACGCAGGGAATTCTGGGAATATCAGTTTACAGTTTTTGACTGTAAATTATACATTGATTTGTTATTTTTACTCCTAAAAACTACAATTAACAGCATTTGACTGTAAAATTACATGAAATGTCTGGTTATATCTTTTACAATTTTTCCCTGTATATAGTACAGGAACTCACTATTAACATGTTAACCGTTTTTTTTTCAGTAGCGTTTTAACAAAATTTTACCGTTAAAATTACACTTATTTTTTACAGTGTGTTGTCCAGTTGGAATTTTCACTCCAAAATGGCGGCCACGCTACCGAAGCGCCACCTAGCGGCTGTTACCCAAAAAAGCACCAGAGTTTCGCCTCTTGGCCTTCTATACTGCTGAAGGACTTTATTAGTTGGATCAAGTGTGTTTAATTAGGGTTTGAGCTAAACTGTGCAGTAGGGTTGTCACGATACCATAAAAATGTCTTGCGATACTATACCAGCTGAAGTATCACGATACCAAGTAGTATCACGATACCATGCAGTATTGTGTTAATTTAAAATTCAATTCTAAAAAATGAATCAATTTCATAAATAAATAGATGTAAATGAAAACAGACAATATTTTTCTCTGAATACTTAATTAATGATGAATGAATGACTGGCTATTGTTATCATGAAATGATCTAAACAAATCTTAGCACTGCACAGAAGCTGCATGAAGTGACATTTAGATGTGGCATTTATACATTTAGACTGTATTTATAATTGCATAAATAAAGTTATGAGATTAATGTTTTAAATACTAAATTCTGAATATAGAAATATGTTGGAAAATAATGTAATATGCCTACTTTTCATTATTCTCCATCATCCGCATTGCTGCTATGTGAATATACCCGGTACAACCTGTTTTGCACATTCCTCTTGCACATCCCTGTTTATACTAATATTTATTAAATCCACAGTAGACTGTATTGCACATTTTATTTTATTTCATTGCACATTTTACTCCTTATTTTATCTTTATTTTATTTTATATTTTTTTATATATTTTTTTTATCTTACTCTTACCTATATTTATATATATTCTCTTGTGTTATGTTTCATTTTTTATTTAATTTTTTTGCACTGTCCATTGAGCGGACCTACATTTCACTACTGATTATACCCTGTATGATTGTGTATGTGACAAATAAACAAGAACCTTGAACCTTTTAGATGGGAAACTTCAAACGTCCAGCAGGTGGCAGAAGTTCATGATTGAATCACTGAGTCATTCAAACGATTCTTTCAAAACGGCTGAATCCTTCAGAAGCGAATCAAATGACTGTTTTTATGAATGGTTCAGTGAATCAGTGATTCAGAGACAACGAGGATTCGGATTCGAACACAGAAACGAAACAAAAACGGCACTCTTGCTCGAGTCATATTGCCGAACTAGGAGCATTTTTTGCTCGCAATCTTGATAGAGCAGCATATATTAAAACATAACATTATAAATATAATATATATATATATATATATATATATATATATATATAAATAATGAAAGAACCAAGTGCAAACCCGATGTTGAGAATGGAGCGTTCGTGATCGCAAGATGCTTCCAGAAACGAACTAGTTCACCTGTTCTAGAAGTGGTCAAATGAATAAAACTGCGATAATACTTTCTTGCAAGATATTATGATGTTGATCTGCTGTTTTTTAAAATAACATCAGACGGTCTGAATCATTTCTTCTGATAAACTGCAGCATGAACAACGACGTGCGAGAGCAACTTCTCATTGCAAACTGAACTGAAGCGTCAGGAAACACTCAATACCATATAAAGCGTATACACAGACTAAACTACACAGAGCACAGCAGAAAGACATTTGGCAATCAACTTGTAATGTTTCTGCTGGCATGCATGTTCAACGTTTGAACGTTTAAAACAGTGTTGTTGCCGTGCATACTACATATCTTACGGTACTACCTTATGGACGATACTACCGTTTAAAAAATGCGATGGCACCGCGGGTATTTTTAAGCTTTAGTATCGCGATACTACCGTAGTTACCGGTGTATCGTGCAACCCTACTGTGCAGGGCTGCGGCCCTCCAGGAATTAAGTTTGACACCCCTGCATAAGATGATCCAGATTGGAGAAAAGCCACACAGTGTGGGAAGAGTTTCACATATTCACATACATTTAGTCATTTAGCAGACGCTTTTATCCAAAGCGACTTACAAATGAGGACAGTGGAAGCAATCAAAATCAACAAAAGAACAAAATGCAAGTGTTATAACAAGTCTCAGTTAGCTTTTTTTTATTTTATTATATAATATAGATAGAATAGAAGAATAGAGCAAGCTAGTGTCAGGCCTTTTTGCATTTTGTTAATTGTATAACAAATAAAAAGAAAACAAATAGATAGATTACAAAAGAATAGAGAAGCTAGTGTTAGTGTTAGTTTTTTTTTTTTAAACAAGTAGTTAGTAAATTAATAGAGTGCCAGAAGGGGTGTTTTTTTATTTTTTATATTTTTATAGATTTAGAACCGAGAGTGCTAAAGTTAGACGGTCAAATAAAGATGGAAGAGATGTGTTTTTAGCCAATTCTTGAAGATGGCTAAGGACTCTGCTGCTCGGGTTGAGTTGGGCAGGTCATTGAAGGTACAACCGGGAACATTTAATTTTGTGCCTCTTTGGGATGGCATAATAATATGCCATTCACTTGCAGAATGCAAGCCTGTAGAGGGCACATAAGTCTGAAGTAATGAATTTAGGTGAAGGGGTGCAGAGCCAGTGGTGGTTTTGTAGGCAAACATTAATGCCTTGAATTGTATGCGAGCAGCTATAGGTAGCCAGTGCAAATTGATAAACAGTGGTGTGACGTGCATTCTTTTCGGCTCATTAAAAATTAATCTTGCTGCCGTGTTCTGGATTAATTGTAAAGGTTTGCTAGAACTGGCTGGAAGACCTGCCAAGAGAGCATTGCAATAGTCCAGCCTGGACAGAACAAGAGCTTTAACAAGGAGTTGTGAAGCATGTTCCGAAAGAAAGGGCCTGATCTTCTTGATGTTGAATATAGCAAATTTGCAGGACCAGGTAGTTTTAGCAATGTGGTCAGCTGAATGAGAAAGTCAGCTGATCTTCAATCATAACTCCAAGGTTTCTGGCTGTTTTTGAAGGAGTTATGGTTGATGTGCCTAACTGGATGGTGAAATTGTGATGAAACGATGGGTTTGATGGAACCACAAGCAGTTCTGTCTTGGCAAGGTTGAGCTGAAGGTGATGGTCCTTCATCCAGCAAGAAATGTCTGTTAGACAAGCTGAGATGTGAGCAGCTATTGTCGGATCATCAGGATGGAATGAGAGGTAGAGTCGAGTGTCATCAGCATAGCAGTGATATGAAAAGCCATCATCGTCGCTCCCGCTTCACAGCGAGTGGGGCTCGTGTTTTGATTTCTGCAAATCGATTTGGTCGAATGCAAAGACGTGATTATTGATCATAAGCACAACATCCAGCTAGAAAACATACTATCTACCTTTTACTATTTGTAGTTGGACCGAGGCTATGGAATAACTGTACTTTATATGTGAACGCTTAAAATTCTGAGTTTAAAACAAAATTGAAATCTTATTTTCTTACCTTGGCTTTTAAAATTTGTATGTTAAATGATCTTTTGAGTTTACTGATATGTTATTCTTTTTTTGTTGTTGTTTTTAATTTATTTGTACAGTACTATGGTCAACTGCTGTTGTGTTTATCGGTGCTTAAAGGGGTGGTTTAATTTTTTTTTACTTTTTTTTTCTAGGCTTGATTGTGTTTATGGGGTGCAGTCTAACATGTGTTAATGCTTCATTTTATTATTTTTCACATAATTTACCTTTATTCCACACCACTCTGTCCCTTCTCTCCCTCAGAAATACACAATTGGTTAGGTGCCCCAGTGTGTTGTGATTGGCTAAACCGCCTCTAGTGCACATCTAAACGTCCCGCCCCTCAGCTCAGCGGCGTCTGCTCCGGTTGTATTGTAAACAATGGCGTCGTCTATATTTCTTATCAATCTCAGCCCGATTGAGACCCAGAGGATATTAGTGAAGAGGAGCGCGTAGAACCCGTGCAAGTACGGCTCTTAATGGTACACTGCCCTCCAAAAGTTTGGAAACGCCCTAGAAAATTGGGGCTTTGGACAATATTGGCATGAATCCTTTTTAATTTGTGATAATTTTGCACTGATAAGGGACAACACAAACTACGAAAACAAATTTTGTTACATAAACACTGGACACTGGATACATGGAAACTCTTTATAAAATGGGCCAAACAAGTCATTTGATTGGCAATAGTTATTTGTAAACTATCTGACCTAAATTGTGTTCTAATTGGTTCATTGTATTCTAAACTTAATTAGCAATCAATTGTTGAAGCTATTAAGGTGTGCTGACCCAAAACTCTTTTAAAAACCTTCGCCAAGTTTAAACCAGTAACCAGGCATCACAGCTGGCAAAGGGGCATGTCTGACTTTGACATGTATATATTGCCATTATTATGTAATCAAAATGAAAATTATTATTGCTGGTCTTCAATGATAATGTCAAGTTACTTTAATGTATTTGCACCAAAAAATGATTTATGCTGATATTGTCCAAAACCCCACTTTTCTAGGGCGTTTCCAAACATTTGGAGGGCAGTGTATGTTTTTTTTTTTTGTCGTCTCTTACTTTTAGATGCGCTGTTATTTGTAAATGCTACTGCTTCTGTTAGCTTTTAATATACGGTTTTATCATGATTAAAGCTTTAATACAGTATGGCAACCGCACACGCAACCATGTATAACGCTTCTCATAACTATGTGAAATAAAATCGCAATCAACCACCCCCTTTAATAAATACAAATACCTGAGGGAAGATGTCTTTCACTATTGTAAGTTCATGTTGTTAAATATAGAAACAAAATTATACATTTCCAGCAAGATAAGTATAGAAGATTTGGAATCCGCTCTTGCTAGTCTTAGGGCTACAACAACTGAGAGCAAGGCAGTTTCGGTTGAATGTCCACCTCTGAAACCAGACTGGTTGCTGTCCAGGAGGTTGTTCTGTGTGAGAAAGGCAGAGACTTGGTTGAACACAGCCTGTTCAAGTGTTTTTGCAATGAAAGGAAGAAGGAAAAAAGTGTTTTTGTAAGGAAAGGAAGATTGTAAATATTTTACAATCGCACAACTGTGATTTTATTGATTCCTAGAAATGAAAATAAAATATCAAAATTAAACAAAATGTATCAAATAAATAAACTTTGCTACAATGGGTAACAGGCCTGTAAATTAACTAAACTCATATTTATAGTTAATTATAAACTTTTTTTTTTTTTAATACTCTCAATACTACACAAATGTTTGTATGCAATTGTCTACTTATTACATCAAGGTTCACTCTCTTTGATTATTTATGATTTACTGAATATTAAAGCATTTTACATTCATTTTAGACTTGATCAAAGAGAATGAGGAGAAAGAAAAACTGAGTGAAGCAGAGGAGAAACATCATCATGTCAAATCTTTGAGTCACTCACAGACTGAGACATTTTTTTCCCTGAAAATATCCCAAAAATCTTTCACCTGCCTTCAGTGTGGGAAGAGTTTCAGACATAAAAGAAACCTTGGTGAACACATGAAAATTCACACTGGAGAGAAACCACACACGTGTGATCAATGTGGAAAGAGTTTGAGACATAAAAGAAACCTTAATGAACACATGAAAATTCACACTGGAGATAAACCACACACGTGTGATCAATGTGGAAAGAGTTTCAGACATAAAAGAAATCTAAATGAACACATGAAAATTCACACTGGAGAAAAACCACACACGTGTGATCAATGTGGAAAGAGTTTCAGACATACAGGACACCTTAATGATCACATGAAAATTCACACTGGAGAGAAACCACACACATGTGTTCAGTGCGGGAAGAATTTTGCACATTTAAGTACTTTTAAATCACATCTGAATTCTCATTCTGGAGAAAGACAATATAAGTGTGATCAGTGTGGTAAAAACTTTTCTTGGGCAAATTCCCTGAAGGATCACCTGACAGTTCATTTAAAGGAGAAGCCTCATGTGTGCTCTTTGTGTGGAAAGTGTTTTAGACAGCGGAGTTATTTAAGAAAACACCAGCAAAGACACAGCAGTGTGAAGGATGTGCTTTGATTGTGGGAAGACCTTTATTACAATTGATGAACTGAAACGGCACATGAGAATTCACACTGTGACAAGAGTGGTCAGGAAACCTGAAATCACATGAGAGAATCCACACTGGCGAGAAGCCGTATCACTGCCATCCATGTGGGAAAAGTTTCACTCATTTTAATTCTCTGCTCAGTCATAAAAAAAATAAAAACAAATTGTCTGAAATCATAAAAATCTTGTCTGAGTTTATCTAAAGATCCAGCTCGTTCAAGTGCAATGCTTCACCAAACGTGTCCCAGTCATTGTGCTTTATTATGTTTTTTTTTGTTACAACAATCACGTTGTATTTGTCACGGTGTGGTGTAGGAGAAACACACAAATATGAAGATAATGGTAAACAGTCTTTAATACATCCACATAAACGTAATCTACATCAGGTAGGCATGATACAGACATAGGTAACGTTAAGACTGGACGATATGCACTGAACAGACTGCAACTTAAATAGGAGGGCTGATGAGGGACAGACAGGTGAGGAGGAAGAACTAATAATGACATAACGAGAACGAAAACAGGAACAACCAAATATGGGCACAATCAAACATGAGGGAAAACTAGGTCACAAAGCACATGGGGAATGAAAACACAACAAACAGTCCTGGGGGGTATTATGAAGAAAAATAAAATATATTTTTGAACTTGTTCCTGTGCTTGCATGTCTAGTTCGGGAAGCGGATGTCATAACTTATTTGATTGTTCAGTTTTATTTAGTGCTCATTATTTCATACTTTACAATGTACTGGAAGCCATGAAGTGTTTGGGTTTGGGGCGTTGTTTAATTGTTTTTTTTTATTTGTTTTGCTTTTTGACAGTGCTGCCTAATAAATTATATTTCACCCCACCCATCAATACATCTACATCAACTATTTCACACTCTAAAAAAATGGTGCTATATAGCACTAAAAGTGGTTCTTGGCTTGTTAATCATAGGGGAACCACTTTTGGTGCTATATAGCACCATATCTTTAAAGGTGCTATACAGCACCTTTGTCAAATTGTGCTATGTAGAACCATAAGAGGTGCCATATTGCATTGTATTTCTTCAACAAAAAAGCACCAACAGTGGTTCTTTGGCTCGTAAAGAACTTTTAAAGGGACTTAACAGGTTCTTTGTACGGCAGTGGTGCTATATAGCACCTTAATCACCCCAAAGAACCACACAGGAGGTTAACATGCTCTGTATATGGTAGCGGTGCTATATAGCCCCTCAGTCATGCCAAAGAATCGCTGAAGAACCACTGAAGCACCAAGATTTGGTGCTATACAGCACCAAAAGTGGTTCCCCTATGATTACGAGCCAAAGAACCACTTTTAGTGCTATATAGCACCATTTTTTAGAGTGTACCTTTGTCACAATCCAATATTGCATAATGATCCAAAATTGTATGTGCGCCATTAATTCTAGTGTCTGTGATCTCATTAATTCAGAATAGTTACTATACAACTCCACACAGCTTTTGCAAGCTATATTGCCTTCGTCTCACAACCTCTACAAGCTTTACACAACCAGAAAAAAAAGAGTAGACTCAGTGTGCATACAGCTATTTTTGTTTCATGTGTTTTATATATGTTTTATTGTTGCGAACAGGAGCATTACCACCACCTATTGTACATCTTTCGTCTTGCAAAAGTTAAAAAAAAGACAAAAAGTAAAAAAAAAATTTTTTTTAATTCAGCTATTGTAGGACAAAACTAATAACTAATAAGTGCAGTAAACAAACTGACTACCGAATCCTCATTTTGTCATAATGCTTGTTTATACCGTGTGAAATGAGGTCAGATTCCTGTAAAAAAAATAAAAATAAAAAAAGGGCCAGGTGTTATGCAAGAATGCTGAAAGGAATAAAAGCCCATACTGTATATGCGTATATACACAAGCAGACACAAATACTGAATGATGCAAACAAACTCAGATCTGCGGTGGAGCTGAACAAACAGAGAGACACAGTGTTTACAGTAATACTGTATCTTACCGTTTTGTGTAGGCTAGAATGGATTTGTATCCTAATGTACCTGCCAAAAGAAAAGTGTTTGAAAAAAAATCATTCAAAATTTAGTCTAAACTCTCAAACTCCACATTGTGAAATGCCTTTTGAAGAACCAGAAATTATCCAACTATGCTAAAACTCCAGTCAGTTTTTATGCACCTGTGTAAGCGTTCAATGTTTATAGAAATATAGCATAATGTTTTGAACAATTAAGACTCAGTTGTTATTATTACAGTTGCAATAATAAATATCCTTCTTGAGTGTTCACTGTTCCCGCTGAACCAGGATGTCATTTTAAAAACTGTAATTATGGCTAGCACTACAGGAAGTAGTATTAGTAGTATTAGAAAAAATGGCGGCTCTGTTCTGTAATAGAAATAGAAAATAGCACATTTTATCAGTTCTTGCTTTCCTTCGGAATTAAACCCATGACTTTGGCATTGTTAGTGACGTGCTCTACTGTTTGAGTTACTGGAAAGTAACAGTAATACAATACTAATACTTACAGCTCATAGAGATCAAATTTGCAATCAATGCAGGCAAACAGATCATCAGTCATGTCCAACAAAGAGCAATGGAGCAGCCTAAACAGACTCTATTACCACATATCAAGTTATGTTGGAGATTTAAAAGAGTGATTCTGTTGTGATTCACTATTGTGCTAAAGAGTGGTGCTTAGGTTTGTGCAACAGCAACTGTGTTAATCCCAGTACTGAAATTAATTTAATTTTAATTTCTCTTTCATGGGTTTAGCAAATGGGGAGGCACCACTGCTCATAAATACTGCAAGAATACTTAAAAAGAAAATGCTGCTAGACCAAATGACCGAAATTTGCTGGTGCTTGATTAGACTGGTGCTTGTTTGTTTCGTAAAACCTTTTTTTTTTTAGCTCCAGTAAATCACCATGATGGTTATCCATAAAAATCTAGGCATGCAAGTCTCTCTGAGAAACATCCATGCATTTACTAAAGAATTAAAAACAAAACAGGTTGGCTACATCCTTTAATTTTTATACAGATGTTAAAAATTAGAATGGGTTGCAAGACATTCTGAAAAAAAAAAGAACATTAAGGCCTAATAAAAATGGGTCCTATTTAACCATCTGCCCATTGCCATAAAAGAGCTTGGAAGTGCCTAGATCATTTTTAATATAACTCTCACTGGATTCATCTGAATTTACACTGACCAAAATTATAAATGCAACACTTTTCTTTTTGCCCCCATTTTTCATGAGATGTACACAAAAGGCCCATTTCTCTCAAATATTGTTCACAAATCTGTCTAAATCTGTGTTAGTGAGCACTTCTCCTTTGCCGATATAATCCATCCACCTCACAGGTTTGGCATACCAAGATGCTGATTAAACAGCATGATTATTGCACAGGTGTGCCTTAGGCTGGCCACAATAAAAGGCCACTCTAAAATGTGCAGTTTTATCACACAGCACAATGCCACAGATGTCGTGAGTTTTGAGGGATCGTGCAATTGGCATGCTGACTGCAGGAATGTCCACCAGAGCTGTTGCCCGTGAATATAATGTTCATTTCTCTATCATAAGCCGTCTCCAAAAGCATTTCAGAGAATTTGGCAGTACATCCAACCGGCAGTACATTTGGCAGTACATCCAACTCACAACCGCAGACCACGTGTAACCACACCAGCCCGGTATCTCCACATCCAGCATTTTCACCTCCAAGATCGTCTGAGACCAGCCACCCGGACAACTGCTGCAACAATCGGTTTGCATAACCAAATAATTTCTGCATAAACTGTTAGAAACGGTCTCAGGGAAGCTCATCTGCATGCTCGTCGTCCTCATCGGGGTCTCGACCTGACTGATCCTCATCCTCCTTTAATGCAGATAGTCACGGCAAAGCAAGCAATGAATGGAACATAGTAGTAACTCAGAAAAGAAAGAAAAGCTGGGGACAAATCTCAGGGCAAGTTAAGTGGAACAACGGGGAAAAGGGTAGATTCCTTTATAGTTTAATAAATAAAGTAAATCAAAATATAAAGTGTATAGTCAAGTCAAGTCAAGTCTGCTTTATTGTCAATTCTTCCACATGTACAGTACATACATACAGAGAATTGAAATTGCATTACTCTCTGACCCTTGGTGCATACAGTTAACATTAAACACTGACAGTAGACATTCAAATACAGATAAATACAGTTTAACCATATGTACATACAAACTATACAGATATACAAATGAGGACATTGTAGAAAAATAAAAAAGAGATAGATAAAGTGGCATAAGGCACATGGCAGAAAGAGTGCAAACCAGTTAAATAAAACAAAACAAAACTGTGCAGATATATGTGTAGTGCAAAAAAAGAACAGTCTTTTATCAGACTGTCAGAAGAGGTAGTTTACAGACAATGCTGGATGAGGTAGAGATCAGTCCAGTGCTGCACAAAGTGACTGGTGCGGGTCACAGTTTGGGGGGGGGGGGGGGGGGGGGTCGTGGGGTTCAGTGTTATGGGGTAAAAGAGGGGAGGGGGCAAGGACGGGAGGGAGTAGCTTCCAAATGGAAAGAGGA
The DNA here is from genome assembly GCA_027422415.1 of Schizothorax lantsangensis. Taxonomy (NCBI): domain Eukaryota; kingdom Metazoa; phylum Chordata; class Actinopteri; order Cypriniformes; family Cyprinidae; genus Schizothorax; species Schizothorax lantsangensis. The sequence continues at coordinate 14,419,835 of CM049843.1, read as the reverse complement.
GGTCATCTTTAGTATTATTAGACTCTTTAAATAGTAAATAATAAAACATCCAAATGGATTATGTGAATACTGTAATGTTGAAGAAACTTCTATTTATTGATTAGGAAGTTAGCAAGAAAGAGGAAAAATTAGAGAGAATTAAGGAAAAATGGAATTCGGAACTAAATTTTAAGGTTTTATAAAATGATAAATAATAAAGCCTTCTAATATTAAACGGGATTGATAAATAGAATATTAAACTGTTCCACACTCCGGAGCAGAAGGTGGCGGTAATGCACCTATTTACGTTGGTTGCCAGCCGCCGTTAAAAACCAAGAAGAAGACGACAAATCTTAGAAACGGACAATGAAAAGAGAAATCACCAGGCAAGGGGGAGGAAAGAGGAATATAAGGTGCTGCTGAAGTTTGTTTCCGAGTTTCCTAACAAAAACACTTAAAGAAACTAGGGACGTTTGAAAGTATTAAAATATTGAGGAATGGTAAGTTGTTGTTTTTTTGTAAAGATAGCACAAATGCCAAAACGGCCCTGGGAATAAAATCTCCAATCTTTGTAATTCATTTAGATCACAGTGCAGGATATAGAGGATGTTTAGTGAGGAAGAATGCAGTGAAAGTCCAAAATGTGAGCATGGGTGAAGGAATTTCATATGCCGAGGCTCTGAAGAAAGTAAAACAGACACAAGATTACAAACTACTAGAAAGTTGAACTATATTTAGGTTCACACACATTATGCTGCTGCATTGTAGCTATAGTTTTTATTTGTTTTAATGTATTATTGGTGTTTTATTCATCTCCGATTGTGAGAAAATTGTTACAGCAGTTTTATAGTCTTTCAGCATATATCCTGACTCAAGTAATGTTTACTACAAACACTTATAATAAAGTGCTGATGATCATGTAAAGCTTGTTTCAGGAGTGCCACTATTAACAGCTGCTGAAATGTCTCTGTATCACATGTCAGTAGTTCCTGTTTTCACCTCATTCATTATGCTGATGTCTTCAGATCACCCGTAAACTGCCAATTAAAGCTGGTGTTCACAGACTAAAGCAAACCGCATGATCACCACTTTTGATTTCTACAAGTATGTTGTTCAGTCTATGATAAATAATGTTTCATGTAAAAACAACTGCAAACTAAAACCCAGTTAACAAAGATTTATCTAAATGTTAGTTGTTGCTTGCAAATCTGTAAATTTATTTCTAAATTAATTTATCCCTCTGTATTCTTTACTGTTATATTATTTTATTATATTTATTTGAATTATTTTAGTTGTGGTATTTATTCATATTTTTTTCCATATTTCTTTGTCCATTAAATTATTTAGCAGATATAAATAAAAATGTTACAAATAAATTGATTCACTGACAAAACAGAGAAACATCAAACATGAATTTTTTTTAAAATCAAATTCTGTTACATTTTGATATAGATGAACATAAAACAAATGCACATTTTTTTTTATTTTATTTCAGCAGATCTGCTCCTCCTACCACATAACAATTCACCTTCACTGAAGCTCCTCCCGCAGAAGATCAGCAGTAAATGCTGGAATATTTTCCCATTAGTCTACAAGTGAAGAAGAAAGAGTTTAAGGAAGAACATGAGCGATCCAGAACCCTGCAGAATGAATCATGAAGATACCGAAGAACAAAGAGGTTGGTGTTTATCCTTGAATTACATATTAATGATGCCGAAGAACAGCAGTTCATCAGTTTAGTGTTGTTAAAAAAAATAAAAATACTATACTTTAACTAAAACAATAGGAGCTGTGAAATATCAGTTAAAGTAAAAATAAAATACAAGACACTTTCCATGAACTGGTAACAAAATATTCTGACACTTGAATAACTTTTTGTTTTTTGTTTTCAAGAAGCATGTTTTTAAGAAACATAGTTCATTATTCATAATGATAATCAGGAGCTAACTAAATACCATCCAATTAGTTATATTTTTTGTTTTATTTATTTGATATCTGGTTCACAATTTTTGCAACAATGTTACTAAACTTTTAAACATCTTACACCTCAGGATTTCTAAATATTTTATAATCACTTGACTGTGATTTTATTAATTTCTAGAAATGAACATTAAACATCAAAATTGGTTGAGCTTGTGTGTAAAAGATGTTCAAGCATTTTCAATTTGTGTTAACTGTATGTATTTTGTGTCAATGCAACAAGAAAAGCTTTAATTGTATAGCCTATACCAGTGGTCATCAAACTTGATCCTGGAGGGCCGGTGTCCTGCAGAGTTTAGCTCCAACTTGCCTCAACACACCTGCCTGGAAGTTTGAAGTATACCAAGTAAGACCTTGATTAGCTGCTTCAGGTGTGTTTGATTAGGGTTGGAGCTAAACTCTGCAGGGACACCGGCCCTCCAGGACCGAACTTGGTGACCCCTGGCCTATACAGACCGATGTTGTGCTGTGTTAAAAGTTTAGGAAAATTGTTAAAAGTGTTGAAATAATTTCATAGCAATCATAAAAAACAAACAATGTATCAAATAAATAAACTTTGCTAGAATGTTAGAATTTAGTGTAAATTAACCACATTCTCATTTACAAGCGTTGGGCTAGTTACTTCCAAAATGTAATACATTATATATTAATAATTTCTGTCTTCTGAAAGTAATTAGTTGCATTACAATATTACTGTCTCTGAATTATTACACTGATTTTGAGTTACTTCGAACTGTAATTACATTCAGAGATAGTGGTAAATATGAAATGTTTTAGGCCCTAATGTACAAACAATAAACACAAAAGCTAGCCTATAGACTATTTGCGTTCTCCTCACTCCACCACAAATCCTTTAAATTTAAAGGTATTGAGAACAAAACAAGTATGTAAAATGTAAGTGGTTAAAAAGCCAAAATTAATTAATTTAAAGTGAAACTGAAAGCAAACAGCATTGTTCTCATGCAGCCTACCTCTCTCATTTGGCACGAATCCAAATGTTTCCATATTTGCGATGTATTTGAATGCTAAATTATTTATTATTACTAAAGATACTAAAGAATTAGCGCTGAAAAGGTGTGGACAGTTATTTTTGTGCCTGACCTTATTCAATATGCATTTGTAGGTGTTTCCCTCTCAGACACAAAATTTATGATGTATTAAAATAAATCACACAACGTGATTTACTGATGTTTGCGCTCGTCAAATTACTAGTATTTGTGCCATTGTTTAAGGCCCAAAAAAGCATGACTTAAAGCAGGCCGTAATTTGCGCTGCTCTTGGTAGATTACTGGTCATTATGGAAATGATCTGGCTGCGCCTGTGTTCTTTAATGTGCACATTGTTAGTAAATCACCTGCATAATTTTCCCCTCCCATCGGTGCTGTTTTGCAATTTGCCCTGTTTAGTAAATCTGGCCCGTGATCTCTATGACCAAAAATGAGGAATATTTTATGTTTGCACTGTTCGATCACGCCAGCGCCTCACACACACACACATACAGCACTGCAAAGGTAGCAGCCATAGGCGGAAATCCCTGGGGGGGGGGGTTATCTGAGGGTTGTCCCCCCTAAAATATGATTAAAAACCACACCGTGTATTGTAAATAACAATGTTTAATACTTTAAATGACAGAAAAACAGAAACGGAAATGGGGCAAAAACACATTTTAAGTTTAGAAACATTTTGAGTCTCCCCCTCGCCTCACAGTGGTCCAAATGCCTGCTTTCCTCTTTTATATCACCTCAGTGTTGTCAAGATGGTTTTCCCACAGAATTGGACTACTTTAAAGGGATCCCCGGGTATTAAGACATGTATAGCTTAAAGGGGTGGTTGACTGGTTTTTTTCTAGGCTTGATTGTGTTTATGGGGTGCAGTCTAGCATGTGTTCATGCTTGGTTTTTTTAAAAATGCATTATTTTTCACATAATTTACCTTTATTCCACACCTCTCTGTCCCTTCTCGGACAAACGCCTCAATTTATTTCCTATTTTATGAAGCTCCTCCTTCAGAAATACGCGATGGGCTGAGATTGGTTAGCTGGCTCAGTGTGTTGTGATTGGCTAAACCGCCTCTACTGCACGTCTGAACGTCCCGCCCCTCTCCTCAGTGGCATGTGCTCCGGTTGAATTGTAAACAGTGGCGTTGTCTATAATGCTTATCAATTTGAGCCCGATTGAGACCCAGAGGATATTAGTGAAGAAGATCGTGCAGAACCTGTGCAAGCACGGCTCTTAATAGTATGTTTGGTTGTTGTTGTCTCATACTTTTAAATACGCTGCTATTTGTAAGTGCTACTGCTTCTGTTAGCTTTTAATATACGGTTTTATCCTGATTAAAGCTTTAATACAGCACAGCAACCGCACGCGTGTCCATTTATAATGCTTCTCATTGCTGTGTGAAAATAAGTGTATAATTGGAACAGTTTGTTGGAGCTTATCTGACGATCTAAATGAGAGAGAGAGATGCAGAGCAGGGCGTCACGAGTAACAGTATTAAGAACCGCTGCTTTAATGATTTTGAAACTTGTGAATCCATTAGAATCGTTAGAAGACAGAATCGCGATTCATATGAATAGATTTTTACTTACATCCCTAGTTTTCTCTTCCTCTTCTCTAAAGCAGTGCAGCATGGCCTCGCCCCCTTTGCTGCGTGTTCCCGGGGGCGGGCTTTATCTGGGTCCATGACGTATCAGACCCGGGAAGTAGCTCGTTGTAGTCCCTTACCTGTCGTTTTTGTAGGCATTAAACTGCCAGAATTTTAAAAGACGATATCTCCGTTTGCATTGAACTTTCAGTGCCGCCACTCTGCAGATATTGTTTATGCTCAAACAGCAACATTACACACTAACTAATGTTAAAAAAGTGAAATCGCAATCAATATAACGTAAATTATGTCTCTTATTTAAATATGTAGTAGAAAACCCATGAAAATGTATGTTATTTAAAAAAAATCGACATCGTTTCTGGACTATGGGGGCGCCATTTTTTATGTGCACAGTACATTCTGCGTCGATGACGTCAAATGGTTGCACTCGGTGAGCTACTGGCGCTTATTTCTATAGTCTTTGGCTTTTTACCGCAACACAACTCAGAATACACATCTCAGAAAATAAAATACTGATATGATACCACATTGTGTGGCTTTTGGTTGTGATTTTCAGTCAAAGGGCAACAAGAGAAGCAATGCAAGACTGCTTTCCTAGCGATAATAGGAGGAGAAAAGCATGGGAAGATACCTGTGGACGAATAAAACTTCATAAAAACCCACTTCTTTTTTCTCTCCACTTTAGCCCTGATGCCGTTGAGTCTTTTAGTAGACCACAGCTACTGAAAGAGCTTACAAACAGCGGAGATAAGAAACGCTAGATGCCATCTGTTAGGATGTAAACATGCCGACGCTAATCATGACTCGCGGCCACTAGAGGAGTTCCTCAGCGCTAATTTCACTCAATATATGGGGCGTTTACACTCCTTGTGGGGAAAAATAGATGGTACAGCATTTGGTTTAAACCTATACTTATATCCATCACCACCTGTAAGCTCTTTCAGTAGCTGTGGTCATCATATCAGTATTTTATTTTCCGAGTTTTCTATTTCGAGATGTTGTGGTAAAAATAGCAACAGGTAGCGCTAGTAGCTCACCGAGTGCAACCATTTTACGTCATCAGAATAATGGCGCCTCCCATAGTTCAAAATATGTAAAAAAAACGATGTGGTTTTAAAAAAAAAAATACATCTTTGATGGGTTTTCTACTACATATTTCAGTAAGAGACATCATTTTCGTTATATTAAGCCATACAAGTCTTAATACCCAGGGATCCCTTTAACACTGTTGCCGCGGTTTGTTTTTCCAGAGGAACCCTGCTGAAAAATGTGTGTATTTTCCCCCGGAACACGATTTTTACCCCTCGAAACAAGTTTTGAGTAGCAATTGGGCGGGATTTGTTGCGAAATCCTGGCAACCCTGCATCACCTACACTCACACATGTCTGGTGAGCGAGAACAAAGTCAATATTTGTGGAACTAAGTAAGGCTGTCAAGGCTATTTTATTCACTTAAACATCAGAGGAAGTGATTATTTTCTCTTTAATACAGATGGTGCCAATGTATTTTTCAATGAGTCTGCTATGTTAGCAATAATAACATTACCTGCTTGACAGATAGTAAAGTCTACAACGGACACGAGCGCTGTTGCGGCACGACCACAAAAGCTAGATGTTGTCTAATTTGGCACGGTCTCCCTGCTACACTAACAGTAGTAAGGCTTTCCTCTGTGTATACTTATCCATACAAGTACAATGTTAGCTGTATTATTTGTGTCCCCTTCAAAAATTGCTCTTGAAAAATTTTATGTTTATTGTCCCCCCTACTGTTAGATGAAATTTATGCCCCTGGTTGCAGCCTGTTCATTATCAGAATAAAATACAGTAAACCAAGATACACTGGCTAATTAAAATAGTCCGTAGTACAATCCATGCCATTCAGCCCTGAGCTGAGGCACACCTGTGCAATAATCATGCTGTCTAATCAGCATTTTGATATGCCACACCTGTGAGGTGGATGGATTATCTCGGCAAAGAAGTGCTCACTAACAGATTTAGACAGATTTGTGAACAATATTTGAGAGAAATTTTGTGTACATAGAAAAAGTCTTAGATCTTTGAGTTCAGCTCATGAAAAATGGAGGCAAAACCAAACGTTTTGCGTTTATAATTTTGTTCAGTGTATTTAGGCAGATTGGGGATCAGCGCATTCACTTCAAAGTGAAAGTAACGTTAATCCTCTGCGTCTTCAGCGGCTCAGATGTCGGGAGTAAATGTCAATTGCTGTATTCATTATTACATCCAACAACAGAACACCTCAACTGTTTAACCCTTTCAGTGGTGAGTTTAAAATATTCTAGCGGTCCCCCCAGAGTGAGTTTTTTTAAGGTGACCGTTATTTTAGACCGTTTCCCCTTACTGTTTCCATGCTTGTCACTGTATGACAGATTGGTCGCTTTTATTTCCTTTTTCCTTTTTTATTTAATATATTCACAAACTTGCTTACCATGTCATGGACAATCTGATATTCCGATTCACAAATATGTGTAAAAGAGTGTGTTTTGTTGTTAAAAAACCTTTATAAATGAACTTGATCGTGATCTATAACGTGAGATGGGCACCGCCATGTTTGTTCATGCCGCAGATCAGAGAGTCCTGTCAGTCGAATTTACAGCACGTGAATTCATCAGTTTATCCCGAAATACATGCAAGTAAGTGGCCGGTGAACTGGGTGAAGATTTGAGTGAACAAAACCACAGTTTGAATTTGGCAGTTATGTGACGTCACTGAATGTTCTAAATCCCATATGTGGGACCGTACCGCTCAAAAGGTTAATCGGAGACATCTTGTCTTCCCCTGCACCAGAGTCAACACAATGGCAATCGGACTGTTTACAGCTCACTCAGTTCTCTCAGCCCACTCAGGGCGGGTCTAAGGTAAGACGGCCTTGTCAATCAACTATTGTGGGAGCGGCCTTTGCAGAACTACGTCATTCTGACAGGAATCTCAGAACAGCCTGATTTGAGAAAGGGGAGTTTAAAATAGGGATTTAAAAAAAAAAAAAAACACTGGGTGGATTTTTATCATTATTGGATGGATGTGTACATGCACTTCAAACACACTTGTGTTCAAACAACTTGAAAAGTGAATTTTGCATCCGATGACCCCTTTAAGGCTAGTTGTTCAGTAACATGTTTGTTTGCTGGGCATGCTGTTGCTTTAGGCTTATTGGTTGTATTTTGACACGCTGATAACATTATTCAGTTAAACTTACCATAGCGAGGCTTGTTTATAAATCTGTTGTTTAAGGCTGTCTGATATGAAACAGGCTTGCTGCTTATGGCTCATCTAGTATTGAGAATGCTGTTTCATTAAACTTATCCAACTATTATTTCCATCACGCTGTGATTAAAGCTATCTAGTGAATCGGTAATGTGCTTGACATTTAACGCACAGTATGTAGATTTTGCTACTAAACGTTGTTATTTATGCTAACGATTATCTGGATAAGGGCAACATGCCTGTTGCCTAAACTTCAGGTATTGACCATATGCTGTACTGCATTAAAGGGGCATGCTGCTCTTCTCAGATGCTTATTAAAGAAGATCACCCCTTCGCTGCATCTCTTCTTCTGTAAAGGGCATGCTGCCCCAGTCTATGCTATTTCAGAAGGTCTTGCTTTAAAGCTATCAGGATATTGGGATTTTGCTTGCTTGTTAAAGGGGTGGTTGATTGCGATTTCACTTTTTTAACATTAGTTAGTGTGTAATGTTGCTGTTTGAGCATAAACAATATCTGCAGAGTTGCAGCGCTGAAAGTTCAATGCAAACGGAGATATTGTCTTTTAAAATTCTGGCAGTTTAATGCCTACAAAAACGACAGGTAAGGGACTACAACGAGTTACTTCCCGGGTTTGATACGTCACAGACCCAGATAAACCCTGCCCCCGGGAACACGCAGCAAAGGGGGCGAGGCCATGCTGCGCTGCTTTAGAGAAGAGGAAGAGAAAACTAGGGATGCAGGTAACAATCTATTCATATGAATCGCGATTCTGTCTTCTAACGATTCTAATGGATTCACAAGTTTCAAAATCATTAAAGCAGCGGCTCTTAATACTGTTACTCTGTCGCCCTGCTCTGCATCTCTCTCTCTCTCTCTCTCTCTCTCATTCAGATCGTCAAATAAGCTCCAACAAACTGTTCCAATTATACACTTATTTTCACACAGCAATGAGAAGCATTATAAATGGACACGCGTGCGGTTGCTGTGCTGTATTAAAGCTTTAATCAGGATAAAACCGTATATTAAAAGCTAACAGAAGCAGTAGCACTTACAAATAGCAGCGTATTTAAAAGTATGAGACAACAACAACCAAACATACCATTAAGAGCCGTGCTTGCACAGGTTCTGCACGATCATCTTCACTAATATCCTCTGGGTCTCAATCGGGCTCAAATTGATAAGCATTATAGACAACGCCACTGTTTACAATTCAACCGGAGCTCATGGCTGAGGAGAGGGGTGGGACGTTCAGACGTTGCTGTAGAGGCGGTTTAGCCAATCACAACACACTGAGCCAGCTAACCAATCTCAGCCCATCGAGGGAGGGGCTTCATAAACCAGGAAATAAATTGAGGCGTTTGTCAGAGAAGGGACAGAGGTGTGGAATAAAGGTAAATTATGTGAAAAATAATGCGTTTTTAAAAAAAACAAGCATGAACACATGCTAGACTGCACCCCATAAACACAATCAAGCCTAGAAAAAAAAACAGTCAACCACCCCTTTAAGGCTTATCTAGCATTCAGTATCATGTTTGTTGCTAGACCTGCCTGTTGCTTTAAGCTTTAAGCTATTGGTTGTTACTGTTGTGCTGCCGGTTAAACATTCAACAGCAAGAAGCTAATGTTTAAGCTGTTGTTTAAAGCCATATGATTGTTCTTGAAATATGCTTGCTGCTTATGGCTCATCTGGAATTGGGAATGCTATTTCTTTAGGTTTCTCTGACTACTGCAACATGCTGTGATTAAGCAATGCATCATGCTTGTTGCATAAAGCCATCGAGGTTATTAGTAAGGAATTTTGTCTACGATCATGCAGGTTGTCAGATTGAGGACACGTAACACAACGAGTGTAAATGTCAATGGTAGGCGACAAACCTGTAAACTGATGAGTTGATTTATCGAGTTATTATATGCTGTTGTTACAGAGTTTTTAAATGGATGCTGAAGCTTTTAGGCCAGGTAAAATCTGCGATCTCTGAACCAGTTAATTTGCTTGTTCTATGGCTGCAGTGCGCTGTGTTTGCTGCAAACTGGCAAACTAGGCTGCCAATTCTAGTGGGTTTTCTGCATCTTTAATCTTTTTCAGGTTCTGCATTAAAAGGGCTTGCTGCTCTTCTTAGCTGCTTATGCTTGCTGCTCTTCCTTCGCTGATACCCTTCTCCTGTAAGGGGCATGCTACTCTCCCTGCTCATTCATGACAGGCGGCATGGATGGGCAGGGATTTTTTGCCCAGAACAGAACCATACTGCTAAACCAAACTGTATGCTAAGTGTCTCATTTTGACGATAGTGGTCCTGACAGAAATAAAGCATATAGTGTTAGTTATGGCAGGTCACATGAGTCAAGCGTGCATACGCTGACTCTCAGCTGATCACAGCTACCTATAGGAATACAACACCTATCACGGCATTCCTATATACAGTATGCTCTATTCAGTATTATTCAGCAGCTTTTTCGCTTGCTTGGGAGCAAATTACTCTCCTCCATCCCCAACTCCTCCGCCAGTCAGGACTTGGCTTTCTGATATTCCTTGTTGAATCAGACTCCTTTATCTTGAATAATGTGTTACACTTAAATATCATTAAGCACATTAATGATATCTGCTTTGTTCTGTTCTGGTTACCTTGGGGTGTAATTATTGCTGCTGATGATAGTGGTCCTGACAGAACTGTAATGTCGTTATTTTTGTAATGCGTTACTCCCAACACACAATTAAAGCTTTTCCCTTTTTATTTTAGACTTGCTGAAAGAGAATGAGAAAGAGACCGAAGACCCGAGTGAAGCAGAGGAGAAACAACATCATGTCAAATCTTTGAGTCACTCACAGACTGAGAATTTATTTTCCCTGAAAAGAGCCAAAAAATCTTTCACTTGCCTTCTGTGTGGGAAGAGTTGCAGACATAAAGGACACCTTAATGATCACATGAAAATGCACACTGGAGAGAAACCACACACATGTGATCAATGTGGAAAGAGTTTCAAACATAAAAGAAACCTTAATGAACACGTGATAATTCACACTGGAGAGAAACCACACACATGTGATCAGTGTGGAAAGAGTTTCCCATACAAACAGAGCCTTAAACTTCACATGAGATATCATACTGGAGAGAAGCCATACACATGTGATCAATGTGGGAAGTGTTTCACACAGAAAGGACACCTTGATTATCACATGAGAATCCACACTGGAGAAAAGCCATACACATGTAATCAGTGTGGGGAGCGTTTTTCACATGTTAGGTCTTTTGAATCACATGTGTATTCTCATTCTGGAGAAAGGCCGTATAAGTGTGATCAGTGTGGTAAAAACTTTTCTTGGGCAAAATCCCTGAAGGATCACCTGAAAGTTCATTCAAAGGAGAAGCCTCATCTGTGTTCTTTTTGTGGAAAGAGTTTTGGTACACTGGGTCTTTTTAAACAACACCAGAAAATACACAGCGGTGTGAAGAATCATTTGTGCTTTTATTGTGGGAAGACCTTTATTACAGCTGCTGGACTGAAACAGCACCAGAGAACTCACACTGGAGAAAAACCTTACAAGTGTTCACACTGTGACAAGAGATTCAATCAGTCAGGAGCCATGAGAGCACATGAGAGGATCCACACTGGAGAGAAGCCGTATCACTGCCCTCCATGTGGGAAAAGTTTCACTCATTTCAAATCTCTGCTCAGTCATAAGAAAAACAAATGTCTGAAATCATGAAATAATGAAATCATGTTTGAATTCATCTAAAGATCCAGCTTTTTCAAGTGCAATGCTGCATCTTCACCAAATATGATCATTTTGCTTTGTGAATTTAATAATCATTGTGCTTTATTATGATTTTTTTTTTTGTATTATATTACAACAATTCAGTTGTATTATGAAGAAAAATGGATTGAAAAATATAAATAGTACTTGTACATGTTCATGTGCTTGCATGTCTAGTTCAGGAAGCTAAAAAACACTTTTAGTGGGACATCTGGTATTAATTTTTTAATTTTGTCTTCATTTTTGTGCTTAAAACATCTTTACTCCACCACTTATGACATATTACCTAAATGCAGATGTCATAAAGTATCATGTAGCTTTTCAACTGCAGCTTATTTGCTTCTCTTCTTCTTTTGAGATGCTTTGGATATCTGTAATTCAATAAAGAGAGAAATCTACCTTTGTTAAATATATTACTTTTTATTTACATATATAATATATTGCAATATTATGTTTTGCATTTTTTTAAATCATTTTTCATTGACTAAATGTTTTCCTCATTTGATCGAATTTTTATTTTGTGCTGATTATTATTTTTTTTGTTATATTGGAAGTTATTTAGTTATATATTTTTAGTTATATTATATTTTTTATGCATACATACATTGTTTAATATAGATCACATTGTTTTGTTTCATGTAAATTGCAGATTTTGCAGCAGATACTTTTCACAAATGATCTGGCATCAATATTCATATAATAGCACACACTGCAGCAAGATTGGACACCATTGCATCAGTTCAAATATCAATAGGGAAGAGAAGAGCACTTCATGTTAAATGAAGTGCTAACCTATGCTGTGTACACTGTGACTAAAATGATCTATTATTATTGAAATGTAATATGTATTAATATTGATTTGTGTGAATCTCACAAACTGATGGAGGTCAGTTCACACCTTCCAGAGTTATGGCACATTCTTTAAAGTTTCTCAGGTTATTTTCTGAAAGGCTACATAGTTATGAAACAACACCCATCAGTTATCATTACAATCAGAATTAGTTGTTTTGTCTGAATGGGATTTAAGGTAATAATTGTTGTCATTATGTGCTTTCATCATCATTATAGTCAGATCTTCTCAGTGTTATATGCAAAAATGTCTTACAAATAAGAAATATGAAAAGCAATTTATCATACAAGAGCAACAAGTCCAACAGTACTGACATGGCAGGTTTCACAAGTAAGCTTGAGCAGAAATGAAACTGGAGAAAAAGATACAGATATAGAGGGAATACATTAATAGGAAGTGCCTTTGTTGTATAAGTGTTCATAGGAGGGCTGTATTCAGCTGTTTCTTAAAAGTTGTGATGGTCTCAGCTGATTGTGGAGGCTGGAAGCTTCTGTCAACATGAGGAACAGAGAAACTGGAGGTTCTAGAAAGAAACTTTCTGCTTAATTTCGATGAAACCACTAGGTGATGCACATTCACTGATCACAGAGAAAGGGAGGGCACATATAGACCTGGAAGGGTGCTGATCCAGTGTCCTGAAGGCCAAAGTTCAAGTTAAAAGATGGTTGGTGAAGGGATACAGTAATATCACCATTATAGGAAACTGATCATCTTTATTAGCTGAGGTTGGGGACGAAGTGTAAACAGGATCACAGAACAAGGATCTCTCTCAAACACAGCTAAAAATAAAAACGCAGATGCAATCAGATTTTTACAGATGTTTCTCAGTCTGGATGCTCTGGCTGCTCAAATTTTAAATAATCTTTTGCATCACTATTAACATTATCATTGACAGACAATGATAACATCAAAACTGGTGACGAAAATGGCAGAAGCATTTGTACTGTATTCAAACAAAGCCGAAGCTGGCTGTGACTACTGAACATCACAATATATACCACTATTGGCGATGGAGGAGTTCTCTTCATCCTGAGTCTGAGTCATCCTGAACTGTTTTAATAATAATCAGACATTTAATAAACCTAAACACTTTTAATAAACTTGACTGAGTTTTGTTTGTTTGCTTGTTTAATTTTTGCATGCCAAAACATGCCTTCATTTCTTGGTTGTGTACACTTTTTGTGGTAAATCAAACCTACAACTACAGCTATGAACACCAGCAGCACTAGAGTAACAGCTATTGCCATCATGAGATGTGAACTCTTGTCCAGTGCTGTAATACACAGAGAAAACAATCATCAGTGTAATCTGAATACAATACAGCTTCAACTTTAAAGAAAATAATTATTGTGATGGAATATTTCATTGAACATATTACACCTCACCTAAACAGGTATTCAATTAAAGTACTTGAATATTTAGATGTTTAAATTGGGTTTATATTTACAGCTTTAACATTTATTTACAATCATTAAATAAATTATTTGATGAACACAGTTTTTTAAACTTAAACTTTGTTAAAGTATTTCCTTTTTAAACAGAATCTTGGGTGGGACTAAAGGTGTGTCATCTTTTAAACCATCAAATGGATTTAATTTAAAACTTCACATCTTAATTGGCTAAACAAACATTTGTACATGATAATATCTGTTAACAATGAACTGTCGATATGTAAGAGAACATTACAGATGAGAGGACACATATAGATGGCCTATGGACTAAATATTATAAAACACCATTTTGATTAATTTAACACAATTAGAGGAAAAGAGATAATGTGATACCTGGACACATGTGACAGAGTTCACTGATGTCCAGAGGTTGAGTCTGGTTTCTGATGGGATTGTTGAGCACACAGCTGTAGGTGTTTTTATCCTGATATTCCACCTCCAGAGGTAGAGAGAGACTGATGCTGAGATCAGACACACTGATGCTGGACAATAAACTGTTTCCTTTGTACCAGGAGAGAGTCACATGACTCACATTCACCACTGAACACAACAGTGAACATCTGGACACTGATAAACATTCAGATGATGAAGAAGAAGAACAGTTAGAAGAGTCTCTGGTGATGACAGGAATGGGTAGAAGAGCTGGAAAACAAATGAATAAACAAATTACTACAAACAGAACACATTTATGGATGTCATCTGATGTATAGATTTCTAAACTACAAGTTTCAATAGAATCTTACAACATCAGTCAACTCTCACAACATCAAAAATCACAGAGGTATGAAAACAACAGGAGGTTAAATTATGACCGAATGCTCATGTTTTAATTAACTCACCATTTAAGACAAATTAATTTATAACCAGCATTAACATTTTTTGAAGCAGAAAACTGCATACTGTAGACTTTAATACTAAAACGCTTGAATGTTTCTATGTTTCCATTTCTCATGATGATAAATTCATAACGTCCAGTGTCTTTTGTGCTGATGTTCCTGATGGTGAGAGATCCGGTCTGACTATCCAACTGAAATCTGTCTCTGAATCTATCATCATCACATTCAGTCATTTTTGTTTCTTTGTGTTGGGTTCTACATAGAAGATCTCCATCACCAGACTTCCACTGTATCAGATCATCCTTTTGTATTTCAGTAACATTGGTGTAAAATGTCACAGATTCTCCCTCCATCACTAAACCATTCTTTTCAACTCTTACATCTGTAAAACAAAATTATCCAAATGGATAATCATTGTAATGTGAAAATTCTTATAAGGTCAGAATTTGAAATGGCTTGCTTATATAGCATTATAAATCCTACTCACACGATAAGGTTTGTCGTCGAGGTTGTGTGGCCGTGTACACTGTAAAAAGTAATAAGTTAAGTTTACTTAGAAAACATATGAAAATTATTGCCTCACATTTCTCTAGCAAATTAATCCATCATGTTTTAGTTGATAGAACTTGCTACAAATTTGTATTGCTAACTTGTGTATTTAGGTTTCTAGAAAAGACGATCTTACAAATTCAGCCAATTTAGAAATTTAAGGGGTGGTCTACTGATTTATGTAAATTTCAGGGTTTGTGATGTCACTAACCCAGGAAGTTGCTCGTTGTAGTTCCTACCAGCCGTTTGTTGTATGCTTATAAAGCGAATTCTGTAAAGGACAATTTCTCCCTTTGCTTTGAACTTTGAGCATCGTAACTTTGCAGATGTTGTTTACCATCAAACAGCCACATTACACACTAACTAAAGTTAAAAAGCTGAAATCGTAATCAATGACCCCTTTAAGTTTAGTGCACAGAACTCAAACAAAACTATTCTCTTAAGTTTGCTTGTTCACATTACTAGACAAATGTGTGGAAACTGATTGGCTTAAATATCTCAAGTACTCAAAACATTAAGTTATTAATACAGACAGCAGACTGTTGCCACAACAATGGGGCATTTATTTGTTCAATAAAACAATGTTACTTCAAGTCATTACTTTTAAGGCATTCTATCAAATCAACAAGAGAAAAATAGCACATACTGCACTCAGGAAATTAATCCAAAAAAACAAAAAAAAAAACAATGTCCCTTTTCTGACATCGTGTAAATCTAGATTTTGTTTGACCACACAAAAAGCACTGAGGAATTCGTGTAGTTCATCAGTCCCTTGACTGGCCCTTTGCAGAGCTGTGGAAACACTTAATGTCTAAAAACACACACATGCCACTTTAGTATTACATGTTCTTTGCATATTTAAAAATCATAAGTGTTTTTCTTTTATATACGCATACGTGCATACATTCATACATATGTGTGTTTGTGTATGTGTGTGTGTGTGTGTGTGTGTGTGTGTGTGATGGTGTGTGTTTTTGAATGTTCTTATGGACATTGTTTGAAGTAGGTCACTTTGTTTTGTTTCATGTAAACTTCAGATTTTGCAGCAGATAATTTTCAAATGATCTGGCATCAATATTCATATAATAGTATAGGCTACTGCTTTCATTACTGGGACAGTTACACTCTGTGTGCTGCAGGGTGCGGCATTTAACTAAATAATGCATTTAACTTGGCCCTCCAGGAGCAGGATCAGACACCATTATATGGTATATGAATATCGTCTGATGTATAGATTTATAAACTCTAAAAATGTCCTGCTGTATAAACCAATCTTACAACAGCAGTGACACTCATCACTGTTCCACTGAAGAAAATCGTAGAGGTGTGAGGTTAAATTATGACAGAATTGATTTATAACCAGTATGAAAGTGTTGGAGAAAACTGCATACCATAGACTTTACATTAAAACTCTTCTTGAATATTACTAATTTTCTATTTCTGATGATGGCAGATTCATAACGTCCAGTGTCTTTTGTGCTCATGTTCCTGATGGTGAGAGATCCGGTCTGACTATCCAGCTGAAATCTGTCTCTCAGTCTTTCATCACATGTAATCATTTTCTTTTCATTGTTTCTAGCCAAACGTAGATGATCTCCATCACCAGACTTCCACCGTATCAGATCATCACTTTGTATTTCAGTAGCATTGGGGTAAAATGTCACAGATTCTCCATAACTAAAATATTTTTCAACTCCTACATTTGTAAAACACAATTATCCACGTTAAACTTGATACTCATTGTAAATCGAAAATTCTTCTCATCCTGTTATAGCATTATTAGTTCAGGATTTCATTACATTTTTAGTGATAATCTGTTCCTTAATCAAAGGCCAAATCTCAGTTCAGTATAATCATTCTTTTGGTCAAGAGTTTTTCAAACGTTTCTGTATGAATACTGTTTTAATATGATGATAGTTTTTCTCAAATGAAATGGTAGAACGCTCACGAAGCGACTCTCAGAGCAGCTCTGAAGATTAAGTTCATGTGTTCAATGTCCGCATATAGCCTTGTCAGTGAGACAAAAAGACACTAAAAGCACAATGAGCGTCATGCGTCTTTGAGTTTGTGTAGAAGATGAATGGCGATCAGATTAAGACAGAATAATGCAAGAAAAAAAATCAGGATTTTAATGCACGATGTGGAGGCAAAGAACTGCCCGATGCGAAGTGGAGGATCATGGTTGCCTATGCGCGACAGACCCCACTTTAAGAACCCATGCATTAGAGTAGAAGATATAGAGTAGAGTTTTATAAAAATGCATCACTCACCATCTATACACAGATTAAGACAGAACAAAGCAAGAAAAAAAATCATATTCTTCAGGAGTTTGAATAGATGAAGAGTTAACGTGCTCCCATCGGATGTTCTGCTGTTTCTCATTCTGAAGATCATAAAAGTAAATTAACAGGAAAGCTGTACTAAATTTTAATATAAGTGTCATAACAGGTCATGTTATACGACAAGACAATCCCAAATGAAAACTAAAGCAGAGAAATGTACCTGCGTAACACGTGAGTTGTGACGTTGACAGAGTGCTTCTAAATCAAGCACCACACACCTCCTATGGGTCAGTTGGATCATATGTGCATGTAACTTTTTTTTTTAAATGTATGTTCACATAATGTATTCATAAGTTATTTTCATAACTTAATAAGAACATAATTTTGTTAGATTGACTGTTGAAATGTCAGCTGGAAACCATTAATGAGAACATCTGTGTCAATTGTCAGTTTATCATTTAAGAGCAAAAAATCCCACAGTACTGTCGTGTAGTTTCTCAGATACTTCTCTGAAAGGCTACTTGGTTATTAGACAACACCCATCAGTTTTCTTTGCAATCACAATTTGTTTTGTCTGAATGGGATTTAAGGTCACAATTGTTGTCATTATGTGCTTTCATCATCGTTATAGATCTTCTCCGTGTTATATGCAAAGGTGCCTTACAAATAAGAAATATGACGAGCAATTTATCATACAAGAGCAACAAGTCCAACAGTACTGACATGGCAGGTTTCACAAGACAGCTCGACAGGATGTAAACAGGATCACAAAACAAGGATCTCTCTCATTTTATTTTTTTTAAACACCAGTGGAATCACACGTTCAGGAGTGAACAAAGGCCAAAAGAAACAAATAGCAACACCACTAAAAGTAAAAAAAAACTCAATGAAAGGAATTAGGAAATGAAATAATAAAATAGATTTTATCAATTTATGTAAAACAAACCATTGTAACTTAAGGCACTAAAACAAAAGAGTAAATACACACACACACACACACACACACACACACACACACACACACACACACACACACATATAGTCTCTCTCTCTCTCTCTCTATATATATATATTCTCTCTCTCTATATATATATAAACACACACACTCACACGCACACACACACACACACACACACACACACACACACACACACACACACACACACACACACACACACATATAGTCTCTCTCTCTCTCTCTCTATATATATATATTCTCTCTCTCTATATATATAAACACACACACGCACACGCACACACACACACACACACACACACACACACACACACACACACACACACACACACACACACACACACACACACAGGCCTTGTTCAGACTGTCAGAAAAACAAATCTGAGATTTTGCATATACAGATGGGCTTTTGAAAGTCATGGCATTGACCTACAGTGTAACAATAAATAAAAAGTCAGCTGGATCCTAAATTCATGTCTTAACTATTAAATACTCTGTGTGATCTGCTGCAACAACATCCTGCAAGAAAACAAAATTACAATCACAAATAAAATCTAGTAGGTTTAAACACACAAGTCGTACTGAATTATAAAAGCAAAGGACATGATAATATAAAACAACAACTTTATTTTCAAAGCACAGCAGTGTGATCATGTACGCACATGCCCAGATACATACACCACAGGAATGTATAGAAGCTGAGGGTGTTTACACATAGAAATAAGGCACACCTCACACAGTAATACAATATATCTTACCGTACTCTGAAACCCATGTGCACCGAATGTTGTATCAGCATAATGTTTCTCTTCATCCTGAGGCTGAACTGTTTTAATAATAACCAGACATCTAATAAACCTAACTGCATTTAATAAACTTGACTGAGTTTTGTTTGTTTGCTTGTTTAATTTTTGCATGCCAATACTTGCCTTCATTTCTTGGTTGTTTGCACTTTTTGTGGTAAATCAAACCTGCAACTACAGCTATGAACACCAGCAGCACTAGAGTAACAGGTATTGACCTCATGAGATGTGAACTCTCGTCCAGTGCTGTAATACACAGAGAAAACAGTCATCAGTGTAATCTGAATACAATACACTTTAAACTTTAAAGAACAATATTATTGTGATGGAATATGTCATTAAACATATTACACTTCACCTCAGCAGGTATTCAACTAAAGTACTTGAATATTTAGATGTTTAAATTGGGTCTTTAATTTACCGCTCACAACATGTCTGATATTCTGCAGTGTCTACAATCATTAAATACATTTTTTGATGAATGTTGTTTTTAACTTTGTTAAAGTATTTCCCTTTGAAACAGGATGTTGGGTGCAGAGGGGTAAAGAGCACCTGAAAACCATACTTGAGTAAAAGTACAGATACCTTACAGTGAAAATTACTCCACTACAAGTTACAAGTCACCAATTCCAAAACAACTTGAGTAAAAGTATTAGAGTATCTGATTTTAACCGTACTTAAGTATTTTACTTATACTAAATAGGTTCAAAGATGCACTAGTCAATGAGACATGCCAAACTGTAGTGTTGTGGAGAAGCTGGGGAAAACAGGCAGAGGCAAGGATCTATGCGCAGATATTTCATGGAAAAGCTAGAACAAAAAATAAGCCAAAAACCACAGGGAACAACGAACAGAATGATGGGCAAACAGACAACCATTACATTCAACAATTCACAAAGAACTAAAGAAACACTAGGGCTGTATATGCAGTATACAGGAGGCTAACAAGCTGAACAAGATAAGATACAAACTGACTACAAACACCACGGGAGACAGGAAGTGACATAAATGTCCAAGACAAGGCACAGAAAATGCAACAAAACAAGAAAGACCTGATTTATGAGGAGAGCAATCACGCTTATTTTCTAAAACCAAAATAAAACTGAACACCTCAAAATTGCAAAAGCAAAACAAACAAAAAAACAATATCCTTCAAAAAGGTCTCTTCAGTATAATGGATAAATAAAATAATGTTAAGTTAAATGCAAAAGTCAAAGTCTTCTTGCACTGCATGTGCTGGTTTTGGCCTCATTGCCATGCAGCAGCAGTCATGTATATAATTACATATTACATCTCATATATAAAACACCTGTGATTCACAACTACTGGCTAAGGAACTCACATTCACGTAAAGTAACCTTGTTGACAAGTTTAGGTAAAGGCAAAATGCACAAGATATAGTACTTTCAGTGCTCTGTAGTTGGTGATATCACATGTTTTGTAGCAGAAATAAACTGCTGCAGAAAAGCTAGGTCCATGCAAAATGTAATGTGTAAATGCAACACTCGTTAAAAATGTAGTGTTGTAAAGAGTACAGATACTCATTCAAAAATGTAGTGAAGTAGAGAGTAAAAGTTGCAAATTTCTTTGATACTCAGTAAAACTACAAAGTATCCGAAAATATACTTTAATAAAGTAATTAGTTACATTTACTCAAGTACTTTACACCTATGGTTGGGTGGGACTAAAGGCGTGTCATCATTTAAACCATCAATAAGCTTTAATTTAATTAAGACAAACTTGACATCTTGATTGGCTAAACAAACCATGTTTATGTGATAATATCTGTGCATGATCACAATGAACTGTCAATATGTCAGATAACATTACAGATGAGAGAATGCAAATAGTTGACCTTATGGACTAAATATTATAAAACACAATTTTGATTAATTAAAACACAATTAGAGGAAAAGAGATAATGTGATACCTGGACACATGTGACAGAGTTGACTGATGTCCAGATGTTGAGTCTGGTTTCTGATGGGATTGTTGAGCACACAGCTGTAGGTGTTGTTATCCTGATATTCCACCTCCAGAGGTAGAGAGAGACTGATGCTGAGATCAGACACACTGATGCTGGACGATAAACTGTTTCCTTTGTACCAGGAGAGAGTCACATCACTCACATTCAACACTGAACACAGCAGTGAACATCTGGACACTGATAAACATTCAGATGATGAAGAAGAAGAACAGTTAGAAGAGTCTCTGGTGATGACAGGAATGGGTAGAAGAGCTGGAAAACAAATGAATAAACAAATTATTTCAAACAGTACAGATTTATGAATGTTGTCTGATGGATAGATTTCTAAACTGTAAAAATTTCAAAACAATCTTACAACATCAAAAATCACAGAGGTGTGAAAACAACATGGTTAAATTATGACAGAATATTCATTTTTAATTAACATAAAAGTGTTGAAGAAGAAAACTGCATACCATAGACTTTAATACTAAACCGCTTGAGTGTTTCTATGTTTCCATTTCTCATGATGATAAATTCATAACGTCCAGTGTCTTTTGTGCTGATGTTCCTGATGGTGAGAGATCCGGTCTGATGATCCAACTGAAATCTATCATCATCACATTTAGTCATTTTTGTTTCTTTGTGTTGGGTTCTACATAGAAGATCTCCATCACCAGATATCCACTGTATCAGATCATTGTTTTGTATTTCAGTAACACTGGGGAAAAATGTCACAGATTCTCCCTCCATCACTAAACCATTCTTTTCAACAACTCTTACAGCTGTAAAACACAGAATCCAGTTTAAACTTTATACTCATTGTAATTTGAAAATACTTCTCATCCTGTTAGCATTATTACGTCTGAATTTCAGAGGGTTTTCATTATATAGAATTCTACTCACAGGATCTGGAAAAGAATTGTTGTTGTGTTTGAGTGTCGCTGAAGCTCCAGATAATGTGTGACCTGCTCTCCTTGTCCTTAAACCCCTCATAACTGTCAGAGGTAGAGATGATCCTTTCATACACCTCAGGGGTATGAATATTTTGAGACCCAAACATCCATACAACATAATCACCTCGCTGCGTTTCAGTAATATCATTGTGAAGAATGATGAAATCTCTCTCAGTCACTCGTGTCATCATTTCATCCCTCGCAAAATCTGGTGACAACAAGTTGAATTAAACCAATAGCTATAATATGGTCTGTGATGAAAAATGTTAATGCATCTGAAAATTAATCTTAGCCACTGTCATGCAAAGTTGCAGCCTTTGTGTGTGTGTGTGTGTGTGTGTGTGTGTGTGTGTGTGTGTGTGTGTGTGTGTGTGTGTGATAATCTATTCATTATTCAAAAAGACAAATCTCAGTTATTCTTTTGGTCACCAAGAGTTTTTCATCAATTCATCTGTGTATAGGCATATATAGTTTTTGTCATATGAAACGGTAAAATGCTCATTAAGTGACTGTAAGGGCAGCTCTGGAGATAAGTAAAGTTCATGTGTTCAGTGTCCTCATATAGTGAGAAGATAAGACACTGAAAACAGCGAGCGTTACGTGTTTGAATCTGAGATGAAACCGCGCGTCTCATTGATTCACACAAACGTCGTCTAGCTATTTAAATAGTAGGCTATTTTACGGTTTAATATTCACAGACACGAGTCCATATCGCAATTTGATTAAGCGTACTGACATACTTTTAATTTATGTATCCAAATCTTGCCTAATTTCGTGACATTCCGCGTTATACAGTCGACTGGATTGCGCGATTCAGTCCGCGTTAAGCGCATCGTTAAGCGGATCCCCTGATGGATCACAGACCCTACTTTGAGAATGCTTGGATTTGACTACTAGAAGATATAGAGTAGAGTTAAAAAAATGCATCACTCACCATCCATACACAGATTAAAACAGAAGAAAGCAAGAAAAAAATTATAATTCTTCAGCAGTTTGAATAGATGAAGAGTAAACGTGCTCCCATCGGATGTTCTGCTCATTGTAAAGATCATATCAGCAAACTAACTGCATTTATTTCATGTAAGTATCATAAGTCATCTTCTAGACTTCTACAAGACAATCCCAAATGAAAACGAAACATGCACCTGCGTAACACGTGAGTTGTGACGTTGACAGATGTGTCAGTCACTTCTAAATCAAACACCATTACACTCATAAGAAAAAAGTATTAGTGGGGAACCATAGTATTCCGACTCAATATACTCAATATACCTGTACTTTGAACCTTATAGTAAGTACATGTTGTTCATTAAAATTACTCAGTAGCCTACCTAAATGTATAATTATAATGTAACAAGGACAACTTAAAATAAAGTGTAACCTTAAAGAACATTTTATGCCAAAAAGGTAATATGGGGGTCGTCCAGGACAGGTTTGAAAACCATTGCCTTAAATGATTGCATAATTATTTAATGTTTAACGCTTTGTTTCAATTTTTCTAGCTATAAAGTGTGTTTACGAGCTGCATAATTCAAATAAATAGAATTAAAATAAAAATGAATTAAAAATAATTACTTAAAAATAAATCCATAAAATGATCTCATAGTGGGAACTCCTAAAAGCTGCATGCAAACGTGTCTTCATTGTCGCAGGAGTATTTGGATACACAAAGGACAGCAGTCAAATTCATTCAGTCAAGTTTGACCTGTTCCAAAAGCAAAAGAGAAACTACAATCCAGCTAACTTTCTCAGAACTTTGGTTAATGTTTTGGCAAGCTTCTCTTAATGTTAAGAACAAACATTCTTCTTTAATATAATGTTTGTTCAAAGTTCTGTGGTCTTTAATAATGATTACACATTATACATTGTTCATGGAATGTTTTCTGTGAAATGTTTCGGTTTGATGTTCATGTAACATTTTTTAAAAAAAAATGTAACTACTTGTTTCAGAATGTTCAGAGAACAATGTCCCTCTAATGTTTGCAAAATGTTAGAGAGGAATGTTTCCAAAATGTTCCATAACCAAGAAAAAAAAAGTTTCTAAAACATGAATGTTTTGAAACATTCAGAAATCATGTTTTCATAACTTAACATGAACATTAGCACGGCATTCTTAGAGCATATTTTTGATAGATGGGAAGGACTGTTGAAATGTCAGCTGGAAACACTAAATGAGAACAAATGTGACCACCAAATATCAGAATTCAAAGTAAGAGACTGTGCAGCGAGACTGAACAGGAGCATGTGGACTGGAAATGTCCCTGAATGCTGCTTTAAAGGTTTTAAATTATCATTGATACTAGCAGGCTCATCAAAAACCTCAATGGTTGCAAACATTTCTTTCATGGCAACACGTAGGCTAAATGTATTTTTGTGGTGCATCTTTTTTAAATTGTATTTCCCCCTCTGAAACATGACTGATTTTGCAGGGGACACCTTTTAGGGATGATCTGTATTCCATACACACATTGCTGTAATTACTGGGACAAGTTACACTCTGTGTGCTCTAGGGGCAGCATTTAACTCCCTTTACATCATTTCAGCTACTGTATCAGCAGAATCAAGACTTTATGTACACGTACAGTGAATTGCTTATCTGTGAATCTCACTGGAGCTCACAGCACATTACAACACCTGAAATTATGCATGGAAACTCATATTCTGAATGGCTACAGTGCTGTAAGACAAAACAACACCTGGTGGTTTTAATTACAACTACAATGAGTTGTTTTGTCTGAATGGCTTTTCAGGTCACATTGTTGTGATTATGTGCAATCATCATTGTTTTAGATCTGCCCAGTGAGAATTAATGCATGAATTTCATTGGCTTGTCCAAAGTGATTTACAAATAAGAAACATGACAATTTATCATGTAAGACTAAACTTCAGCAGAAATAAAACTGGGAAAAAAGATATTATTAATAATGTATAAATGTATTTAGATACCACTTGTAGTACACTTGAACCAAGAATTTGAAACTGTTCAAGCCTAAGAAGACATGAAAGAACTGAATTCAGTACTCATACTGGCTTTCTATGCAACACATATATAATGCATTGCAGTCTTAAAGGGACAGTTCACCCAATATTTTTTTCATCTACTCCTCAGTAGGTCATTCCAAACCTGTATGTCTTGTTCCAGGGAACACAAAAGAAGATACTTTGAAGAAATGTTGGGAGCCAAAAAATATTGGACCCCATTAATTAATTAATTAACCACTGGTGGTGGTTGAGGAGAGACCCCCCACATGATTGTAAAGCGCTTTGGGTGTACAACCATACACAATAAAGCGCTATATAAATGCCTCATTCATTCATTCATTCATTCATTCATTAACTTCCACTGTATGGAGAAAAAAACAAAACAATGTTACATTTCTCAAAGTATCTTTTTTTATTGTTCTACAGAAGAAAGTAAATCATATAGGTTTGGGATGACAGATTTAAATAATCAGTCCAATACATAGAAAATGCATCAGATCCAATTAATACAACTTTATTTTTTTATTAAATGAAAACAGTTACACACTGAGATATGCAAAACTAAAGACATTTTAACTGAAATTTAACACAAGAATGATGTAGTACTGTTATTTAGTGTTTAGTGCTTATCAAGCACACAATTATGATTATGAAGTCATGTTTCAACACATGCTGAATTTCTTGGTGGTTTTACTAGCTGGTTGCTTTCAGTAGGTCCGCCAGGTGAATACTGTATGTTTCTCCTAATTTGAGGCATCATTCATGTCTGAAGCACAAACCGTAACTTTAACAGTAACTACATATATTTATAGTGATGCTTGCCTTAAACAGACTGAGCTGTCTAGTTCCTGAATACTGAACGCAGCATAAAGTTCCTCGTCCTGAGGAAAATCTGCATCAAACATGTACAAGAGTTCAGGCTCTGAGTCTGGGCTCAACCTATAGAAGAAAACAGAACCAGCCTCCTGGTCCAGGAACACACCGAGGTTTCTGGTGGACTCTGTTTGAAGTGGTTTAGTTAGTGATTCAGTTTTTTTGTCATGTACACATACGTTTTTTGAGCAGCATAAACACCACGACATCTTATTGCGTCCCAGACGCACGGTGTCATTCGCACCCTTCCTCTTGATTCTCTTACAGGCCACACCTATGTGTACACCTGTCCCGATCACATCCACTGTAAAGAAGCAGCGTACTGACAGCGGCTGGCAGCACAGGACCTGCTTGCACTTGTCAAATCTTTCATCATTAGCAGGAAGCTGTTGCTTCTCTCTCTTACAAACAGCTACTGTGTTGTCCTCGTTCAGATAGAGGTATTTGTTAGCTGTCTGAGGGTCAAAGGTGAGCATGACAGCATCTAAAACAAAGTGAGATTTTTCAGAAAATGTCAGATTAAATATCTACAATTAGCATTAGCAGCATATTGAGTGTAGATGATGTAAAATACTTGACATAACTCACATGCCATTTTCCATTTAAAGCTACTTTAAACAGCATTTTGGTTATTCTTTCATTATTTTAATGTGGACATGTTTTTATAAGCTCATGTAAATTAGAGAAACACCGTTTTCGCACTTCAATAACATATCTGTCACACCACAAGTCTTTTTAGAATGAAATGGAAAAAGGTGTTAAAAATGGTGAAGCAGTTACAGCATCTACAAATACACAATAATCTACATTTTAACCTACAATCTTTATGTTGGCCCATGTTTAAACTCACATTTGTACAGTCCTGGTTGGTGATTGCAGACTCCTCCAGTGTAAATTCTAGTTAGAGTTAGAGTTAGGGTTAGTATGGGTTAATATGTTAAGACAAGAATCGCACCATTGCACATTTATTGAAGCACATTTTAAACATTAATGGATAGTCTCTTGTTCAACAAAGCATTCTCATTTTTAACTTTACATTAGTATCCACCTACAGTGCTTGTGTATCAAAGTCGCCTAAAGGAAGTATACTTGAACACAACAGTGAACAATTCACTGGATGGCTAGGAAGAATCAAAGTCCTCACTACATGTTTCATGGGATCCAGTGATGTTCATTTCAATCTTCCACTTGAACCAATAGCATATAAAAGCTATATACCTCAGTGAGGGCAGCTTATCCTTAAGTAGATGAACTTTCTTTTCCATGGTGTTTCCAAGGTCATTATACTGCAGGTCCAGCTCTCTCAGACTGGGTTTCAAAGACGACAGCAACTTCAAAACTCCTTCTCGAATCTGACAGCCTGAAAGTCTATAAAGCAAAATCAGATTTTTGTTTAGATCAACTGGCCAAGGAATGACATTCATGACATTTGCCTGTTTCAGAAACCAAGCAGCATAGCTGGTTGGTTCCTGTACATCATATATTTACCCATTTAGCAAATGACTTTGCATTCAAGTTATACATTTTAATGTATTAATGGTCACGTGACATGCAGCTAAACAAATAAAATATTTCATCTTTGTTGTTGATTTATTTTGATTGATAACAAGTGCCTTTGTTAATTATTTTTTGCAGATACAAGTCAATTAGGAATCTGGAATCAGGAATCAGGAAGAGCTTTATTGCCAAGTATGTTTGCACATACAAGGAAGTAAAAGTACCAACATTAGTACCAACAGCATGAAGATACCAGTCAAACATCAAAACAAAAATTACATTTTATGTTTTTTAATTAACCGCACGCGTGTCCATTTATAATGCTTCTCATTGCTGTGTGAAAATAAGTGTATAATTGGAACAGTTTGTTGGAGCTTATCTGACGATCTGAATGAGAGAGAGAGAGAGAGAGAGAGAGATGCAGAGCGGGGCAACAGAGTAACAGTATTAAGAACCGCTGCTTTAATGATTTTGAAACTTGTGAATCCATTAGAATCGTTAGAAGACAGAATCGCGATTCATATGAATAGATTTTTACTTACATCCCTAGTTTTCTCTTCCTCTTCTCTAAAGCAGTGCAGCATGGCCTCGCCCCCTTTGCTGCGTGTTCCCGGGGGCAGGGTTTATCTGGGTCTGTGACGTATCAGACCCGGGAAGTAACTCGTTGTAGTCCCTTACCTGTCGTTTTTGTAGGCATTAAACTGCCAGAATTTTAAAAGACGATATCTCCGTTTGCATTGAACTTTCAGTGCCGCCACTCTGCAGATATTGTTTATGCTCAAACAGCAACATTACACACTAACTAATGTTAAAAAAGTGAAATCGCAATCAATATAACGTAAATTATGTCTCTTATTTAAATATGTAGTAGAAAACCCATGAAAATGTATGTTATTTAAAAAAAATCGACATCGTTTCTGGACTATGGGGGAGCCATTTTTTATGTGCACAGTACATTCTGCGTCGATGACGTCAAATGGTTGCACTCGGTGAGATACTGGCGCTTATTTCTATAGTCTTTGGCTTTTTACCGCAACACAACTCAGAATACACATCTCAGAAAATAAAATACTGATATGATACCACATTGTGTGGCTTTTGGTTGTCATTTTCAGTCAAAGGGCAACAAGAGAAGCAATGCAAGACTGCTTTCCTAGCGATAATAGGAGGAGAAAAGCATGGGAAGATACCTGTGGACGAATAAAACTTCATAAAAACCCACTTCTTTTTTCTCTCCACTTTAGCCCTGATGCCGTTGAGTCTTTTAGTAGACCACAGCTACTGAAAGAGCTTACAAACAGCGGAGATAAGAAACGCTAGATGCCATCTGTTAGGATGTAAACATGCCGACGCTAATCATGACTCGCGGCCACTAGAGGAGTTCCTCAGCGCTAATTTCACTCAATATATGGGGCGTTTACACTCCTTGTGGGGAAAAATAGATGGTACAGCATTTGGTTTAAACCTATACTTATATCCATCGCCACCTGTAAGCTCTTTCAGTAGCTGTGGTCATCATATCAGTATTTTATTTTCCGAGTTTTCTATTTCGAGATGTTGTGGTAAAAATAGCAACAGGTAGCGCTAGTAGCTCACCGAGTGCAACCATTTTACGTCATCAGAATAATGGCGCCTCCCATAGTTCAAAATATGTAAAAAAACGATGTGGTTTTAAAAAAAAAAATACATCTTTGATGGGTTTTCTACTACATATTTCAGTAAGAGACATCATTTTCGTTATATTAAGCCATACAAGTCTTAATACCCAGGGATCCCTTTAACACTGTTGCCGCGGTTTGTTTTTCCAGAGGAACCCTGCTGAAAAATGTGTGTATTTTCCCCCGGAACACGATTTTTACCCCTCAAAACAAGTTTTGAGTAGCAATTGGGCGGGATTTATTGCGAAATCCTGGCAACCCTGCATCACCTACACTCACACATGTCTGGTGAGCGAGAACAAAGTCAATATTTGTGGAACTAAGTAAGGCTGTCAAGGCTATTTTATTCACTTAAACATCAGAGGAAGTGATTATTTTCTCTTTAATACAGATGGTGCCAATGTATTTTTCAATGAGTCTGCTATGTTAGCAATAATAACATTACCTGCTTGACAGATAGTAAAGTCTACAACGGACACGAGCGCTGTTGCGGCACGACCACAAAAGCTAGATGTTGTCTAATTTGGCACGGTCTCCCTGCTACACTAACAGTAGTAAGGCTTTCCTCTGTGTATACTTATCCATACAAGTACAATGTTAGCTGTATTATTTGTGTCCCC
Source organism: Schizothorax lantsangensis (assembly GCA_027422415.1). Lineage (NCBI taxonomy): Eukaryota > Metazoa > Chordata > Actinopteri > Cypriniformes > Cyprinidae > Schizothorax > Schizothorax lantsangensis. The sequence continues at coordinate 14,389,998 of CM049843.1, read as the reverse complement.
TTCAAAAATTGCTCTTGAAAAATTTTATGTTTATTGTCCCCCCTACTGTTAGATGAAATTTATGCCCCTGGTTGCAGCCTGTTCATTATCAGAATAAAATACAGTAAACCAAGATACACTGGCTAATTAAAATAGTCCGTAGTACAATCCATGCCATTCAGCCCTGAGCTGAGGCACACCTGTGCAATAATCATGCTGTCTAATCAGCATTTTGATATGCCACACCTGTGAGGTGGATGGATTATCTCGGCAAAGAAGTGCTCACTAACAGATTTAGACAGATTTGTGAACAATATTTGAGAGAAATTTTGTGTACATAGAAAAAGTCTTAGATCTTTGAGTTCAGCTCATGAAAAATGGAGGCAAAACCAAACGTTTTGCGTTTATAATTTTGTTCAGTGTATTTAGGCAGATTGGGGATCAGCGCATTCACTTCAAAGTGAAAGTAACGTTAATCCTCTGCGTCTTCAGCGGCTCAGATGTCGGGAGTAAATGTCAATTGCTGTATTCATTATTACATCCAACAACAGAACACCTCAACTGTTTAACCCTTTCAGTGGTGAGTGTAAAATATTCTAGCGGTCCCCCCAGAGTGAGTTTTTTTAAGGTGACAGTTATTTTAGACCGTTTCCCCTTACTGTTTCCATGCTTGTCACTGTATGACAGATTGGTCGCTTTTATTTCCTTTTTCCTTTTTTATTTAATATATTCACAAACTTGCTTACCATGTCATGGACAATCTGATATTCCGATTCACAAATATGTGTAAAAGAGTGTGTTTTGTTGTTAAAAAACCTTTATAAATGAACTTGATCGTGATCTATAACGTGAGATGGGCACCGCCATGTTTGTTCATGCCGCAGATCAGAGAGTCCTGTCAGTCGAATTTACAGCACGTGAATTCATCAGTTTATCCCGAAATACATGCAAGTAAGTGGCCGGTGAACTGGGTGAAGATTTGAGTGAACAAAACCACAGTTTGAATTTGGCAGTTATGTGACGTCACTGAATGTTCTAAATCCCATATGTGGGACCGTACCGCTCAAAAGGTTAATCGGAGACATCTTGTCTTCCCCTGCACCAGAGTCAACACAATGGCAATCGGACTGTTTACAGCTCACTCAGTTCTCTCAGCCCACTCAGGGCGGGTCTAAGGTAAGACGGCCTTGTCAATCAACTATTGTGGGAGCGGCCTTTGCAGAACTACGTCATTCTGACAGGAATCTCAGAACAGCCTGATTTGAGAAAGGGGAGTTTAAAATAGGGATTTAAAAAAAAAAAAAACACTGGGTGGATTTTTATCATTATTGGATGGATGTGTACATGCACTTCAAACACACTTGTGTTCAAACAACTTGAAAAGTGAATTTTGCATCCGATGACCCCTTTAAGGCTAGTTGTTCAGTAACATGTTTGTTTGCTGGGCATGCTGTTGCTTTAGGCTTATTGGTTGTATTTTGACACGCTGATAACATTATTCAGTTAAACTTACCATAGCGAGGCTTGTTTATAAATCTGTTGTTTAAGGCTGTCTGATATGAAACAGGCTTGCTGCTTATGGCTCATCTAGTATTGAGAATGCTGTTTCATTAAACTTATCCAACTATTATTTCCATCACGCTGTGATTAAAGCTATCTAGTGAATCGGTAATGTGCTTGACATTTAACGCACAGTATGTAGATTTTGCTACTAAAGGTTGTTATTTATGCTAACGATTATCTGGATAAGGGCAACATGCCTGTTGCCTAAACTTCAGGTATTGACCATATGCTGTACTGCATTAAAGGGGCATGCTGCTCTTCTCAGATGCTTATTAAAGAAGAGCACCCCTTCGCTGCATCTCTTCTTCTGTAAAGGGCATGCTGCCCCAGTCTATGCTATTTCAGAAGGTCTTGCTTTAAAGCTATCAGGATATTGGGATTTTGCTTGCTTGTTAAAGGGGTGGTTGATTGCGATTTCACTTTTTTAACATTAGTTAGTGTGTAATGTTGCTGTTTGAGCATAAACAATATCTGCAGAGTTGCAGCGCTGAAAGTTCAATGCAAACGGAGATATTGTCTTTTAAAATTCTGGCAGTTTAATGCCTACAAAAACGACAGGTAAGGGACTACAACGAGTTACTTCCCGGGTTTGATACGTCACAGACCCAGATAAACCCTGCCCCCGGGAACACGCAGCAAAGGGGGCGAGGCCATGCTGCGCTGCTTTAGAGAAGAGGAAGAGAAAACTAGGGATGCAGGTAACAATCTATTCATATGAATCGCGATTCTGTCTTCTAACGATTCTAATGGATTCACAAGTTTCAAAATCATTAAAGCAGCGGCTCTTAATACTGTTACTCTGTCGCCCTGCTCTGCATCTCTCTCTCTCTCTCTCTCTCTCTCTCTCATTCAGATCGTCAAATAAGCTCCAACAAACTGTTCCAATTATACACTTATTTTCACACAGCAATGAGAAGCATTATAAATGGACACGCGTGCGGTTGCTGTGCTGTATTAAAGCTTTAATCAGGATAAAACCGTATATTAAAAGCTAACAGAAGCAGTAGCACTTACAAATAGCAGCGTATTTAAAAGTATGAGACAACAACAACCAAACATACCATTAAGAGCCGTGCTTGCACAGGTTCTGCACGATCATCTTCACTAATATCCTCTGGGTCTCAATCGGGCTCAAATTGATAAGCATTATAGACAACGCCACTGTTTACAATTCAACCGGAGCTCATGGCTGAGGAGAGGGGTGGGACGTTCAGACGTTGCTGTAGAGGCGGTTTAGCCAATCACAACACACTGAGCCAGCTAACCAATCTCAGCCCATCGAGGGAGGGGCTTCATAAACCAGGAAATAAATTGAGGCGTTTGTCAGAGAAGGGACAGAGAGGTGTGGAATAAAGGTAAATTATGTGAAAAATAATGCGTTTTTAAAAAAAACAAGCATGAACACATGCTAGACTGCACCCCATAAACACAATCAAGCCTAGAAAAAAAAACAGTCAACCACCCCTTTAAGGCTTATCTAGCATTCAGTATCATGTTTGTTGCTAGACCTGCCTGTTGCTTTAAGCTTTAAGCTATTGGTTGTTACTGTTGTGCTGCCGGTTAAACATTCAACAGCAAGAAGCTAATGTTTAAGCTGTTGTTTAAAGCCATATGATTGTTCTTGAAATATGCTTGCTGCTTATGGCTCATCTGGAATTGGGAATGCTATTTCTTTAGGTTTCTCTGACTACTGCAACATGCTGTGATTAAGCAATGCATCATGCTTGTTGCATAAAGCCATCGAGGTTATTAGTAAGGAATTTTGTCTACGATCATGCAGGTTGTCAGATTGAGGACACGTAACACAACGAGTGTAAATGTCAATGGTAGGCGACAAACCTGTAAACTGATGAGTTGATTTATCGAGTTATTATATGCTGTTGTTACAGAGTTTTTAAATGGATGCTGAAGCTTTTAGGCCAGGTAAAATCTGCGATCTCTGAACCAGTTAATTTGCTTGTTCTATGGCTGCAGTGCGCTGTGTTTGCTGCAAACTGGCAAACTAGGCTGCCAATTCTAGTGGGTTTTCTGCATCTTTAATCTTTTTCAGGTTCTGCATTAAAAGGGCTTGCTGCTCTTCTTAGCTGCTTATGCTTGCTGCTCTTCCTTCGCTGATACCCTTCTCCTGTAAGGGGCATGCTACTCTCCCTGCTCATTCATGACAGGCGGCATGGATGGGCAGGGATTTTTTGCCCAGAACAGAACCATACTGCTAAACCAAACTGTATGCTAAGTGTCTCATTTTGACGATAGTGGTCCTGACAGAAATAAAGCATATAGTGTTAGTTATGGCAGGTCACATGAGTCAAGCGTGCATACGCTGACTCTCAGCTGATCACAGCTACCTATAGGAATACAACACCTATCACGGCATTCCTATATACAGTATGCTCTATTCAGTATTATTCAGCAGCTTTTTCGCTTGCTTGGGAGCAAATTACTCTCCTCCATCCCCAACTCCTCCGCCAGTCAGGACTTGGCTTTCTGATATTCCTTGTTGAATCAGACTCCTTTATCTTGAATAATGTGTTACACTTAAATATCATTAAGCACATTAATGATATCTGCTTTGTTCTGTTCTGGTTACCTTGGGGTGTAATTATTGCTGCTGATGATAGTGGTCCTGACAGAACTGTAATGTCGTTATTTTTGTAATGCGTTACTCCCAACACACAATTAAAGCTTTTCCCTTTTTATTTTAGACTTGCTGAAAGAGAATGAGAAAGAGACCGAAGACCCGAGTGAAGCAGAGGAGAAACAACATCATGTCAAATCTTTGAGTCACTCACAGACTGAGAATTTATTTTCCCTGAAAAGAGCCAAAAAATCTTTCACTTGCCTTCTGTGTGGGAAGAGTTGCAGACATAAAGGACACCTTAATGATCACATGAAAATGCACACTGGAGAGAAACCACACACATGTGATCAATGTGGAAAGAGTTTCAAACATAAAAGAAACCTTAATGAACACGTGATAATTCACACTGGAGAGAAACCACACACATGTGATCAGTGTGGAAAGAGTTTCCCATACAAACAGAGCCTTAAACTTCACATGAGATATCATACTGGAGAGAAGCCATACACATGTGATCAATGTGGGAAGTGTTTCACACAGAAAGGACACCTTGATTATCACATGAGAATCCACACTGGAGAAAAGCCATACACATGTAATCAGTGTGGGGAGCGTTTTTCACATGTTAGGTCTTTTGAATCACATGTGTATTCTCATTCTGGAGAAAGGCCGTATAAGTGTGATCAGTGTGGTAAAAACTTTTCTTGGGCAAAATCCCTGAAGGATCACCTGAAAGTTCATTCAAAGGAGAAGCCTCATCTGTGTTCTTTTTGTGGAAAGAGTTTTGGTACACTGGGTCTTTTTAAACAACACCAGAAAATACACAGCGGTGTGAAGAATCATTTGTGCTTTTATTGTGGGAAGACCTTTATTACAGCTGCTGGACTGAAACAGCACCAGAGAACTCACACTGGAGAAAAACCTTACAAGTGTTCACACTGTGACAAGAGATTCAATCAGTCAGGAGCCATGAGAGCACATGAGAGGATCCACACTGGAGAGAAGCCGTATCACTGCCCTCCATGTGGGAAAAGTTTCACTCATTTCAAATCTCTGCTCAGTCATAAGAAAAACAAATGTCTGAAATCATGAAATAATGAAATCATGTTTGAATTCATCTAAAGATCCAGCTTTTTCAAGTGCAATGCTGCATCTTCACCAAATATGATCATTTTGCTTTGTGAATTTAATAATCATTGTGCTTTATTATGATTTTTTTTTTTGTATTATATTACAACAATTCAGTTGTATTATGAAGAAAAATGGATTGAAAAATATAAATAGTACTTGTACATGTTCATGTGCTTGCATGTCTAGTTCAGGAAGCTAAAAAACACTTTTAGTGGGACATCTGGTATTAATTTTTTAATTTTGTCTTCATTTTTGTGCTTAAAACATCTTTACTCCACCACTTATGACATATTACCTAAATGCAGATGTCATAAAGTATCATGTAGCTTTTCAACTGCAGCTTATTTGCTTCTCTTCTTCTTTTGAGATGCTTTGGATATCTGTAATTCAATAAAGAGAGAAATCTACCTTTGTTAAATATATTACTTTTTATTTACATATATAATATATTGCAATATTATGTTTTGCATTTTTTTAAATCATTTTTCATTGACTAAATGTTTTCCTCATTTGATCGAATTTTTATTTTGTGCTGATTATTATTTTTTTTGTTATATTGGAAGTTATTTAGTTATATATTTTTAGTTATATTATATTTTTTATGCATACATACATTGTTTAATATAGATCACATTGTTTTGTTTCATGTAAATTGCAGATTTTGCAGCAGATACTTTTCACAAATGATCTGGCATCAATATTCATATAATAGCACACACTGCAGCAAGATTGGACACCATTGCATCAGTTCAAATATCAATAGGGAAGAGAAGAGCACTTCATGTTAAATGAAGTGCTAACCTATGCTGTGTACACTGTGACTAAAATTATCTATTATTATTGAAATGTAATATGTATTAATATTGATTTGTGTGAATCTCACAAACTGATGGAGTTCAGTTCACACCTTCCAGAGTTATGGCACATTCTTTAAAGTTTCTCAGGTTCTTTTCTGAAAGGCTACATAGTTATGAAACAACACCCATCAGTTATCATTACAATCAGAATTAGTTGTTTTGTCTGAATGGGATTTAAGGTAATAATTGTTGTCATTATGTGCTTTCATCATCATTATAGTCAGATCTTCTCAGTGTTATATGCAAAAATGTCTTACAAATAAGAAATATGAAAAGCAATTTATCATACAAGAGCAACAAGTCCAACAGTACTGACATGGCAGGTTTCACAAGTAAGCTTGAGCAGAAATGAAACTGGAGAAAAAGATACAGATGTAGAGGGAATACATTAATAGGAAGTGCCTTTGTTGTATAAGTGTTCATAGGAGGGCTGTATTCAGCTGTTTCTTAAAAGTTGTGATGGTCTCAGCTGATTGTGGAGGCTGGAAGCTTCTGTCAACATGAGGAACAGAGAAACTGGAGGTTCTAGAAAGAAACTTTGTGCTTAATTTCGATGAAACCACTAGGTGATGCACATTCACTGATCACAGGGAAAGGGAGGGCACATATAGACCTGGAAGGGTGCTGATCCAGTGTCCTGAAGGCCAAAGTTCAAGTAAAAAGATGGTTGGTGAAGGGATACAGTAATATCACCATTATAGGAAACTGATCATCTTTATAAGCTGAGGTTGGGGATGAAATGTAAACAGGATCACAGAACAAGGATCTCTCTCAAACACAGCTAAAAATAAAAACGCAGATGCAATCAGATTTTTACAGATGTTTCTCAGTCTGGATGCTCTGGCTGCTCAAATTTTAAATAATCTTTTGCATCACTATGAACATTATCATTGACAGACAATGATAACATCAAAACTGGTGACGAAAATGGCAGAAGCATTTGTACTGTATTCAAACAAAGCCGAAGCTGGCTGTGACTACTGAACATCACAATATATACCACTATTGGCGATGGAGGAGTTCTCTTCATCCTGAGTCTGAGTCATCCTGAACTGTTTTAATAATAATCAGACATTTAATAAACCTAAACACTTTTAATAAACTTGACTGAGTTTTGTTTGTTTGCTTGTTTAATTTTTGCATGCCAAAACATGCCTTCATTTCTTGGTTGTGTACACTTTTTGTGGTAAATCAAACCTACAACTACAGCTATGAACACCAGCAGCACTAGAGTAACAGCTATTGCCATCATGAGACGTGAACTCTTGTCCAGTGCTGTAATACACAGAGAAAACAATCATCAGTGTAATCTGAATACAATACAGCTTCAACTTTAAAGAAAATAATTATTGTGATGGAATATTTCATTGAACATATTACACCTCACCTAAACAGGTATTCAAGTAAAGTACTTGAATATTTAGATGTTTAAATTGGGTTTTATATTTACAGCTTTTACATTTATTTACAATCATTAAATAAATTATTTGATGAACACAGTTTTTTAAACTTAAACTTTGTTAAAGTATTTCCTTTTTAAACAGAATCTTGGGTGGGACTAAAGGTGTGTCATCTTTTAAACCATCAAATGGATTTAATTTAAAACTTCACATCTTAATTGGCTAAACAAACATTTGTACATGATAATATCTGTTAACAATGAACTGTCGATATGTAAGAGAACATTACAGATGAGAGAACACATATAGATGGCCTATGGACTAAATATTATAAAACACCATTTTGATTAATTTAACACAATTAGAGGAAAAGAGATAATGTGATACCTGCACATGTGTGACAGAGTTGACTGATGTCCAGAGGTTGAGTCTGGTTTCTGATGGGATTGTTGAGCACACAGCTGTAGGTGTTTTTATCCTGATATTCCACCTCCAGAGGTAGAGAGAGACTGATGCTGAGATCAGACACACTGATGCTGGACAATAAACTGTTTCCTTTGAACCAGGAGAGAGTCACATGACTCACATTCAACACTGAACACAACAGTGAACATCTGGACACTGATAAACATTCAGATGATGAAGAAGAAGAACAGTTAGAAGAGTCTCTGGTGATGACAGGAATGGGTAGAAGAGCTGGAAAACAAATGAATAAACAAATTACTACAAACAGAACACATTTATGGATGTCATCTGATGTATAGATTTCTAAACTACAAGTTTCAATAGAATCTTACAACATCAGTCAACTCTCACAACATCAAAAATCACAGAGGTATGAAAACAACAGGAGGTTAAATTATGACCGAATGCTCATGTTTTAATTAACTCACCATTTAAGACAAATTAATTTATAACCAGCATTAACATTTTTTGAAGCAGAAAACTGCATACCGTAGACTTTAATACTAAAACGCTTGAATGTTTCTATGTTTCCATTTCTCATGATGATAAATTCATAACGTCCAGTGTCTTTTGTGCTGATGTTCCTGATGGTGAGAGATCCGGTCTGACTATCCAACTGAAATCTGTCTCTGAATCTATCATCATCACATTCAGTCATTTTTGTTTCTTTGTGTTGGGTTCTACATAGAAGATCTCCATCACCAGACTTCCACTGTATCAGATCATCCTTTTGTATTTCAGTAACATTAGGGTAAAATGTCACAGATTCTCCCTCCATCACTAAACCATTCTTTTCAACTCTTGTATCTGTAAAACACAATTATCCAAATGGATAATCATTGTAATGTGAAAATTCTTATAAGGTCAGAATTTGAAATGGCTTGCTTATATAGCATTATAAATCCTACTCACACGATAAGGTTTGTCGTCGAGGTTGTGTGGCCGTGTACACTGTAAAAAGTAATAAGTTAAGTTTACTTAGAAAACATATGAAAAATTATTGCCTCACATTTCTCTAGCAAATTAATCCATCATGTTTTAGTTGATAGAACTTGCTACAAATTTGTATTGCTAACTTGTGTATTTAGGTTTCTAGAAAAGACGATCTTACAAATTCAGCCAATTTAGAAATTTAAGGGGTGGTCTACTGATTTATGTAAATTTCAGGGTTTGTGATGTCACTAACCCAGGAAGTTGCTCGTTGTAGTTCCTACCAGCCGTTTGTTGTATGCTTATAAAGCGAATTCTGTAAAGGACAATTTCTCCCTTTGCTTTGAACTTTGAGCATCGTAACTTTGCAGATGTTGTTTACCATCAAACAGCCACATTACACACTAACTAAAGTTAAAAAGCTGAAATCGTAATCAATGACCCCTTTAAGTTTAGTGCACAGAACTCAAACAAAACTATTCTCTTAAGTTTGCTTGTTCACATTACTAGACAAATGTGTGGAAACTGATTGGCTTAAATATCTCAAGTACTCAAAACATTAAGTTATTAATACAGACAGCAGACTGTTGCCACAACAATGGGGCATTTATTTGTTCAATAAAACAATGTTACTTCAAGTCATTACTTTTAAGGCATTCTATCAAATCAACAAGAGAAAAATAGCACATACTGCACTCAGGAAATTAATCCAAAAAAACAAAAAAAAAACAATGTCCCTTTTCTGACATCGTGTAAATCTAGATTTTGTTTGACCACACAAAAAGCACTGAGGAATTCGTGTAGTTCATCAGTCCCTTGACTGGCCCTTTGCAGAGCTGTGGAAACACTTAATGTCTAAAAACACACACATGCCACTTTAGTATTACATGTTCTTTGCATATTTAAAAATCATAAGTGTTTTTCTTTTATATACGCATACGTGCATACATTCATACATATGTGTGTTTGTGTATGTGTGTGTGTGTGTGTGTGTGTGATGGTGTGTGTTTTTGAATGTTCTTATGGACATTGTTTGAAGTAGGTCACTTTGTTTTGTTTCATGTAAACTTCAGATTTTGCAGCAGATAATTTTCAAATTATCTGGCATCAATATTCATATAATAGCATAGGCTTCTGCTTTCATTACTGGGACAGTTACACTCTGTTTGCTGCAGGGTGCAGCATTTAACTAAATAATGCATTTAACTTGGCCCTCCAGGAGCAGGATCAGACACCATTATATGGTATATGAATATCGTCTGATGTATAGATTTATAAACTCTAAAAATGTCCTGCTGTATAAACCAATCTTACAACAGCAGTGACACTCATCACTGTTCCAATGAAGAAAATCGTAGAGGTGTGAGGTTAAATTATGACAGAATTGATTTATAACCAGTATGAAAGTGTTGGAGAAAACTGCATACCATAGACTTTACATTAAAACTCTTCTTGAATATTACTGATTTTCTATTTCTGATGATGGTAAATTCATAACGTCCAGTGTATTTTGTGCTCATGTTCCTGATGGTGAGAGATCCGGTCTGACTATCCAGCTGAAATCTGTCTCTCAGTCTTTCATCACATGTAATCATTTTCTTTTCATTGTTTCTAGCCAAACGTAGATGATCTCCATCACCAGACTTCCACCGTATCAGATCATCACTTTGTATTTCAGTAGCATTGGGGTAAAATGTCACAGATTCTCCATAACTAAAATATTTTTCAACTCCTACATTTGTAAAACACAATTATCCACGTTAAACTTGATACTCATTGTAAATCGAAAATTCTTCTCATCCTGTTATAGCATTATTAGGTCAGGATTTCATTACATTTTTAGTGATAATCTGTTCCTTATTCAAAGGCCAAATCTCAGTTCAGTATAATCATTCTTTTGGTCAAGAGTTTTTCAAATGTTTCTGTATGAATACTGTTTTAATATGATGATAGTTTTTCTCAAATGAAATGGTAGAACGCTCACGAAGCGACTCTCAGAGCAGCTCTGAAGATTAAGTTCATGTGTTCAATGTCCTCATATAGCCTTGTCAGCGAGACAAAAAGACACTAAAAGCACAATGAGCGTCATGCGTCTTTGAGTTTGTGTAGAAGATGAATGGCGATCAGATTAAGACAGAATAATGCAAGAAAAAAAAAATCAGGATTTGAATGCACGATGTGGAGGCAAAGAACTGCCCGATGCGAAGCGGAGGATCATGGTTGCCTATGCGCGACAGACCCCACTTTAAGAACCCATGGATTAGAGTAGAAGATATAGAGTAGAGTTTTATAAAAATGCATCACTCACCATCTATACACAGATTAAGACAGAACAAAGCTCCCATCGGCTGTTCTGCTGTTTCTCATTCTGAAGATCATAAAAGTAAATTAACAGGAAAGCTGTACTAAATTTTAATTTAAGTGTCATAACAGGTCATGTTAGACAATCCCAAATGAAAACTAAAGCAGAGAAATGCACCTGCGTAACACGTGAGTTGTGACGCTGACAGAGTGCTTCTAAATCAAGCACCACACACCTCCTATGGGTCAGTTGGATCATATGTGCATGTAACTTTTTTTTTTAAATGTATGTTCACATAATGTATTCATAACTTATTTTCATAACTTAATAAGAACATAATTTTGTTAGATTGACTGTTGAAATGTCAGCTGGAAACCATTAATGAGAACATCTGTGTCAATTGTCAGTTTATCATTTAAGAGCAAAAAATCCCACAGTACTGTCGTGTAGTTTCTCAGATACTTCTCTGAAAGGCTACTTGGTTATTAGACAACACCCATCAGTTTTCTTTGCAATCACAATTTGTTTTGTCTGAATGGGATTTAAGGTCACAATTGTTGTCATTATGTGCTTTCATCATCGTTATAGATCTTCTCCGTGTTATATGCAAAGGTGCCTTACAAATAAGAAATATGACGAGCAATTTATCATACAAGAGCAACAAGTCCAACAGTACTGACATGGCAGGTTTCACAAGACAGCTCGACAGGATGTAAACAGAATCACAAAACAAGGATCTCTCTCATTTTATTTTTTTTAAACACCAGTGGAATCTCAAGTTCTGGAGTGAACAAAGGCCAAAAGAAACAAATAGCAACACACCACTAAACAACAAAATTACTAAATGAAAGAATTAGGAAATAAAATAATAAAATAGATTTTATCAATGTATTTAAGACAAACCATTGTAACTTAACGCACTAAAACAAAAAAAGTACATACATACATACAAACATATCCATATATATATATATATATATATATATATATATATATAATATATATATATATAAACACACACACACAGGCTTTGTTCAGACTGTCAGAAAAAAATCTGAGATTTTGCATATACAGATGGGCTTTTGAAAGTCTGAACAGCAAAAACAAAACAAAACAAAAAACACAAAATCTGATTTTTAAAAATATGATTAAAACCTCAAATATAGGTGATTTGAAATGTGATTCCAATCAGACTTTTACACATTGTGTCTCAGTCTAAATGCTCTGGCTGCTCAAACTGGATTTCAAATGGTCTTCTGCCTCACTCTTATGATAACATCAAAAACAGTGGAGGAAATGGCAGAAGTATATGTATTCAAATGAAGCCGACTGTGATACAGCATTGAACATAAAAATATATACCAGTCTAGTTCATCGCACAAGAAAACTTTGCACCGTGAATTGACAGGGCACTAATTTATGTAAAAACATAATAAAAAATAATACTGTGTGAAAGATGGCGTGAAATGAAAAGAATACATATTTATTTACAAAAACTACCTCACTAATCTGACAATATTTTTTAACTTTAGCTGCTCCTAAATTAAATGTAATGAAACACATATAATGGGAAAACACAGGTGGTGTCAAAGTGACATCAGGTCGGGTGAACCGCAAGTCATGGCATTGACCTACAGTGTAACAATAAATAAAAAAGTCAGCTGGATCCTAAATTCATGTCTTAACTATTAAATACTCTGTGTGATCTGCTGCAACAACATCCTGCAAGAAAACAAAATTACAATCAAAAATCAAATCTAGTAGGTTTAAACACACAAGTCGTACTGAATTATAAAAGCAAAGGACAGGATAATATAAAACAACAACTTTATTTTCAAAGCACAGCAGTGTGATCATGTAAGCACATGCCCAGACACATACACCACAGGAATGTATAGAAGCTGAGGGTGTTTACACATAGAAATAAGGCACACCTCACACAGTAATACAATATATCTTACCGTACTCTGAAACCCATGTGCACCGAATGTTGGATCAGCATAATGTATCTCTCTCTTCATCCTGAGGCTGAACTGTTTTAATAATAATCAGACATCTAATAAACCTAACTGCATTTAATAAACTTGACTGAGTTTTCTTTGTTTGCTTGTTTAATTTTTGCATGCCAATACTTGCCTTGATTTCTTGGTTGTTTGCACTTTTTATGGTGAATCAAACCTGCAACTACAGCTATGATCACCAGCAGCACTAGAGTAACTGCCATCATGAGATGTGAATGGCCATCCAGTGCTGTAATACACAGAGAAAACAATCATCAGTGTAATCTGAATACAATACACTTTAAACTTTAAAGAACAATATTATTGTGATGGAATATGTCATTAAACATATTACACTTCACCTAAGCAGGTATTCAAGTAAAGTACTTGAATATTTAGATGTTTAAATTGGGTCTTTAATTTACCGCTCACAACATGTCTGATATTCTGCAGTATCTACAATCATTAAATACATTTTTTGATGAATGTTGTTTTTAACTTTGTTAAAGTATTTCCCTTTGAAACAGGATGATGGGTGCAGAGGGGTAAAGAGTACCTGAAAACCATACTTGAGTAAAAGTACAGATACCTTACAGTGAAAATTACTCCACTACAAGTTACAAGTCACCAATTCCAAAACAACTCGAGTAAAAGTATTAGAGTATCTGATTTTAACCGTACTTAAGTATTTTACTTATACTAAATAGGTTCAAAGATGCACTAGTCAATGAGACATGCCAAACTGTAGTGTTGTGGAGAAGCTGGGGAAAACAGGCAGAGGCAAGGATCTATGCGCAGATATTTCATGGAAAAGCTAGAACAAAAAATAAGCCAAAAACCACAGGGAACAACGAACAGAATGATGGGCAAACAGACAACCATTACATTCAACAATTCACAAAGAACTAAAGAAACACTAGGGCTGTATATGCAGTATACAGGAGGCTAACAAGCTGAACAAGATAAGATACAAACTGACTACAAACACCACGGGAGACAGGAAGTGACATAAATGTCCAAGACAAGGCACAGAAAATGCAACAAAACAAGAAAGACCTGATTTATGAAGAGAGCAATCACGCTTATTTTCTAAAACCAAAATAAAACTGAACACCTCAAAATTGCAAAAGCAAAACAAACAAAAAAACAATATCCTTCAAAAAGGTCTCTTCAGTATAATGGATAAATAAAATAATGTTAAGTTAAATGCAAAAGTCAAAGACTTCTTACACTGCATGTGCTGGTTTTGGCCTCATTGCCATGCAGCAGAAGTCATGTATATAATTACATATTACATCTCATATATAAAACACCTGTGATTCACAACTACTGGCTAAGGAACTCACATTCACGTAAAGTAACCTTGTTGACAAGTTTAGGTAAAGGCAAAATGCACAAGATATAGTACTTTCAGTGCTCTGTAGTTGGTGATATCACATGTTTTGTAGCAGAAATAAACTGCTGCAGAAAAGCTAGGTCCATGCAAAATGTAATGTGTAAATGCAACACTCGTTAAAAATGTAGTGTTGTAAAGAGTACAGATACTCATTCAAAAATGTAGTGAAGTAGAGAGTAAAAGTTGCAAATTTCTTTGATACTCAGTAAAACTACTAAGTATCCGAAAATATACTTTAATGAAGTAATTAGTTACATTTACTCAAGTACTTTACACCTATGTAAAGGCGTGTCATCATTTAAACCATCAATAAGCTTTAATTTAATTAAGACAAACTTGACATCTTGATTGGCTAAACAAACCATGTTTATGTGATAATATCTGTGCATGATCACAATGAACTGTCAATATGTCAGATAACATTACAGATGAGAGAATGCAAATAGTTGACCTTATGGACTAAATATTATAAAACACAATTTTGATTAATTAAAACACAATTAGAGGAAAAGAGATAATGTGATACCTGGACACATGTGACAGAGTTCACTGATGTTGAGATGTTTGGTCTGGTCACTGATGGGATTGTTGATCACACAGCTGTAGGTGTTTTTATCCTGATATTCCACCTCCAGAGGTAGAGAGAGACTGATGCTGAGATCAGACACACTGATGCTGGACAATAAACTGTTTCCTTTGTACCAGGAGAGAGTCACATCACTCACATTCACAGCTGAACACAGCAGTGAACATCTGGACACTGATAAACATTCAGATGATGAAGAAGAAGAACAGTTAGAAGAGTCTCTGGTGATGACAGGAATGGGTAGAAGAGCTGGAAAACAAATGAATAAACAAATTATTACAAACAGTACAGATTTATGAATGTTGTCTGATGGATAGATTTCTAAACTGTAAAAAATTCAAAACAATCTTACAACATCAAAAATCACAGAGGTGTGAAAACAACATGGTTAAATTATGACAGAATATTCATTTTTTAATTAACATGAAAGTGTTGAAGAAGAAAACTGCATACCATAGACTTTAATACTAAAACGCTTGAATGTTTCTATGTTTTCATTTCTGATGATGGTAAATTCATAACGTCCAGTGTCTTTTGTGCTGATGTTCCTGATGGTGAGAGATCCGGTCTGACTATCCAGCTGAAATCTATCATCATCACATTCAGTCATTTTTGTTTCTTTGTGTTGGGTTCTACATAGAAGATCTCCATCACCAGACTTCCACTGTATCAGATCATCGTTTTGTATTTCAGTAACATTGGGTAAAATGTCACAGAGTCTCCCTCCATCACTAAACCATTCTTTTCAACAGGTCTTACAGCTGTAAAACACAGAATCCAGTTTAAACTTTATACTCATTGTAATTTGAAAATACTTCTCATCCTGTTAGCATTATTACGTCTGAATTTCAGAGGGTTTTCATTATATAGAATTCTACTCACAGGATCTGGAAAAGAATTGTTGTTGTGTTTGAGTGGCGCTGAAGCTCCAGATAATGTGTGACCTGCTCTCCTTGTCCTTAAACCCCTCATAACTGTCAGAGGTAGAGATGATCCTTTCATACACCTCAGGGGTATGAATATTTTGAGACCCAAACATCCATACAACATAATCGCCTCGCTGCGTTTCAGTAATATCATTGTGAAGAATGATGAAATCTCTCTCAGTCACTCGTGTCATCATTTCATCCCTCACAAAATCATTCACATCTGGTGACAACAAGTTGAATTAAAGCAATAGCTATAATATGGTCTGTGATGAAAAATGTTAATGCATCTGAAAATTAATCTTAGCCACTGTCATGCAAAGTTGCAGCCTTTGTGTGTGTGTGTGTGTGTGTGTGTGTGTGTGTGTGTGATAATCTATTCATTATTCAAAAAGACAAATCTCAGTTATTCTTTTGGTCACCAAGAGTTTTTCATCAATTCATCTGTGTATAGGCATATATAGTTTTTGTCATATGAAACGGTAAAATGCTCATTAAGTGACTGTAAGGGCAGCTCTGGAGATAAGTAAAGTTCATGTGTTCAGTGTCCTCATATAGTGAGAAGATAAGACACTGAAAACAGCGAGCGTTACGTGTTTGAATCTGAGATGAAACCGCGCGTCTCATTGATTCACACAAACGTCGTCTAGCTATTTAAATAGTAGGCTATTTTACGGTTTAATATTCACAGACACGAGTCCATATCGCAATTTGATTAAGCGTACTGACATACTTTTAATTTATGTATCCAAATCTTGCCTAATTTCGTGACATTCCGCGTTATACAGTCGACTGGATTGCGCGATTCAGTCCGCGTTAAGCGCATCGTTAAGCGGATCCCCTGATGGATCACAGACCCTACTTTGAGAATCCTTGGATTTGACTACTAGAAGATATAGAGTAGAGTTAAAAAAAATGCATCACTCACCATCCATACACAGATTAAAACAGAAGAAAGCAAGAAAAAAATAATAATTCTTCAGCAGTTTGAATAGATGAAGAGTAAACGTGCTCCCATCGGATGTTCTGCTCATTGTAAAGATCATATCAGCAAACTAACTGCATTTATTTCATGTAAGTGTCATAAGTCATCTTCTAGACTTCTACAAGACAATCCCAAATGAAAACGAAACATGCACCTGCGTAACACGTGAGTTGTGACGATGACAGATGTGTCAGTCACTTCTAAATCAAACACCATTACACTCATAAGAAAAAAGTATTAGTGGGGAACCATAGTATTCCGACTCAATTTTAAAGAAGGTAACACTTTATTTTAAGGTGTCCTTGTTACATCAACATTACTATTATAATAACAATAAATTATGCCTAATTACATGCAAGTAACCCTAAACCAAACCCTAATCCTAACCCTAAACTTATAGTAAGTACATGTTGTTCATTAAAATTACTCAGTAGCCTACCTAAATGTATAATTACACTGTAACAAGGACAACTTAAAATAAAGTGTAACCTTAAAGAACATTTTATGCCAAAAAGGTAATATGGGGGGTCGTCCAGGACAGGTTCGAAAACCATTGTCTTAAATGATTGCATAATTATTTAAAGTTAAAGAGTGTTTACGAGCTGCATAATTCAAATAAATACAATTAAAATAAAAATGAATTAAAAATAATTACTTAAAAATAAATCCATAAAATGATCTCATAGTGGGAACTCCTAAAAGGTTCCATATATGAAGCACATGACAGAAACCTAGAAAGGTTCTCAAACGTTTTCTTCAAAGAAAGTTACAAGAAAACTGTATATATAAACACACACACACACACACCTGGTTTGCTATCCTTGTGGGGACTCTCCATAGATTTTACTGTACAAACCATTTATTCTATTGCCCTACACCAACCCTAAACCTAAACTTCTGAATGATTTATAAGTTTGTTTTCCCATTTAGGTCCTCACTGTGACACACGTCCCCATGAGTGTGAATTGAGGTTTGAGTCACCACCAGGATAAGTTTACAGGAAATGTCTGTTTTAGGCTTACAACCAGGTTTACATGCAATCATTTCCCTCTGGTTTTAGGGATAAATTACGGGAATAGATTTAGGGGTAGGGATAGTATTTGGTCTATGTTTTAGGGCAGTAATGTTGATCCAGGAACATGTTGTGAAATCAAGTTCACATATGTTTTTTTCTTCTTCTACTTACTACTGTCGCTGTGCATGCAAAGGAGTCTTTGTTTGTAGCAGGAGTATTTGAATACGCAAAAGCAGCAGTCAAATTCATTCAGTCAAGTTTGACCTGTTCCAAAAGCAAAAGAGAAACTACAATCCAGCTAACATTCTCAGAACTTTGGTTAATGTTTTGGCAAGCTTCTCTCAACGTTAAGAACAAACATTCTTCTTTAATATAATGTTTGTTCAAAGTTCTGTGGTCTTTAATAATGATTACACATTATACATTGTTCATGGAATGTTTTCTGTGAAATGTTTCCGTTTGATGTTCATGTAACATTTTTTTTAAATGTAACTACTTGTTTCAGAATGTTCAGAGAACAATGTCCCTCTAATGTTTGCAAAATGTTAGAGAGGAATGTTTCCAAAATGTTCCATAACCAAGAAAAAAAAAGTTTCTAAAACATGAATGTTTTGAAACATTCAGAAATCATGTTTTCATAACTTAACATGAACATTAGCACGGCATTCTTAGAGCATATTTTTGATAGATGGGAAGGACTGTTGAAATGTCAGCTGGAAACACTAAATGAGAACAAATGTGACCACCAAATATCAGAATTCAAAGTAAGAGACTGTGCAGCGAGACTGAACAGGAGCATGTGGACTGGAAATGTCCCTGAATGCTGCTTTAAAGGTTTTAAATTATCATTGATACTAGCAGGCTCATCAAAAACCTCAATGGTTGCAAACATTTCTTTCATGGCAACACGTAGGGTAAATGTATTTTTGTGGTGCATCTTTTTTAAATTGTATTTCCCCCCTCTGAAACATGACTGATTTTGCAGGGGACACCTTTTAGGGATGATCTGTATTCCATACACACATTGCTGTAATTACTGGGACAAGTTACACTCTGTGTGCTCTAGGGGGCAGCATTTAACTCCCTTTACATCATTTCAGCTACTGTATCAGCAGAATCAAGACTTTATGTACACGTACAGTGAATTGCTTATCTGTGAATCTCACTGGAGCTCACAGCACATTACAACACCTGGAATTATGCATGGAAACTCATATTCTGAATGGCTACAGTGCTGTAAGACAAAACAACACCTGGTGGTTTTAATTACAACTACAATGAGTTGTTTTGTCTGAATGGCTTTTCAGGTCACATTGTTGTGATTATGTGCAATCATCATTGTTTTAGATCTGCCCAGTGAGAATTAATGCATGAATTTCATTGGCTTGTCCAAAGTGATTTACAAATAAGAAACATGACAATTTATCATGTAAGACTAAACTTCAGCAGAAATAAAACTGGGAAAAAAGATATTATTAATAATGTATAAATGTATTTAGATACCACTTGTAGTACACTTGAACCAAGAATTTGAAACTGTTCAAGCCTAAGAAGACATGAAAGAACTGAATTCAGTACTCATACTGGCTTTCTATGCAACACATATGTAATGCATTGCAGTCTTAAAGGGACAGTTCACCCAATATTTTTTTCATCTACTCCTCAGTAGGTCATTCCAAACCTGTATGTCTTTATTTATTCCAAGGAACACAAAAGAAGATACTTTGGAGAAATGTTGGGAGCCAAACAATATTGGACCCCATTAATTAATTAATTAACCACTGGTGGTGGTTGAGGAGAGACCCCCCACATGATTGTAAAGCGCTTTGGGTGTACAACCATACACAATAAAGCGCTATATAAATGCCTCATTCATTCATTCATTCATTCATTCATTCATTAACTTCCACTGTATGGAGAAAAAAACAAAACAATGTTACATTTCTCAAAGTATCTTTTTTTATTGTTCTACAGAAGAAAGTAAATCATATAGGTTTGGGATGACAGATTTAAATAATCAGTCCAATACATAGAAAATGCATCAGATCCAATTAATACAACTTTATTTTTTTATTAAATGAAAACAGTTACACACTGAGATATGCAAAACTAAAGACATTTTAACTGAAATTTAACACAAGAATGATGTAGTACTGTTATTTAGTGTTTAGTGCTTATCAAGCACACAATTATGATTATGAAGTCATGTTTCAACACATGCTGAATTTCTTGGTGGTTTTACTAGCTGGTTGCTTTCAGTAGGTCCGCCAGGTGAATACTGTATGTTTCTCCTAATTTGAGGCATCATTCATGTCTGAAGCACAAACCGTAACTGTAACAGTAACTACATATATTTATAGTGATGCTTGCCTTAAACAGACTGAGCTGTCTAGTTCCTGAATACTGAACGCAGCATAAAGTTCCTCGTCCTGAGGAAAATCTGCATCAAACATGTACAAGAGTTCAGGCTCTGAGTCTGGGCTCAACCTATAGAAGAAAACAGAACCAGCCTCCTGGTCCAGGAACACACCGAGGTTTCTGGTGGACTCTGTTTGAAGTGGTTTAGTTAGTGATTCAGTTTTTTTGTCATGTACACATACGTTTTTTGAGCAGCATAAACACCACGACATCTTATTGCGTCCCAGACGCACGGTGTCATTCGCACCCTTCCTCTTGATTCTCTTACAGGCCACACCTATGTGTACACCTGTCCCGATCACATCCACTGTAAAGAAGCAGCGTCCTGACAGCGGCTGGCAGCACAGGACCTGCTTGCACTTGTCAAATCTTTTATCATTAGCAGGAAGCTGTTGCTTCTCTCTCTTACAAACAGCTACTGTGTTGTCCTCGTTCAGATAGAGGTATTTGTTAGCTGTCTGAGGGTCAAAGGTGAGCATGACAGCATCTAAAACAAAGTGAGATTTTTCAGAAAATGTCAGATTAAATATCTACAATTAGCATTAGCAGCATATTGAGTGTAGATGATGTAAAATACTTGACGTAACTCACATGCCATTTTCCATTTAAAGCTACTTTAAACAGCATTTTGGTTATTCTTTCATTATTTTAATGTGGACATGTTTTTATAAGCTCATGTAAATTAGAGAAACACCGTTTTTGCACTTCAATAACATATCTGTCACACCACAAGTCTTTTTAGAATGAAATGGAAAAAGGTGTTAAAAATGGTGAAGCAGTTACAGCATCTACAAATACACAATAATCTACATTTTAACCTACAATCTTTATGTTGGCCCATGTTTAAACTCACATTTGTACAGTCCTGGTTGGTGATTGCAGACTCCTCCAGTGTAAATTCTAGTTAGAGTTAGAGTTAGGGTTAGTATGGGTTAATATGTTAAGACAAGAATCGCACCATTGCACATTTATTGAAGCACATTTTAAACATTAATGGATAGTCTCTTGTTCAACAAAGCATTCTCATTTTTAACTTTACATTAGTATCCACCTACAGTGCTTGTGTATCAAAGTCGCCTAAAGGAAGTATACTTGAACACAACAGTGAACAATTCACTGAATGGCTAGGAAGAATCAAAGTCTTCACTACATGTTTCATGGGATCCAGTGATGTTCATTTCAATCTTCCACTTGAACCAATAGCATATAAAAGCTATATACCTCAGTGAGGGCAGCTTATCCTTAAGTAGATTAACTTTCTTTTCCATGGTGTTTCCAAGGTCATTATACTGCAGGTCCAGTTCTCTCAGACTGGGTTTCATAGACGACAGCAACTTCAAAACTCCTTCTTGAATCTGACAGCCTGAAAGTCTATAAAGCAAAATCAGATTTTTGTTTAGATCAACTGGCCAAGGAATGACATTCATGACATTTGCCTGTTTCAGAAACCAAGCAGCAGCTGGTTGGTTCCTGTACATCATATATTTACCCATTTAGCTAATGACTTTGCATTCAAGTTATACATTTTAATGCATTAATGGTCATGTGACATGCAGCTAAACAAATAAAATATTTCATCTTTGTTGTTGATTTATTTTGATTGATAACAAGTGCCTTTGTTAATTATTTTTTGCAGATATAAGTTAATTAGGGATCAGGGATCAGGAATCAGGAATCAGGAAGAGCTTTATTGCCAAGTATGTTTGCACATACAAGGAAGTAAAAGTACCAACATTAGTACCAACAGCATGAAGATACCAGTCAAACATCAAAACAAAAATTACATTTTATGTTTTTTAATTAGAAAGTCACACTATAAAATAAACATTACGTGCTTCAAACTCCTCAACGTCTATTCAAACTTACCATAGATGTCCTTACAACATCTATTTAACTCACCTGTCTGGACCCTAATGTTTGCAGTTAGTTTTACTTACTTCAGAACTTCAAGATGACACTTAGAGCTTCGCAGCCCAGCCGAGAGGATTTTTACTCCATCGTCTTCTAGATGATTGTCATTGAGATCCAGGATTTTCAGATTCACATTTGATCCTGAAAGCACATCCTTGATGAACTCCATGTCCTGACTATGGAGGTTGTTGTGACTGAGGTTCAGCATCTGAATCTGGCATTTGGGATCACAGAAGGCCTGAGAAAGTTGCTTCAGTGCAGACAGTCCCAGACTATTGTGACTCAGATCAAGATGAGTCAGGTGAGAGTTTAGTGAGGTCAGGAAAGGCACCAGGATAGCACAGTGTTTCTCTGTAAAGCCGCTTCCTTTGAGCCTGTCAATATTGCATTTAAACTCTGTTACAATTTTGCATGTAAATTCTGTTAGACTAAACTTTGATTGGGAATATTTTATGATACATTATGAAGATGTTTACAGACAGTGTTGGGGAAAGTTACTTTTAAAAGTAATGTGTTACAGTATGCATTATGGTTTAAAGTAATACGTTATGTAACTTTTGCGTTACTTTTTGTCACCTGAGCTGGGCTTGTTTATTTGTTTTTTAATAACAAAAAACCCACAAGTTATATTTTTGGCAACTGTGAGGACCCTTGTAATGTTTTTACCCCCAACACTGTTTACAGATGTTTTCATAATACTTACATAGCCTTTCTGAAGCATGTAATGGCTGGAGAGAATCTCTGAAATCCTTCTAAAGTGATGTTGAATTTCCTGAGGACAAACTCATCATGGTCTGTATCTGACATCACAAACCGGAAAGCCAGAAGCGTGCACTGGAACAGTGTGAGGGGCTTTTTGGTCCGTGAGCATTCAAGATCTGGCATCTGCAAAAAAGACCTGTCCTTGAGCTCCACGATGCAACGAACAAGACTAAAGCATCTCTCAGGGGACAGATCTTTCCTCCTCAAAGACTTAATGTACTTGGTCACTTTTTTGTGATCTTCTAAACTACTGTCTTCCAATCGAGGCAGGAATCCTTCGAGTAAACGTCTGCTGGAATCACAAGAAATTCCGAAGAGAAAACAGTTAAAAAGATCCAAGTGTTCATTTTTGCTTTCCACGGCCACATCAATCACGCTTTTGAGAAAATCAGACAAATTAGACTTTTGCCCCTTTTTTGCTTTAGTTAATCCCAGTGAGTCTTGATTTCCTGATAGAAATTCATGAAAAACAAATAAGGCTGCAAAGAATTCCTGGACACTGCGATGGACAAAGCTGAAAAATTTAGTCCTGTTATATCCAAACTTGCACTCAGGGATGCAGATAATGATGCCAAGATATCGAAGAGCTTCATCAGGAGTGATATAATATTTCCTCAAGTCTTCTTTACTGAACATGGTATTCTGTTCCTTCAGCTTCCAGTATGCAAACGCTGCCAGTTTCTTAATCAGTTCTTTGTGCTGTATGAGAGCTTCTTCTTGTGACACATTTTGCCCTTGATATTTGTTGTGGCTTAACCAAGTCTGAATGAGCAGATAGTGGATATACATTTCTGTCTGATTTGAGGGCATGTCCCTGTCTTTATTTTGACTATTAATGATGGTTTTCAGAACAACTGATGAAATCCAACAAAAGAGGGGTATTTGGCACAATATCCACAGGCTCTTATGAGACTTTAGGTGACAGATGACTTTTTGGGTTAGATCTGGATCCTTAAACTGCCTCGTAAAGTACTTTTCCTTTTGTTCATCTGTGAATCCTCTGATCTGCGTGACATATCCCTGTCTGAAGATCTCAGATGAAAGCTGTTCAGCTGCCACAGGCCGGCTGGTGATCCACAGGTGTGCGGATGGAAGCAGTTTTCCTCTTAGAAGGTTTTCTAGGAGGACATCCAGTGTGGCTTTTTTAGTAACATCTGACAAAATGCTGGTTTGAAAGCTCAGTTCATTTTTATATTCATCCAGACCATCTAAGATGAACAGAACTTTTCTATCAAAGATCCAGTCAGAGATCGGTCTTGCCTCTTTGAACTCTGGGTACAAGGCACAAAGCAGGTCAAAAAGACTCTGGTTTTCTTCGTCGCGCAAGTTCAACTCTCGGAATGGGAGCAGGAAAACAAGCTCTAGATCCTGATTGGTTTTTCCGCTTGCCCAGTCATGGACAAACTTCTGCACAGTGACCGTTTTCCCGATTCCGGCAATTCCTTTTGTTAAAACTATCTTCATGGTTCTAATTTCATCCAAGGGTGGATTAAGAATTTCATTGTAGTTTATGACTGTCTGCGCTGATGTGTTTAAATCATTTGTCGTCTCAATCTGCCAGATTTCTTGTTCTTTATTGATGGGGTCTGACTCATCATTGATGATAAACAGTTGTGTGTAGATCTTATTTAGAGAGACTGACTGTTGTGCACTTCCCTCCAAAATCCTCTCAGACTCCTTCATCATTCTTGATTTCATCTTATTCTTTACGCACTGAAGAGTTTCTAAAAAATCAGGACAAAGTCATGTGATTAACAGAAGTATTGCACTTATGAATGAAGTTTTATTGAGCAAGAGTTTTGACATGTCTTTTCTCGCTCTTACCGTTGTTTATTGAGGTAAAGTGTGACACCTGTGGCTGAAAAAACAAACACATCAATATAAACAGTATATATCTTGCTCACACACACAGCCATATCTTAAATGAGCAACTCAGCAAAATGTACAATATTACAGTATTTTAATAATCAGACACTCACCACATGTATGTTCACTGTAACATCACCAGCTATTTTGGATCCTAGTATGTTTGGAGCAACTACTGTGCCACCGTTCTTCTGGTCAATTCTGAAGTCCTGAAGATACTGGTCTGAATTATGAATTGTTGATTGTCTGAGTGATGCATGTTGTGGAATGTCATCATGCTGTTGAAGTGTCATGTTTCCAAACTGTGTTTCAATGCTGTGAGCATCTGTTTAAAAAATGAATACATAACCAAAACAGTACAATGTTGCAGTAAAGCTTATTAAAGACTGAGCATTTTCTTATAACAAAATAAATGAGAAATATTTTCCTACTTTCGATACGTCTGCTTTTTCTTTCCATATTTATTCTCTCTCAGAGGGTCTTCCAACCTCCCAGATGTTCTGATGTGTTAGGATAAACAGTTTATGATTAATTATTATGCTTTATAATTAATGTTTACATTTGAAAGCAAATATATACATTAGTTAGGGATCTTTTAATGTTTTTGAAACTTTTAATGTTTTTGAATTAAGTCTTTCATGCTCGCCAAGGCTGCATTTATCCTATTTTATCAAAAATGCAGATATAAATATTATTATGGAAACTCTCATATATATATATATATATATATATATTGTGACGAGTCAGCTGCCTCCCCCTAATTATCAGCACTCCCCGTCCCTTAATCGCCGCCCTTCACCAGGCTCCCGACGGGAGTGGGTGTGTGAGAGAGGAGGGGCGCTTAAACAGCTAGGTCTGGCGGCGTGTGATGAGGCACACACCTGAAGTGAATGGAGCCTCATCACCGCCGCTGTTATATGCCGGCTGCGCCTCTCCTCTGGAGACCGGTCTCTTCCCCGTGCATGCACGCAGGTGTCCTCGTGGGTCCAGGAGGGGAGCGTTGAGGGAACGGATGCCGCCGAAGGCGCGAGCTGCCGGACCCGCGGTCCGGATGAGGACCGCACCCGTACACGGCTGACGGGCCAGGATGCCGGGCCGTATAAACCCTGAAAGCGCCGCAGGGCAAGAGGAGGATGAAGCCGCTACCTGAAGCCGCCGTCCCTCGTGCCCCGGACCTGAAGTAGGGGAGCGCGTGCGGCCGCCGGACTCCGCCCCTTACCCGGACCCTTCCTTCTTGAACACTGCCCACCCTTCACAACCCGCGCAGCACAACGAGGACACCAGATTCCCCTGTTTATTTTGGACACTTCATCCCCTTTGGACACTATTTTATTATTTCTGTTTAATAAAAGCCTCTCCGAGGCCTGACGCCACACCCACTGTGTCTGTCGTTAGCTCCTCCCGCCACTATATATATATATATATATATATATATATATATATTCTGGATTATTTAATGCATAGAAAGGTCAAAAGAACAGCATTTACTTTAAAACCCTTTCATGCATGAATTATTAAATCACAAAGTAATATTTTTTTACATGTTTGTTTTTACTTTTAAACAAGTGAAAAATCATGCCAATAACTTTTTGGTGGTGGGCTATTCATACACAGGTGAGCACAAATACAAACACACAAGCACACACACACTCGAACACAATCAATTCACACATATACGTGCACTCATACAGTCTCCATGTATACATGCCTACACTTTTATATGACCTAATAAATAAATATAGACTGTAAGCATTTAAATAAATTATAAAATCTGAAGACTATTATTGCTGTTCAATAAATCTATTCAAGTATAAATTATATCATAATTTTGATAAAACATGCAAAATGACAAAATTTATATATAGGCCCATTAGGCAAAATATACCCTTTGGTGCATGACGTCCACAGTGGACAGATGTATTTTCTGTCACAGAAAAAAAAATGTACAGGAAAAATATTGTTAAAATCTGGATAAAAGTATTTCTGACATCCTATTTCATCCATTTTTTGTGCCTGTCTGTTTTTTTGTTTATCTTTTTTTTTTAGAACAAAAGGATTTAGCACTTATTCCTGAGGTACTTGGTGCATCTCCTCTTTCTTCCGCCTTTTTAAAAGATACAAAGACAAACATTAGTTAGGCAACACTTTGGGGGTTCGCCAGTTGGTGTTGGGACATGATGCTACAACTTAAATGGTTCAAAATGGCTTTCAAACATCTGCCCACTGTAGTGGACATCATGCATGAAAGGGTTAAACAGAAATCTTATTAAATGCATCCTATCTGAATACAAGTATTCATTCTCACTTATCCCAAACTTTTGAATGGTGCTGCATCACAAAAATATTAAGCAGCAAAAATGTTTTCAATAGTTTTATAACAATGAATGTTAGTTCAACGCCAAATCAGCATTATCAAATTCGTTGACCAAATACAACATGGGCTTTTCGGAAGGGAAGCAGGGGCCGGTACTGAGCGTTACAAATTGACAAGCTGGGAAAAGGGGTGCTGCAACAATGTACAATATGTAAAAATATAATGTGTCCTGAGGATCACGTGACCCCTCGACGGTGATGCAGGCTTAGTTTTTCGCTCCGCTCACTTTGCCAAATATTTTACGATCCTGTCAGTAAAATTTGAACCACTCTGAATTAGACCCATCATGAGTCAGAGACAAAGGAGATCGGAAAAGAGAGATTGAGCAGCCATGAAGAAAAAATTCAGAGATCCATCTCCAGTGAAGAGCTGGACAATGCTATTGCTAACCGCATTGAACTAGCATTTAAAGAACACCAAAGCACTTTGAATTCGGTTGTGAATTCGGCAGTGAGAGATGCGATGGACTCTGTGCTGATTCCAGCATTGCGCGAACTGCGTGAGGACATACAAGCGACCAATAAGTCTGTTAAAGAGCTA
The DNA here is from genome assembly GCA_027422415.1 of Schizothorax lantsangensis. Classification (NCBI taxonomy): domain Eukaryota; kingdom Metazoa; phylum Chordata; class Actinopteri; order Cypriniformes; family Cyprinidae; genus Schizothorax; species Schizothorax lantsangensis. The sequence goes on along the minus strand of CM049843.1, from coordinate 14,362,014 downwards.
AGAGAGGAGTTTGAGGCCATAGCTACCGAGACGAAGCAGACACGTGACCGCGTTGATTCTGTTCAGGCAGCGGCACGTGAAGATAAGAGAACAGTCACGGACTTAAAGGATCAGCTGGAGCGACTCACCGAGAAGATGACAGATATGGAGGACAGGTCTAGGAGGAACAACGTTAGACTGGTGGGACTCCCAGAAGGGATGGAGGGTCCAGATGCAGCTGGTTTCCTCAGAGCTAATCTTTCCAAGTGGATTCCTTCCTTGAGGGGCCGTGACATTGAGATTGATCGGGCGCATCGCGTGTATGACGGAGGGAGGGGCTCCGATCGGCCGCACACTCTCATCTTCCGTGTACTGAGATGGCACGACAGATCAGATATCCTGAAAGGTGCTCGGCAGGCTTATCCCGTGAAGTTCTTATCTCCAGTTCGACGGGAGGGGCATGACGGCCGGGATGGACTTGGCCCTAGCTGCCCAGAAGGGGATGATAGCAGAATGAACATGGACGCTTGCTAAACCTATTGTTTGCATTTTCTTCTCTCCTACTGGGATATTGTCCTTATTTATCCGGTACAACGATCTCTTTGCTGGAAGACTGACACTCCATTTTTCTTTTTTGGAGGGGACTAGTGGAGAGTAGGTTTAATTAATAAAAAAATATATATATATATAAATATATATATATATATTTTTTTGTCTGTGTGAGCCTTTCGGGAGACATGTCTTGCGTTGGAGTGGATTGGTCATGACCTATCACTGTTTTTTGTTGCTCAGTCAGACCTATGTTCTCTGTAATGTGTGGTCTGAGTTGTTCTTTGTTTATGGTTGTCGGTTGTTCACATTTTTATGTTGTTTTTGTTTTTTGCAGCAGACATTTATACTTTTATCTATTTTACCTTATTTCTAAAGGGATTTTTCATATAGGAGGTTTGGTATCTAAAATGCACATCAGTGTTTACGTGTTATTTACAGAATGGAAGTGCTTCTGTTTTTTTGTTTTTTTTTGCATTTATTGAGTACAATCTTGGGATTATGAATATTCAATGCATACTCTAAATATTTTATCACTGAATGTGAATGGGTTAAATTCTGCTGTTAAAAGAACCCGTGTGTTAGAATATTTACACCGTAAATCTATTTCCTGTGCCCTAATTCAAGAGACACATTTAAAACAATCTGACGTGGCACGTTTCCAGAATAAGTATTACAAATTAATAGCTTTTTCCTGCGCTCAAAATAAAACTAAGGGGGTGCTTATCCTTGTTAACAGGAAGTTAAATTTAACGATTGAACACCTTGGTAGTGATGAGAAGGGTAGATTTGTTTTTATCCGATGCAAAATATATAATAATAGGTTAATAGTGCATTCCTTACATTCCTTACACAGATTTCCAAAACTTTACTTGAGGAGATTGATTGCCCTCTAGTGGTGGGTGGTGATTTTAATGCTGTCATAAATCCTGATTTAGATAAATCTCAATCTGATACAACAGCCAATCCATCCTCTAAATTATTGAATAAATTTATCACTGAGCTCAACTTAATCGATTTATGGAGAATTCAGAATACTAAAGCTAAGGACTTTTTTTTCTAATAGACACAAGACTTTCTCTAGGATAGACTACATATTTCTCAGCCCATCTTTAATTTCATCTAATTCCTCTATATCTATATTACCAATTTTATTATCTGATCATTCTGCTATGTTGTGCAGTGTTCCTCTTTCCGATGTTAAAGCCAAGTCCCCTAGATGGCGCTTTAACATATCATTATTAAGTAATCAGACTTTCATTACCTCTCTAAAAGAATATATTAAGGAATTTCTTGAAATTAATATGCCCTCTGATGTGGATCCTCAAATACTGTGGGAAACGACTGTGTGTGCTATACGAGGTTTCTGTATATCTTTCTCTTCTACTCTTGCCAAAGCGAAAACTCACCAGTTTACACAATTAGAAAATAAAATCCAATCATTACAAAACCTACAAAAACAACATTTTACTGAGCAACAGGCTACACAGCTGTCCTCTTTAAAAGAAGAATATGATTTACTTTCACACTCAAAGGCAGAATTTATTTTACATAGGACTAGACAAAAATATTATTTTGAATCAGAGAGACCTAGTCATTTATTGGCCCTTAGGTTGAAAGAATGCGAGTCTAAGGCATATATTAGCGCAATAAAATCATCAGATGATCAGGTCACCACGAACCCTGTGGCAATTAATGACATATTTAAAGGTTTTTACACAAATCTGTATAAAGCCGAAACAGATTTTGATGAACCAATTTGTAAGCAGTATTTAGATAAATTGGAACTGCCTCGGATCTCACAGACGGATAAAGAATCTTTGGAGGCCCCATTAAGTTTGGAGGAACTTCACGTCTCTCTAAAAAGCCTTCAAAAGGGCAAATCGCCGGGTCTAGATGGTCTCCCCCCTGAATTATATTTAGAAATTTGGGATTTGGTAGGGATGCTTATGCTTAACTCATTTAATTTTTCAATTGAACATGGGGTATTTCATAGAAATCAAAAAACATCACTGATTTCAGTACTTCTTAAAAAAGGGAAAGATCCATTAGATTGTTCCAGCTACAGACCGATTTCGCTTATCCCATGTGATCTAAAAATCTATGCTAAAGTTTTTGCTTCTCGTTTGGAGAAGGTAATTCACAGTCTGATCAAGGAGGACCAAACTGGTTTCATCAAGGGGCGCAATGCATCTGACAATATGCGTCGACTCCTTCATATTCTTGACTTTGCGGACTCCCACCCAACACCTTGTGCGGTCTTTTCACTTGATGCAGAAAAAGCCTTTGACAGGCTAGAGTGGAATTATATGTGGGCAGTTCTGCAATGTTTCGGCTTCGGTGAACACTTCGTTTCTATGATTAAGACATTATACCACTCACCTGCAGCATCAGTCATAACTGGTAATATTATTTCCCCCTCATTCCCTTTACAGCGGGGAACGAGGCAGGGGTGTCCACTTTCCCCCTTATTGTTTTGTCTATCTCTTGAACCCTTAGCACAAGCCATCAGGAAATCTGAAGTATCGATTAAGATTCATGACCATAATCATAGTATTTCATTATACGCTGATGATATTATTCTATATTTAGACCACTTTGATGTTTCAGTCTCTAGTGTAATTAAGGAATTTGATAATTTTAGTAGCCTATCAGGATATAAAATAAATTGGAGCAAATCTGCTTTAATGCCAATTAACAATGTTAAGGTTAATTTTTCTATTCCTTCATTTATCCCTATTAAGGAATCTTTCTTATATTTGGGCATTACCATATATAAAAACATTCATAAGATTGCCAGAGACAATTTTAATAACATTTTAGTTAAGGTCAAAAATGACATTCAAAGATGGAAGAATCTTAAAGTCTCTCTCCAAGGAAGAATATCCACTGTTAAGATGAATTTGTTACCTCGATTTAATTTTTTTTTCTCTATGCTGCCACTTTCTCCCCCTCCAGGTTACTTTAAGGAGATCAACTCCATAATTTCTAAGTTTATCTGGAATGATAAATGTCCCAGAATTAAACTTACCACATTACAACATCCTAATAGCGCAGGAGGACTGGCTGTACCAAATTTTGAATTATATTATTGGTCGTTCCAGCTTAAGGCTCTTCATAATTGGGTTGATCCTCAATCTACAGTTTCATGGAGGGTGATTGAAGCTGACAAGGTTAAACCAAATAGACTTCAAGATATTTTATTTACTGGCACAGGAAAAAAAGGGGATAATTATAAATTTGGTCCGGTTGTGGCTAACTCGATTAAAATCTGGAAAACGGTTGAACGTCGGATAGGTGGACCCTTCAAATTCTGTAACAGTACACCTTTATGGCACAATTTTAACTTTGTGTGTGGAAATCGTCCATTTGTCCAACCCTTTTGGTCCTCTTTAGGTGTAAACACGTGCGGTGATATATATGATAACCAGGGCCTCTGTTCATTTCAGGCATTGAGAGCCAAATTTTGTCTACCAGCATCTGCATATTTTGTTTTTCTTCAATTACGTTCTGCTCTCAAAGCGTATGGCGTTCCTTGGTCTTCTTCCATTTCCACTCATCCTATGCGGGACTGGATTGCACCATCTGCTGGTCGGCCATCTGTTTCCTTAATATATAATAAAATTATTGATTGTATTACAAAACCTCTTTCTATTAAAACTATTTGGAATAGGGAATTATCTGACCTTAATTTATCTGTCGACTGGGAGAGAGTATGGTCTAATCTCAGCTTAACATCTAAAAATCTGGCTCATCGTCTTATTCACTTCAAAGTCATTCATAGAGCATACATAACTCCTTACAAAAGATTTACAATGAAACTGCAGTCAAATTTGAACTGCCATACATGTAACACTACATCATCGGGCACTTTTCTGCATATGTTCTGGGAATGTCCTGTCGTCATCAGTCTATGGACACATGTAAACCTGGTTTTGTCATCATTACTGCGAATTGATTGGTCTGTTAACCCAAGTTTGTGTCTTCTTAATGATGATTCTGGTCTCTGTATTAGTTCAATGCAAAAGAGAATGTTGTTTGCTGGTTTTACAGCTGTGAAGAAGACAATAATCCAGAACTGGTTTACACCACACATGTGTAGAAAAACGTATTGGATCCGTAGCCTCCTGCAAATTGTCTCATATGAATGTACAACGGCGCGAGTTGGTGGGGCCAGGCCTTCGACCATTGAGGCTTGGCAGTGTTTTTTGTTGAATATACGTGATTATATAAAGGAGTGACTTTTGTGTTCTTGTTGTCCTTCCCTCTCTCCATCCCTTTTGATTGAACCTTGAGATGTTGAGTATGTGTCTGCTGTTTTGTTTTGTTTTATTTTGGATATTATGTTGTGTTGTGTGTGAAAAAAATAAAATAAAAAATTGTTGATAACAAAAAAATATATAATGTGTCCTTTGAACATTGCATGTGTGAAGAATGAAAACCTAGTATACCCCAAAAACAAAACAAAACAAAAAAGTATTTTTAAAAGGGCATAATATCTTGCATAATATCTTTAAAAATAAATAAATAAGTTTCTCCCATCATTAATTTTTACCATCGGATATAACAATCACTGTTATCTTATATAAAGATTTTAAATACTTTAAAAGTTTTACATTGGCAGCATCTGCATATTTTGTTTTTCTTCAATTACGTTCTGCTCTCAAAGCGTATGGCGTTCCTTGGTCTTCTTCCATTTCCTCTCATCCTATGCGGGACTGGATTGCGCCATCTGCTGGTCGGCCATCTGTTTCCTTAATATATAATAAAATTATTGATTGTATTACAAAACCTCTTTCTATTAAAACTATTTGGAATAGGGAATTATTTGATCTTAATTTATCTGTCGACTGGGAGAGAGTATGGTCTAATCTCAGCTTAACATCTAAAAATCTGGCTCATCGTCTTATTCACTTCAAAGTAATTCATAGAGCATACATAACTCCTTACAAAAGATTTAAAATGAAACTGCAGTCAAATTTGAACTGCCATATATGTAACACTACATCATCAGGCACTTTTCTGCATATGTTTTGGGAATGTCCTGTCGTCATCAGTCTATGGACACATGTAAACCTGGTTTTGTCATCATTACTGAGAATTGATTGGTCTGTTAACCCAAGTTTATGTCTTCTTAATGATGATTCTGATCTCTGTATTAGTTCAATGCAAAAGAGAATGTTGTTTGCTGGTTTTACAGCTGCGAAGAAGACAATAATCCAGAACTGGTTTACACCACACATGTGTAGAGAGGCATATTGGATCCGTAGCCTCCTGCAAATTGTCTCATGTGAGTGTACAACGGCGCGAGTCGGTGGGGCCAGGCCTTCAACCATTGAGGCTTGGCAGTGTTTACTTACTGTACGTGATTATTTAAAGGAGTGACTTTTGTGTTCTTGTTGTCCTTCCCTCTCTCCCTCCCTTTTGATTGAACTTTTAGTATGTTGTGTTATGTATGGTTTGGTCATGTATGGTCATGTTATGTTTAGTATGGTTTTAGTATGTTGAGTATGTGTCTGCTGTTTTGTTTTGTTTTATTTTGGATATTATGTTGTGTTGTTTGTAAAAAAAAAATGAAAATAAAAAATTGTTGATAACAAAAAAAAAAAAAAGTTTTACATTGGCGATATAATAACAGCACAAGCCTGTCTGTTCACCTTATTTACAATTGTACATCTCTGCCCTTTTTCTTAACCAATATAATCTTCACAAACGTTTTTCATTTATAAAGCTCTAAAAACCTTACTGACTGATGTTTTAGTGCACTTCCTGCAAATATGGAAAAAAATAAAGGGTCTCAATTAAATATGTGCAGTTTCACATGATTAGTGCAAATTGTCACATGACCAGAACAGTTTATTTCCTGTTTGCACCTTGAGAAGATGATAACTGCATCAAAGCTACAAAACGAAAGGCTAGTAAAGTATGTTACCATAAAGATATGACAAAGATTTTTGGTACACGTTATCTCTAAGGTGTCTAGTATTAATATATGAATTCACATATATTCAGTTTTGTTGAGTGTGGTCATAGAATGAGTAAATTTGTTGATGGTCACAATAGTGACCGGTGGGATAACAGTGATCTTAGGTATACATTTACAGTACATTTGAGACAGTTGAAACACCTTAAATAACATGCGTACACAAGAACCTGAGCTGTGATTTTTGCTCCACACATGTGTATTAGTGTTCTCTTTGATCGTGGGAAATTTGAAATGTGTGCGTCTTTCCACTCCGAAGATATCGGCAAAAGTTTTTTTTTCTAAGGTGAGATTTTCATTTCACCATGTCCCTTCCACAATGAATAGCTTATTATTCTTTTATGATTGTTAAACTTAACATATATCATTGCAAACGTTACTCTGTGCTCTAAAAATAGACATATTTTATGACATTGTGCCATGCAAGGTCTTTTCATAATCCAGAGAAACGTGCGAGCATGTCAGTGGGGTACGGTTGAGACACAGTGTATCAACTGTACCCAGATTGGTGTCCTATTGCTTCACATGCTGTTTAGCTGTACATTGTTATGATACTAGGTTAAAAGTCACATTTACACACACATTAAAAAATGATATTTGTGATATTTCAACTGTTTATTATTAATGGACATATTTTCTAACATGAATGTTAAAAGGATAACATAGCATTCTGTGAAATATACAAGGTGGTAAAGTGGGTACAGTTGAGACACCCGTTATATATTGCTATGTACTGTATACAGTAACAGTTCAATCATAGACAATAAAATACAGAGGTTGTGTGTGTTTGTGTACTGGTATTACCTATGGGCACCAAATGTCCCCACAAGTATAGTAATACCAGTAAATTTGAACCTTACAGGAATATTTTTTAGGTCCCATGATGAAACAAGCTTATAAATCATACAGAATGACTGAAAATGTAAAAATGCAGAAAGTTTCGAGTGATGCGTAGGTTTAGGGGTAGGGTTATAGAATATACAGGTATGTATATTGTTATTTTTACTGTTATGTTTACATTTGTACTGTTTGCCATATATTTTAGTGTTACATATTTGTTCCTATTTTGCTGAATCTGAATTAAATAAAGCAAATAAATTAATTAATTTTTAAACTGTAATTTATTACAATTGCAATAAATGGTTAGCCAGCTTTAGAGTATTAAGAATGGGTGTCTCAACTGTACCATGATACTGTTTCAACTGTACACCATATGGATACAGTTGAGACAAAACTGCACCTCATGTTTATGAGCTAATTGTGGAAAATATAAACTACTTAAGGCTATTATCAATTTATGACATTTTAGTACACAAGCAAAATAATTATCATGTGAAAAATCACTTCATTTCAGCATCTAGTTTTTGTGTAGTGTTGGAAAAAGCAGAAAGTGTCTTTACTGTTCTCAGTCTGCCCTACAGAACGGATATATACCGGCACATACAGTAATATCCTACCTGAAGGCTAGCGGCGCTTGATCGGTTTCTTCTGTAATAAAGGGCTCTTCTTCTCAGTCATGTCCTTCATTGTGATTGTGTTTACGCGCTGCATCACTGAACATTCGTTTGTGTGTATATTTCCTGTCTTGAATAAAAATGAAAGCGCGCGTTAACAGCAGCGAGCGACTGAAGTGGATATTCGGTGGCGAGCAGGAAGTAGAAATATGGCTCTTCTGAGATGCCCCTAGGCTTTAAAAAATGATAGTAGAGAGGAGACTTCTTCAGTCAGGGTGGAAGGGAAATAAACCGATAGCACATGCCAATAAAACGGGTGATTTGTCGGCACGGGGCGGAGATTCCTTTTTATCTTGAAGCGACAAATAGCTAGAAAAAAAAAATAGTGTAGCCCAGGGGCGTAGCCACGGGTGTGCCAGGGTGTGCCGGTGCCACCCACAGTGGCAGCTGGCACACCTAAAAACAGATGCAGAATTATTATTTTTTTAATCGTAATAAACATGGGCAGCGCAAAGGAGGGGCTAGCAGATGCTTCAGCACCCCCAATAAGGACCAAAGCACCGCCATTGCACCCATAAGAAATGAAATAAATTAAAAACATTTGACTTATTATTACGCATGCATAACTCGTGCATTGCAATATAACGTGACGTGATTAGCAGGCGCACTTTTCGAATTGTCAGCATTTTATTTAAAAAATGGATCGGTTCCTTGTGCCAAGAAGGCCTGTCCCCGACTAAAGACTTTCACTAGTCACACGTAAACTGATTAATATAATAACTTAGGCTACTAACCATCCTTTAATATATAGGCGTATAGCCTATTCCGCGCCCAAGCGCACGGCTTGCAACGGCAAAAGTAGGCTATGATTATGAATGTTGGGGGAAAGGCAAAAGAAAACATTTTAATTATTCGTTAATAAACTAGTGATTTCTTCTCAGTCAATGTCGGCTGAAAAGATAAAGTTGCAGAATGCGACGCTGACTTTAATAAAGAAATGCACCTTTTCATTCCGACTACGTAATTAAAGATTTTTATTTTTTATTTTTTGGTTCGTTTAATAAAGTAGCCGGTTCATTGCTGTGATGCGCTCCATTTCACACACACACACACACACACACACACACACACACACACACACACACACACACACACACACACACACACACACACACACACACACTTGACAGGTTTAATAATACTAAATATAGTACACTCTTAAAAATAAAGGTGCTTCAGGTTCTTCAAGCGATGCCATAGAAGAACCATACAAAGTTCAGTCAAAGGTTCTTCAAAGACACATCCCTTTTTTCAACAAAGAACCTTTTGTGAAACAGAATTCTTCAGATGTTAAAGGTTCTTTAGAACCATTTAGACAAAAAAGGTATATCGTGAAGCACTTTATTTTTAAGAGTGTACACACGCATGCTAACACACACGCACACACACACACACACACACTTTGTTGCAGATATAAAATAGTGATTTTCAAAGACATCCAAAACGGAGAATAGGTTAACAGACACATATAGCCTACACAAAAATGAAATGGTTAAACTAACATATTAATACCCAATAAGCATGCTTATTTATTTTATTTTTTTTTTGCGCATTAATCTGACAATAAATGTGGCACACCCAGTTTTTCTGATGCACACCCAGAGTCTCCTTTCTGGCTACTCTCCTGGTGTAGCCTATGCTCCCGTGTCACATAAACTATTTTGGATGCGTCGAAATTGAACGAAACTTAGATTGTTAACCTGTTGACATTAATGCAGCCTATTAAATCGTGTTGTGTTTGATTTATTGGGCTACAGCTATCGATTTGCCTGCTGTAGGCCTATCAGATATGTAAATTGCATTTCATATTTTTTACATGCTTCTTTTTTTTTTTTTTTTTAAATGTTTTACCTTGAGAGTCTTTAACTGTGTGCTGTTTGATATATTTGCCTTAATGTGCATTATGGTGACATAATAAAGTTTATGTTGTGATTCTGTGCCAATCACTTGCTCAGTTGGTAAATATTTTTCATACTGGCTTTAGAATTAAATCACAAATCTAAATGTTTTAAATCTTAATGTTTTCATACAACAAAAGTAGGCTATAAACATTCCAAATCATTCCCCAAAAAATGGCACTTAAATTTTTGAACTACAATTTTATTGCAACCATATAGCTTATGAATAAATGCATATTTAGGCCTACTTCAATAATGAGGTCCAAGTTTACGCTAGAAGTTCTTTTTTAAATGTATTTTTTTCTGTCTCTATTTAACAGCATTAACTTACAATAGTGAAAGACGTCTTCCCTCATTGAATGTTTTCGCGCTGTTGTTTGCATTCGCCCAAACTGATTTGGCAAAATCAAAACGCGGACGGTGAAGGGAATTGCCGTTAGCTCGTTCACAAATAAAACAATGATTTATGCAAAAATAATGATTACTTATCAATTGAGAATTTGTTATATGGTCTGGTGGCCATACGGCGTATCTGCTGCGAATACGGGGCAAACTGCCTTTCATACGGGACGCTTCTTTGATGCCTTAAATACAGGACAATTCCGAATTATACGGAACTGTTGGCAACCCTGGATTAACCTGAAAATAATAAATAAAAAGAGTGCCTGCTGTGAGTGCATGCTGGCAGCCTTGGACAGCATCCATATTTCAACCCCAGAGACAACACCGGCTCACCCGACCGGTGCTCCCGATTAGCCAATCCGGGCCTATATAGGCTATATATAAAAAATTAAATGTGCTTCGTGTGATAATTTCCATTAACTGTTCTTATTTTTATTTTTTTTATTTACAAAATAATATAACAGAAGGCTATATCAATAGAAGTCATTCTGTTTTAAATGTGTTCAGCAATTAAGCGTTATGTTAAGTAAAAATCCTTACAAAATCAGGTTACCACGTTTTGAAAAGATTTATTTGTGGCATGTTTGCCTTTATTTCGATAGGAGAGTAATGACAGGAAGCAAAGTGGGTCCACGAACCAAAAGCAAGTCTTTGGGAAGAACTAGCCTACACAGAGCGTGTGGAAAAGTGCATACAAACTATGCCAGCAAGAATGCAAGCTGTTATCAAGGACAAAGGAGGCCATATACAAAGTAAAAATAAGCTTTTGGGTTATAATGTGTGAATAAAGATTATTTAGTTGTTTTAGTTTGTTATTTGCCAAATAAATGACACTACAATTTTTAGTTTTAAACAGGTGGTCTGATAAATTTGTTAAGCACTGTATATAGGCTTAGATACATTGTTTTGTGAGGATTTTACCGGAAAACAAAACTAAAAACTCGTTTCGACTCTGCCCCTTTCTTAAATGCCAACGGCTGTAAAGGGTGAAGCAGTTTCATTTCAGTTGAAGAGACAGACTTACGCAAAACCGCACAGAACTTGTTTGATCTATGGGCGTAGAAATGAAAACGCACGGGTTCCGGCAGTACTGTGAAATTAATTAGGCGATAGATCGGAGAAAAAAATGTAAACTTAGTACGTTCTGATGAAAGGGTAGCCTATAGAGGCCATGTCTAAATATACTTTTGAGAATGCATTGCTTGTTTTACCGGAGAAAATGTATTTGCGTGGTGCCCCTCATCCAAAGTTTTGATGACAAAATAATATATATATATATATATATATATGTGTGTGTGTGTGTGTGTGTGTGTGTGTGTGTGAGTTCAGATGCAAAAACCTCTAAGTGTCATCTGAAATTTTCTTCTAAAATTAGCATTTTTATCAGGCTCCTATATTTATGTTCTGTTATTTCACTCTAATTGCATAGAAAAGGACCTACACATTGCCATTAGAGTATATTATTGAACCTAAACACAGGAGCATGATGAAAATGCTCATTTTAGAAGAAAATTTCAAATGGCACTTAGAGGCTTTTGCATATCTGTTTGGGGAAGTCGCCACGCCTATTGGTTAAAGGTCAGTTTTCATAAACAAGGCCTATTTAAAATTTACAGAACAAAATCAAGTTCAAAAAGATCAAAATCATGTTTGGCGTACAATTTATGAAATACAGTTTATAAAATAATAGTTTATATTCATAAGAAAGGGCGAACCACTGGCTCAACTTACCCAGGACATTCGTACTCAAATTACCCCACTCCTACCATTTTAACAAACTTGTATTATCCAGCAGTTTAGGGCTAACAGTTTTAGCATATTACAACCTCCTAAAGCACAAACACATACATGATATTTGTTGTTGTTGTTTGTTTTCAAATTTGTCTGTAATTGTTCAGACACAAGAAGCATGATTCCTCGAACATGAAAAAAAATCACTCTGAACAGCAAAATAGTGTTTTAGAACCTAAATGTAGTTACCAATTATGCCATGGGTCTCTCTCCATCACAGGATGAGTAAGATGGTTAAATCTTCAAATATTTGTGATCACATCACCAATTTTGTTTAAGGTTGTCTAGAAACAAGGGGTGGCTCAACTTCCCCGCAGACTCAAATCACCCTAGTCTCCCCTATCGTTATATATTGTTACATATCTCTCATTATTCTGTAAATATTTGATTTGATGCAAAGTATAAGGCTTTAAAATATTCTCACAATTAGAACTCATTTTGTTACGGAGTGAACAGAGGAAACGTGCGGGTCCATATGGAAGGCTGCTCATCTAGTGGATGATTATTGGCAAGATTATTTGACCAAAAATGGGTGAATATCAAATGAAAAACTGTGTAGAATAAAAAAGGATTTTAAAAATGAAAATCCAAAATGTCAGACATTGCAAAGGTTTGGTTTCTCCTGATCTTCAAGGTTTGTATCCAACCTTTTGACATGTAATGTATGATAGAATCATATAAAGAGACATCTGGAGAGATCAAGTAAAGGCAGATGATGGCATACCAAAACAAAGTTCAATGATGATGAGATATTTAGTCTTACTGATGAGAGACCACACAGCTGTAGTTACCGTTATCCTTATAATTCAGCTTCAGAAATAAAAATACGAATGTGATGCAGCACACATCCTGTAAAAAATTTGTGAAGCTCTGACCTACTTTCACTATGAACAGTATTAGTTTCTATTAGTAAGGGCAGAATGACTATAGCGTTTTTGAGATCAGTTGAGATTAAGGATAAACTCAGGTATTGTTCTTTATTAATAAACTATCTAAAACATACTGTACCTTATTTATTCTTTCTAAGCTAGACATTTTAGTCAATAATATAACATTATAAAACTTCAATAATATTCATGAGCTTAATGCCTGTTTTCTTCCTGGATAGAATATATTCTGATTTAATATTCCACTAGATGACTGTACTTCAGTCAAGAGCCTGCAAAAGGAAACACCCATTTTAGAGAGTAGGCTACTTCTTTATGTTCTGAATTTACCCTATGTGAAGTTACTTAGCTTAACACAGCTCTCTTATATACAAGTTACCAAATGGCATGCATTAGCAGCCTATAGGAGCCCAATACTCCCTAACAGACCTGTTACCCATATTTTGGACGTGACCAACAGTAGCAAACCACTGCTTTACAGTGCAGTGCGAGATTGAACACAATAACAAACTTTCAGTACTGGAATTGCTGTTAAATTATATCCAAAAGGTTTAATAAATAAAGTGTAAAACATGTAGCCTTGACGTGTTTTAAATCAAGTACACATTACTTCAAAAAAAAAAAAAAAAAAAAGCAGCAGTAAGTTAACAGTTAATTAGACAATAATAATTAAAAAAAAAACAGACTAAACCAGAACAGAGGGTACTCTGGAGTGGTTTTCAAACAAGCATTTTTACTAAGTGCATTTTTGACTGCTCCGTTGCACTCAGACAACAGCAAACCGCACAAATACATACACATGTGAATGTTTAAAAACAGCTTTGCTTAAAGCTGCATAACAATTCGTTTGTTATCTGATAAACTACCAAGAAATGCCTCAACCGGCCTGCTCAACATGCCCTGGAGGTAAACGACACACAATCAAACACACCTGATTAAACTCATCATCCAACGTAATAATTTGTAATTTATGTAAAACGTGGTTCTACAAAACGTACATCTGCTTACATTTTACAGATATTAAAATGTAGGCTACAATACTGACATATTTACAGCATCTAAACGTACAATACCATATGTTCAGAATTTAAACGTACAATACTAACGTATTGGTGACACCTAAAATGTAAATTATTTACGTATACGCACCTGCTTTGCACCTCATACAAAACTTTTGTATTTCACCAGAGAGGACCGCGACTGCAATGCATTGTCATTTGGATTACTTTTTGGTACTGCTTTGGTAAAACATTTTTGCAACAGGTAAATTATTGTGATTGCACTTTTCTGTTTCCCATGTTTTTCTTTATACTGTACAGAAATGATAGGTTTAAGGGTAGGAGTGGGATTAGCGACTATAAAAATATTTTTAATGCTATATTGTTAATAAAAGATCATTTCCCTGCATATTTCAGCCAATTACATTTTATATCTTTTTATATTCGCCATATATGGGTAGGTTTAGGTTTGGGGGTAGGTTAAGAGGTCTACAACTCTAAATCACTTATCGATAGAATGAATCTTAATGATTAATTTTTTTTAGCTAAAAATACGTAGCATTTTTTTATGCTTTAAATGTTGAAATATGTCCAAATTGTACATTTAAGCATCAATAAAAACAAACATAAATGTACGTTTTGTGCTTGTAAATGTTACGTATTAATAGTAGCAGGCCAGAAACTCTGTACTAGAAAACTACTATTATTTCTGCCAGGGATGTGCAGGGTCAAGGAGTCTCAAAAAAGGCATCTATCACTATGGGGCAAACACAAACACACACTCTTTATTATTATGTATTAATTATCAAAAGTGGCAATGTAATAAAGTCCTTTCACGTCACCACCATTTTGCGTGTTCTTAAACCGACTGCTTTCACTTCACATAATAGGCCTGTAGGTGGGCTTCATTTAACCAACTATGATAGTTTCATCAAACAATAAACAGTATTATCAATATGCAGTACGTAAATAAGAGTAAATTAAACATTAATGCCACATCTTCTGTTTTAGCCTTTTAACATTGATTTAAACAAAACAAAACTGAAAACAGCGGCTATGTGTTTTTCAACCGACTTAGTACTGAGAAATTACCACTCCATATCACATAATGATCATGATGTAAAAAAAAAAAAAAAAAAACATATTATAATTATAATTAAAATATATAAATAGGCCTATGTTTCGTTGATTTCTGTTCATTTCAAACATTTTGGCAACGAGTGGCCATGGTGACGCACCTCAAAGGGTTTCTGCTAAAGGTTTTCTGATCGGTTAAATATTTAAAACTGATTCTGCCATCTTGTGGTCATTAATTATAGTTTCTTCGTATTTGGTGATCAGAACAGAAATCTTACCAAAATAAACATGAAACCAAAGATAACTAGAGCTGGGGAAAATGAGTAAATAAATAAGTAAAATGAATGTGTTCATATTCTTATTCTTTTTGTTTTTATTTATTAATGAATTCAAAAGGCTACATTTTGCAGGATAACTTCCAGCAGTAGGCCATAAACATTAGCTAAAAGCCAAGAAAATAATGTTTAGATAATGGTTGGCACTGGCAGTATCAAAAATCATTCTAATGTGTTTTTTTTCTTTGGAGCAGGAAACATGAAGTGGAGCTACATACAGTGCAGTGAAATAATTATAGCCTTTATTTTGTATTCAGAGTCTTTATTTATTTATTACTAACCTTTACTGTCCTCCGAATGTTACTTTCACTCCACAAACATGTATAAACCAAAGTCACAACAGCAAACACACAGCTCATGTGTGAACAGCAAAGTGATGTTATTCATTTCACATATGAGGAGTTTGTTTAAAGGCATAATGGCAAAGAAATATCCTTTTAAAAAATACATAATTTCATTTTAAAGATATGAAAATATTTTTTAAAATAACATTATTATTATTATTTTAATTAGAATTCTTGGTCTATCGAACAGGAGAGGAGACAGAACTTTAAAAACTGCCTGAAGCGAGCAGCGTGTCAGGAATATAGAAGAAAATTGCTAGAAGAAAGGAGAGAGAATATTACAATTTTAGGGTGTGGAATTGTTTTGTACACAAATGTAAACTTTCCAAAAGTTTCGCCATCACAGCACAGTCTCTATTTAGCACCCGTATCTATACTATGTGAGTACCCAGATATGAATGGATCAAAAATTAATAAAATTACACTTTCAACAATTACATTTGCAGAAAGCACATAATTTGTATAAATTATATTGCAGAGGGAAACGTATAGTAAAGATCCATTTCCAAAAGTACAAATTTAAATAACAGGCTCTCAATGTTTTAATAACAACATTATGAGACTGTTTTGAACAATATTTAAGACTCAGTTGTTAATATTTCAGTTGCAATAATTATTACTTGTGAGTTCACAGTTCCTGCTGAAACACATCATTTTAAAAACTGTAATTATGGCCAGCACTACACAAACTATCACTGATATTAGAATGGTGGCACTGTTCTGTAATAGAAATATACATTTTATCAGTTCTTGCATCATTGAGAAACAAAACCATGACCTAGACATTGTTACTGCAAAAGTAGTACAGTCTACTTGCAGCTAGAGACACAATACTTCTTATGTTAGTATTTTCAATCAATTCAGGCAAATAGATTATCAGTCCTGTCCTACAAAGAGCAACTTTACACAGACTTTATTACCACCACTGATGTACCTTCACTGTCTGTACATTCACAGTGCAGTGTATCTTACCTGAAGGAAGGGGGCAGAATAGCTTTTAATCAGAGTTGGTCAGTTTTCTCTGTATGATGGAATATTAGATCATGCCAGTATTTAGTTAAAATATAATTAATATAATTTAGTTTAATTAAAATATATTTAAATATTGATGCTTTTGATGTTATGTCAAACACTGTCCTACAAATAATACTAAAACTCTTAAAGCAACCTATGTGTCCACAGTCAAGTTTATTTACTGAACACAGGCAAGTTCAATATACAGGTTTTTGAGCCAAATCACCAGAACCATAATTGATGAACTGGTTCAAAATCTCAGCAGAAAGTTCTCCAGGAACAGGGCTGCATAATAAAAAAACTGAAGATACAGAAACACTTGATACTATAAGCATAATTTTCAAATGTTCAAAATAAACACTGTTATACAAATTCATTTGAAAATTACAAGTCTAGACAAGATGGTGCTTGGTTTTGTTGGCAGCTCAAGTCTGGGCAGGAGAATTAACTAGAGGAAAATGAAATGACAGTGCCACAAGAAATGTTATGAAAGTTTCTAACAAAATGTGTCTCTGTGTCCTGATATCTGTCTGTAATGGTCTCAGTAGGAATGTGTTTACATTATATAGTTAAGACAAATAAAACATTGACACCTCAGTCTAAGAAAAAGCACCAAAAAAATAAAGACAAATAAAAATACATACTAGGGTCCAGGAACAAAGAGCTTAACACTTGTTACATAAAACAATTACTCCTGTACTTTTTTATCAATACTTCTCATATTAATGCACATTAATTCAATGTAGTCACAAGCTTTCTCATGGTTTTTATCCATATGCCATTAAAGTTAGCATTCTTGGTTATATAATTATTTTGTTCATGATCTTAGTGGTGAAATGAAGCATCGACTGGAATGGCTGTATCAGAGATCTGTCGTACAGCGACTGCAGTCTTTTGCATTGTCAGATCATCATTTGAGTGCATAATGTATTCTGCTCCATCAGATTACTGTAAGAAAATAGAGAAACAATCAAAAAAAGAAAAACACAAAGGAACAGTGTTGATGAGATCTATACACCGTGAAACCTAAACGAGGTGGAAGGAATAAGTTGAGAATAACGTAAAATAATAAGTGTAAAATGTTCAACATTACTTTGAGTTTTACATTTACAGGGGTGCAAACTCGTCAGGAGTGAAAAAGGAGTGAAATATATATATATATATACAGTGCCCTCCACTAATATTGGCACCCTTGATAAATGTGAGAAAAGGTGTCTGTGAAAATAAATCTGCATTGTTTATCCTTTTGATCTTTCACTCGAAAAATTCACAAAATTCTAACCTATCACTGAAGTAAAACAATTGAAAGTGGGGAGAAAATCTCATGATGAAATAAATGTTTTTCTCCAATGAATGTTGGCCACAATTATTAGCACCCCTAGAAATGCTTATGAGTAAAATATCTCTGAAGTATATTCCCATTCACTTTTAATTTTTTTAGCACACCAGGGTGACTAGGAGCATGAAATTGTCCAGCCATGACTTCCTGTTCCACAGGATTATAAATATGAGGAACACAAAGGCCAAATTCCCTTAATCATCCATCATGAT
Organism: Schizothorax lantsangensis; assembly: GCA_027422415.1. Classification (NCBI taxonomy): domain Eukaryota; kingdom Metazoa; phylum Chordata; class Actinopteri; order Cypriniformes; family Cyprinidae; genus Schizothorax; species Schizothorax lantsangensis. The sequence continues at coordinate 14,343,692 of CM049843.1, read as the reverse complement.
GAGAAAAACCAAATAATATATTTCTGATGTGCAGCAAAAGATAATTGAGCTTCACAAATTAGTGAAGTGGCTTTAAGAAAAGAGCTAGAGCAGTGAAAATTCCCATTTCCACCATCAGGGCAATAATTAAGAATTTCCAATCAACATAAAATGTTACGAATCTGTCTGGAAGAGGACATGTGTCTATATCGTCCTAATGCACGGTGAGGAGGAGAGTTTGAGTGGCCAAAGACTCTTCAAGGACCACAGCTGGAGAATTGCAGAAAATAGTTGAGTCTCGGGGTCAGAAAACCAAAAAAAAAATTGTCAAACAGCACCTACATCACCACATGTTGTTTGGGAGGGTTTCAAGAAAAATTCTCCTAGCTCATCCAAAAATAATCTCCAGCATATTCAGTTATCAGACATGACTGGAACTTCAAATGGGACTGGCTTCTATGGTCAGATGAAACTAAAAAATTAGCTTTTTAGCAGCAAACACTCAAGATGGGTTTGGTGCACACAGGGATAAAAAGTACCCCATGTGTACAATGAAATATACTGCTGTATTTTTAATGTTGTGGGCCTATATTTCTGCTGGAGGTCCTGAACATTGGTTTAGACACATGGCATCATGGATTCTATCAAATACCAACAGATAAAAAAATCAATAAGTGACTGACTCTGTTTGAAATCTTATAATGGACCATGTTTGGATCTTCCAACCGTACAATAATCCAAATACAAACCTCAAAAACAACACAAAAATGGGTCACTGGGCACAAAACCAAGCTTCTGCTATGGCCATTCCAGTCCTCTGACCTGAACCCTGTAGAAAATGAGTGAGGTGAACTGAAGAGAAGAAGCTGTGAATCTGAAGGATCTGGAGAGATTCTGGATGAAGAAAATGGTCTCTGATCTCTTATCAGGTGTTCTCCAAACTCTTCAGGCATTATAGGAGAAAACTCAGAGCTGTTGTGCTGGGAAAAGGACATTGCAATATTTGGGTGCCAATAATTGTGGCCAACATGAACTAGAGAAAGCATTTATTTCATCATGAGATTTTCTCCCCACTTTCAATTGTTTTACTTCAATGATAGGTTGGAATTTTGTGAATTTTTTGAATGAAAGATAAAAAGGATAAACAATGCAGATTTATTTTCATAGCCGCCTTTGCTCATATTTACCAAGGGTGCCAATATTAGTGGAGGGCACTGTATATACACACAGGGGTGGGAATTGCAGGGTACCTCACGGTACGATATAATCACGATACAGTCATTCTGCGATAATCGATATATTGCTAGACAATCATATAATGATACATCCCGATATCTGTCAAACTATGAAAACAAAATGCCTGTGAAAAGGTTAAGTGCAAGTTTTCTTTATTCAAGTCCAAACTGTTAGAAAACAGCAAAAAAAGTACTGTAAATCAATTTTAACATGTTAAGTAAATTAATCATTTTATTGATTAATTTATATATTTTTTTGTTTGTAGTTTATTTAGAATATATTTAGCTATCACACAAAATAACTTGAGATTCACTTGCGACTGCAGTTAAACAGTTTATTAGGAACAAACAAAGCTGACTTTCAAAGCGGACTTTTTAGCATCATTACTCCAGTCACATGATCCTTCAGAAATCATTCTAATATTCTGATTTGCTGCTCAAAAAACATTTATTATTATTAATATTATTCTGTTGAAAAGAGCTGAGAAGGTTTTTTTTTGATGAATGGAAAGCTCAGAAGAACAGCATAGTTTGTAACATGATAAATGTCTTTATCATTACTTGTGTGCTAAATAAAAGTTTTAATTTCTATATGCTGACTACAAGCTTTTGAATGGTATAGTGTATATTGTTACACTTGGAGTAAGACTGAAGTAATGAAGAAGATAATTCTTTACAAAAACATTACAAAACCTGGCATTTTCATAGTGTATATTGTTTATGTGCTCTGAAGGAAAAAAAACAAACAAACAAACACACATTTTGAAATTCTGGGTTCCCTATCTGTCGGTCACTACGAGTTATGTCGTGACGACATAGGGGATTTACTTGGAAGCCCCAATCATCTCTGACTAAGAGAAAACGCCAATGAATATTGGCTAGTGGAATTTGCATACCTGAGCCACTCCCCGTGCACACGGGTATAAATAGGCGACAGGTGCATCCACTCATCAGATTTTTGCTTCGGAGCCAAGTGGATGAACGTGTTGATCTCCACAAAACCATTCATCTGTCTGGAAGCTGTTCTGGTTGGCGTCACGGTGCGAACAGCGGTGTCCCTGTCTGCAGCGATTCCCCTGGGCACTTCAACTAAAAGAGCAGATTTCCTAAAAGAGCAAAAATCACGGTCGATTCACGTCTTTTTAAAGACGCTGTTCCGGCCGTGTCCTCTTGGTTGCGGTCGTTTCCTATCCTCCGTCGACAGCCACGATCGTTGTCTTCAGTGTCTGGGCATCCAGCGCGCTGAAGCTGCGTTCGTGGATGGTTTATGCGTTCGTTCTGAGCGTGTAACCATGGCAGCGCTGCGATCGCGCCTCTCTCTCCTCTCGGGGATGGGAGAGGCTCCCTCTGTCACTACCCGCGCTGGCTTCTCTGCCACGAGCAGAGAACCATCGGCTAGTGCTCTGGGCGATCTGAGGGTTACAGTGAGAGCTTTCCGCCGGGTCAGTCCCCACGGACCTTTCACTCCTCCCGCAGCAGCTGTTCTGTGTGGCTCCCCGGTGATTCTGCTGTGCCGTCTCACGGCGTGCCCAGCGTTTCATTTGGCGCGCCGATAGAGGATCAGATGTCGATCGCGGCATCGGTGGATGGGCAATCGTCCTCTGAGGATGAAGATTCGGCGAAGCTGCACCCCTCGGGTGTCGCGGCCGCCGCCAAATCGGACCCAGAGTTGACGGCCGTGCTTTCCCGGGCCGCTGCGAGATCGGGGCTGGAGGCGTGCACACCTCCTAGTCCCGAGCCCTCGCGGTGAGATGATTGGCTCCTCGGCACGGGCCGTGGCTCACGACCACGCCCTGCCCCGGTTCCTTTCTTCCCGGAAGTGCACGAGGAGCTGATGAAGTTGTGGACGGCCCCTTTTTACGGCCAGAAGCGGCTCGTCTGCCTCCTCCATCCTCGCTACCCTCGATGGCCGAAGCTTACAGTGCTGCGGGCCAAGCCGCCTCTGCGCTGCATGCCAAGGCTATCCTGCGAGCACACCAAGCCAAGGCATTAAATGCACGAGGGTAGTACCAAACCGAGGTTGAAGCAGGAACTGCGTTCAGTGACTGGCCTCGCCCTACGGGCGAGGAAAGTCGCAGCGCAGTCCCTCGGGAAGGCGATGTCCACAGGTGTGGTCCAAGAGCGCCATCTATGGCTCAGCCTTGCTGAGAGGAGCGAAGTCGACAAAGTGAGCTTTCTCGACGCTCTCGTCTCCCAGGCTTGACTGTTCGGCGACACTGACGAGGACTGTGCCCAGCAGTTCTCGGCAGTACAGAAGCAGACCGAGGCAACACATCTTGCCCCGGCGTGATGCACCGCTCCGCCGCAGAGCAAGACCCAGTCTGCTTGTCGCCGTGGGCGCCCTCCTGTGTCCTCCAGAGCTGCTCCGCCCCGTGCTGAATCGTAGGCCGGCGCGTCGAGCCTCTCGCAGGAGCGCGGCGCCCCCTGTGTTCCAGCTGGCCCCGATATCGTCCAGAGAGGCGATAAAGCGGCCCTGACACAGGCAACCCGGAGATGTGGGACCCTGCTTGATCTCAGGAGATGGCGAGGACAGCGCCACTCCTTCCCCCGAAGGAGGGCAGGGGGAGAATCATTCATTCTGTTCCGCCGCTGGCTCAAGGGCCAGCGGTACCCACATTATCAAGCAAGAGCAATTCCCTTTCCTCCGAGTTTTCAGGTCCACGGGTCGACAGTGTGCGACGCATTGCCTCCTCACTCTCACCCGCGACCCATTTTGCCAGCGGCCAAGAGAGCGCGGTTCGGGGACGCAGTGCTTCCCCACGCACCTCTAGCCAGTCCCTACAGGGACTCAGGGAGTTCTGCGAGGATGAGTCAGAACGCAGGGCCTTCTGTACCATCCAGCCTTACTCCCATTCGCTGCACCACTGCGGGTACGTCGATTGTGCCGTTGGAGACACTTGCACGGCGTCTGGAGGCGTGGCTTGCGCTGCCCAGCCCGTCTCGTTGGCTCACGCGCACAATTCGACTCGGCTACGCGATTCAGTTCGCCAGGCGACCTCCCAAGTTCAGCGGCGTTCTCGAGACTGCGCTGGCAGCTCGGAATGCTCCTGTCTCGCGCGAGGAGATTGCTGTCCTCCTGGCAAGGATGCAATCGAGCCGGTCCCTCCAGCCGAGATGAGGCAGGGGTTTTACAGCCCTTATTTCATCGTACCCAAGAAAGACAGTGGTCTTCGACCAATCCTGGATTGCGACTCCTGAACCGGGCCCTGCACAGGCTCCCGTTTAAGATGTTGACGCACAGGCGCATGATCAAATGCATACAGCCCCGGGATTGGTTTGCAGCGATCGACCTGAAGGATGCTTACTTTCATGTTTCGATCCTTCCGCGACACAGACCGTTCCTACGGTTTGCGTCCGAGGGTCGGGCATGGCAGTACAGGGTCCTCCCCTTCGGGCTCTCCCTGTCTGCCCGTGTCTTCACGAAGATCGCGGAGGGTGCCCTTGCCCCGTTACGGGAAGTGGGCATCAGGATCCTCAACTGTCTCGAGCATGGCCCGCACGCGAGAACAGTTGTGCGATCACAGGGACCTGGTGCTTCGGCACCTCAGCCAGTTGGGGCTTCGGGTCAACTGGGAAAAGAGCAAGCTCTCCCCTGCGCAGAGAATCTCTTTTCTTGGTGTGGAGTAGACTCGGTGAGTATGAAGGCGCGCCTCACGGAAGAGCACGCCCAATCAGTGCTGAACTGCCTGAGTTCCTTCAGAGGCAGGACTGTGGCTCCGCCGAAACTGTTTCAGAGGCTCCTGGGGCATATGGCAACCGTAGCTGCAGTCATGCCGCACGGATTGCTTCATATGAGACCACTTCAGCACTGGTGGCACTCCCGAGTCCCGAGGTGGGCATGGCGCCGCGGTGCACTTCGGGTGAACATCACACAGGAGTGTCGCCGCTCCTTCAGCCCCTGGACGGACCTTGCCTTTCTACTGGCCAGGGTGCCCTTAGAACAAGTGTCTTGGCATGTTGTTATCACAACAGATGCCTCCAGCACGGGCTGGGGCGCTACATGCAACGGGCAGGCAGCCTCGGGGCTCTGGACGGGGCCTCGACTGCTTTGGCACATCAACTGCCTAGAGCTGCTGGCAGTGCATCTAGCCTTACGGCAGTTTCGGCCACTGCTGTTAGGCAAGCATGTGTTGGTCCGTACAGACAACACTGCGGCTGTGTCGTATATCAACCGGATGGGGGGTATACGATCGCGCCGCATGTCACAGCTCGCCCGCCATCTCCTCCTCTGGAGTCACACGCGGCTCAAATCGCTGCGTGCTGTCCACATTCCGGGGGAGCTCAATCGTGCGGCCGACGCGCTCTCACGACAGCTCACTTTCCCCGGAGAATGGCGACTCCATCCCGAGACGATCCGGCTGATCTGGAGTCGATTCGGGGAAGCTCAGGTAGACCTGTTTGCTTCCCGCGAGTCCTCCCACTGCCAGTTGTTTTTCTCCCTGACCGAGGGCACCCTCGGCACGGACGCACTGGCACACAGCTGGCCTCGGGCTCTATGCAAGTATGCATTTCCCCCAGTGAGCCTGCTCGCACAGACACTGTGCAAGGTCAGGGAGGACGAGGAGCAGGTCCTGCTGGTCGCGCCGTTCTGGCCCACCCGGACCTGGTTTCCCGAACTCATTCTCCTCGCGACAGCCCCTCCCTGGCGCATTCCTCTGAGGAAGGACCTCCTTTCTCAGGGGCTCGGACCATTTGGCACCCGCGTCCAGACCTGTGGAACCTCCATGTGTGGCTCCTGGATGGAACGCGGCAGACTTGAGTGGTCTCCCACAGGCGGTGGTAGAGACCATCACTCAGGCTAGAGCTCCTTCTACAAGGCAAGCCTATGCACTGAAGTGGTGTCTGTTTGCAAACAGGTGTTCTTCTCGCCGAGAAGACCCCCGAAGATGCACGATTGGAGTAGTGCTTTCTTCCTGCAAGAAAGGTTGGAGCGTAGGCTGTCACCCTCCACCTTGAAAGTGTATGTGGCCGCTATCGCGGCCCATCACGATGCAGTGGACGGCCGGTCCCTGGGAAAGCATGATCTCATCGTGAGGTTCCTGAGGGGTGCCAGGAGGTTGAACCCCTCTAGGCCACCCCTGATGCCCTCCTGGGACCTCTCTATCGTCCTGGCTGGACTTCAGAGGGGTCCCTTTGAGCCGCTGGACTCAGTCGAGCTGAGATAGGGGAACAGGTAAGTAGCCTGTCGGCTAAGACAGCGCTCCTGACCGCGCTCACTTCCATCAAAAGGGTCGGGGACCTCCAAGCATTTTCGGTGAGCGAAGAGTGCCTTGTGTTCGGGCCGGACTACTCTCACGTTGTCCTGAGACCCCGGCCTGGACACGTGCCCAAGGTTCCCACCACGCCCTTCCGCGATCAGGTGGTGAACCTGCAAGCACTGCCTTCGGAGGAGGCAGACCCAGCCTTGGCGTTGCTGTGTCCCGTAAGAGCATTGCGCATATACGTGGACCGCACCCGGAGCTTCAGAAGCTCTGAGCAGCTCCTTGTCTGTTACGGTGGTCAGCAGAAAGGGAAGGCTGTCTCCAAGCAGAGGTTGGCCCACTGGATAGTGGATGCCATCGCCTTGGCGTACCAATCCCAAGGCGAGCCGTGCCCCATGGGGGTGAGGGCTCACTCCACACGGAGTGTTGCCTCCTCCTATGCTTTGGCGCACGGCGCCTCTCTGGCAGACATCTGTAGAGCTGCGGGCTGGGCGACACCGAACACCTTCGCAAGATTCTACAATCTTCGCGTTGAGCCAGTTTCTTCCCGCGTGTTGGGGAACAGGTAAGTAGCGGGAGGAACTGGCCGGTGTCACGCTTGCTGCGCCATTCCCCCTCACCCGGGGATACGAGCGCCTGTTTTCTCCTCCAGTTCAGTTCCCCGGACGGCGAACCCTGGTGGAGTTCCTCCAGCACCCCCGGCAGTCAGACTGGGCGGAGCAGTCTGACGCCAGGCCCAGTACTTGTGTTAGCTCGCCCGGGTCTCCGGTCAGCCCCTGTACTCGGCTAGGTGTCCGTATGGCTTTGATTCCCTTCGGGTAATCCCATACGTGTATTCGTCCACGGTAATGTTTCCCTCACGGTAAACCCGTGTCTTCCCTTTGACAGAGCTCTCTGTCAGGCCCTGCTGGCAGCCCTCCTCCCTACTCCTAGGTAGGATCTGCCCCAGGGTCCAGTCGTATGTAGTACTGCCCCAGGCCTGGGTCAGTCCATATCAGTGTCTCCACATGGTACCTCCCTTCGGGCAGGATGTGGCCTCCGTAGCGCCCTTCTCCGGAAGGCTCGCTTCCCCGTCGTTACTGCCAAGCTGTAACAACAAACAGGAAAGACGTGAAGCATCTTTCATTGAAGGTCGAAATCCCTTCCGACTCTGGGGTAAGGAACAGCGGCTTGGCTATCTCCAGCAGCGATGTACTCAGTGGTCCCTGCGGGCACCAAGGTTAGCGAATTTGCGCTGGGGCGACGGGAAGGTTGCGACCTTCGCATGGCATTTGTCTGTCACGCGCTCGCTTGTCAGCATCTGCATGCCACAAGGTCGTGACGGGGTTCAGGTTGTGGCGCTTTCCATAGGACCCCTATGTCGTCACGACATAACTCGTAGTGACCGACAGATAGGGAACGTCTCGGTTACGTACGTAACCCTCGTTCCCTGATGGAGGGAACGGAGACGTTATGTCCCCATGCCACAATCTTGAACCATCGCTGGGTGTCAGGGACACGTTCTTGGCTCCTCAGCGTAAAACCTGATGAGTGGATGCACCTGTCGCCTATTTATACCCGTGTGCACGGGGAGTGGCTCAGGTATGCAAATTCCACTAGCCAATATTCATTGGCGTTTTCTCTTAGTCAGAGATGATTGGGGCTTCCAAGTAAATCCCCTATGTCGTCACGACATAACGTCTCCGTTCCCTCCATCAGGGAACGAGGGTTACGTACGTAACCGAGATGTTATTTCGCTCAGCAGATCTTCTTCAAGAAACAGAAAGTAGCCGGGATGAACTTTTTTTATTATTATTTACGCGGAGGCGATGTGGGTGTTTACATTCGCGCGCGCCTCACGTGGATAAGGCGCAAACAGCGCGTGGGCGTGACCGTATTAGATATAATGAGTTGAGTCGGGAAAACTGGACATCGCGTCGGTTTCATACGGATTACTTTAACATAGAATATTTGTTTTGGACGTGGATTTACTTCATTTAAAAGCAGCCATTTTAAGCTTTCTATATATATATATCTCATGTATTTGAGGCGAGTATTCGCGGAGATTCAGGTTGTTTTATTTACGTGTCTGTGAAGAAAGGTGACAGAGACAGAGCCCCGGCAGAGAACGCACCCTGTTTATTTTATTAATTTTAGAAAAGCACATTATTTCGTTGTTATTATGACTATACAGAAATAAAAGTAGACCCTTTGCAGATTCAAATGATACCTTATTCTTATCTGTACGATCAAAACTGACAAGAGTATTTTTAGTTATTTTCGCGGTCATAAAGAAAATACGAGACACGACCCCAAGGTAAGCCAATCAGAGACAGAGTAGGGCGGGTCCATTCCTGCCATTACCAACAGGGGGAAAAAACGCTGCAGGTGACGTGACACAGATGACTTGCAGATCCGACGACGACGACCCCCCCCCCCCTCAATTATTATTATTTTTTTTTACAGATCTGCACGATTCACGTGAATGACCTATTTCAAGGTGAAAACGGCGAATTTCGCCGAAAGGTGACAAGTTTGCACCCCTGATTTAACTTCACTTTTCACAAAAGTGATGATCATTCTATAAAACAACATCTCATTTCCTCAATCCAACCATTATCCAGTGAAGATCTAGTGAGATTTTGGTCTTGATTAATTTACTTCATTAGTGAAAAAAGTCTAATTGAGATTGCCAAAATTAATTTCATAGTCATCAGACCACCCCAGATTGTATGCAATTTGAAATTAAGATGATACTAAGAAACTAAAGAGTAAAAGTTTTTACAACATTGTTTTTGCAAGCAAAGTAATTTTATTATCAAATTATATTACCACTTACTGGTCTATTGTCAAAATTGCCATTCCGCAAATGGTCTTATATGCAATTATTATGTTTTGCTGCAGGAGAACAACTGCAATAAATGTTATATGCTCAGGAATGTAATATGCCTATTGTACAAAGTTTACATTCACTAACACTGTGAAATTGAAAAGCAGGCACACCAATGGCAGTACAATCATTGATAGCTTGGTACAACATGTGAAACATGACTAAACATGCGTCCTCATTTTTTTGTTTTTACACCAAAATCAGTTTCAGTACTAACCTCCTCATCTTGCTCGTCTGGAGTTCATTCTGCAACAGATCATCGCACTTACTGCAGTCACAACCAAGAACACTAAAATAAGTGCTATTATCAGTACAGTATGTGAACGTTGGTAGAGTTCTGTAAAGGACAAAGACAAATTTGAAATGAACATATCTGGGTCCATTCAGAACCAAACAAAAGTGTAAGTCACAGGTGTTTTTATGTAACAGAAAAGACACAGTATGTGAAAATACAAATATGTTGATATCTGTATATGTAAGCTGCATCTGAAAATGTTGTATATGTAATGTTCATGCCATCTCATGACTCTTATATAAACATTGCAATGTAAGTGAAGGCGATTCACACAAAATTAAACATCTCACCTAGTGTAAAACCACAGCTGACGTACCTGGACATGGTCGACAGAGTTGACTGATGTCCAGATGTTTGGTCTGGTTGCTGATGGGATTGTTGAGCACACAGCTGTAGGTGTTTTTATCCTGATATTCCACCTCCAGAGAGAGACTGATGCTGAGATCAGACACACTGATGCTGGACAATAAACTGTTTCCTTTGTACCAGGAGAGAGTCACATGACCCACATTCAACACTGAACACAACAGTGAACAATTCTGGTTTGATGAAGAACATTGTGAAGAGTTATTGGTGATGACAGGAACAGGTAAAGAACCTGAAAACAAATACATTAAAAAAAACAACTACAACAATAATTCAGATGACCGTTGTCTGATTTATAACTTGCTTACCATAGACAATAGCACCAAAACATTTGAATGCTTCCAAGTTTCCACTTCTGAGGTTGGTAAATTCGTAATGTCCAGTGTCTTTTGTGCTGATATTTCTGATAGTGAGAGTTCCAGTCCGACGATCAAGCTTAAATCTCTCTCCGAAACTCTCATCATCACATGTAATCATTTCCGCATCAGTGATTTTAGTTATACATAGAGTTGAACTTCTAAAACTCCACTTTATCACATCATCTACCTGTAGTTCATTAGAATCTGGGTAAAAAGTCACAGAATCTCCCTCCATGCCTGAAACTTTCTCAGTTAATCTCGGACCTGCAGAACACACAATTCCAGAAGAAACTATTACGACACTAAAAATAGTCTTTGTGTAAGTCCTTTAATTTATTGGAGAGTTAATATGTTCAGACGTTAATAACCCTATACTCACATGTTGTGGATAAGAGTTGTGACGATTCCACCAGGAGCAAAATGATAATACTGTAACCTACAATGTTATAGAGTTACAAACTATGAACACGTGCTGAACGAAATCTTATCACGAATTGAAGGTAAAGAAACTAGAGGATTATTGTAGTCAAAACAAAAACATGTCGCACTTACCTTGTACACGCAGTAGATTAAAACTGAAAAAAGCACGAGAGAAATGCATATTCTGCTTCAACAAGTGTCTTCAAAAGATCTTTAATCACAAAACAGACACCAGTGAAAAAAGTGAAGAGACCCCTCTGCGCGCCAGTCAAAAAACATAAACATGTGACACACCCTGCTCAGAGCCATAGAGAGAGAGCGAGAGTTGCGATAACTCCGTTGACTCCAATGGACAGTTATTTATTTACAGCAATAAAAACTGTTTTTACAGCAATGGCGGATTGTGGAGCCGCTCAATAGTTCCCGGAAGTTTGCGCTTATACTATCAGCGCCGTAGAGATGCAGCAGAAGGCAAGCCGTTTTAGCATTTAATCTATACGCCGTACTAGTATCTATTTTCATACTACTAGTACTTATTTTTAGATACTAGGAGAGCGGGGCCGAAAGTAACAAAGCGATTTTCTCAGAGCCCTGACTACATTTGCTTTCCAAGCTATGACAGCACATTCAGCACGCGACCCTTGATGGAGCTGAGAAATATCACGTGATTTCCTCATCGTTTCCCGAGGTTAGGTCCAGAAAGCAGTTTTCGAGTACAATAAGTAAATTATAGAAGCGGTAATTTTTTCTAATTAGTTGTTGTGTTTCTCGTTTCATGTGTCACAGTAATGATCAATCTACAGGTTATTTAGTGCTGTAACACATCCTACATTTTGCCTTTTCCGAGTTTTTCAGTATAAAAGTTTATCAGGTTTAAATGTCAGGAGTTCCTGTCAGGAAGAAAGTAACACTGGTTACTTTTGTCCCCCTACACAGTGACAACAAGTGTTTCTTTTGTCCCGCTGCATGCTAATGTGATGACTTTCTGTGTCTTGCATCATTTATTAAAACATGTTTATGTCGTATTATACCAAAAGAATATGCCAAGAGTGAAGGTCAGAGAGACAGACAGAGGTCTGATTCAGCCAGATGTTCATGAGAAGGCGTTTCTGGACATAGGCCTATCTGTCAAGAACATCAGTCTCAGGGCTGTTGCTGCATCGCATTTACATTAGTCATATTTAGATTTTAGCCATACCTTAGCTTTTCCACCTCCACCTATGAATTTGCAGTGTTTCCAGATGTTTTTATGCACATTTTGAATTTATGCATACAAACAACTGGATGGAAACATGAATGCCTATACTGTTACATTATGTTGAGAATTTATATTATGCTAATTTAATTACATTTTCACATTGTTCATTCTATTAAAGAACTGTTTTATAAAAATAAATTGAAAAAATAAATAAGTATTTTAAACAATTCAAGTTTGTACAGTCGGGTTTTGAAACATTTGATGAAACTTTAATTTAAAATGAAAATGTAATTGAATATTTTTTTCCAAAGATAAAGGACAAAATATGTTTGCAGTTACATATTAACAAGGTCATAGTCAGGTATATTTAATAATAAAAAAACAAGACTAACACTAAAAATCTAGCTTGTATTGCTGTGTTACTTTTGACCCACCTGTGTGTTACTTTCGTCCCAACAGACGGGGTCAAAAGTAACACTGTACAACTTATGTTCAAAGTGAAATTATACCGAAGTCGTTTTACATTTGTAAAAATACCACTTGGTATTGATAGACCACAACAAAAATATATCTCTGTCTAAAACATTATCTTTTAAAATGACGTTTTTCTGAAAAGTGGTACTTTCGCCCCTGCTCTCCCCACATCTCAAGTACACATTACTTCTAAAAAAAAAAAACTACCAAGAAATGCCTCAACCAGCCTGCCTTCTTTGCATCCTGCCATCTCGCCCTGGAGGTAAACGACATGCAACTGACTCCTTAATCAAACACACCTGATTAAACTCATCATCCAATGTGATGATAATTTGTATTTTATATAAAATGTGGTTCTACAAAACATACATATGCTTACATTTTACAGACATTAAAATGTACTGACATATTTACAGCATCTAAACGTACAATACTGACGGATGTTCAGAATTTAAACGTACAATACTAACGTATTGGTGACACCTAAAATGTAAATTATTTAGGCCTGAAGCCTATTTATGAAATATTGTGTGTCATCAAGCAGCACGCAGACTCAGAGTAAAACAAAGTTTTACAAAAGTAAAATATTTCATTGTGTTTGGGGGCAAATATCTGCATTCCTTGAATGCTGAATTTGGGGGCTGTAGCTAACTGCTGTAATCACTGTAAAAAAAATAAAAATTGTTGTTTCATTATTTGTTACCCCGCTGACTTAATTTTTTTAGTTTAGTCAACTAAAATATTCCAGTTGTCCCTTAAATTAACATTGAGTATCTTAAAATTTCAAGTTGACTAAACCAAAAATTTTAAGTCAGTGGGATAACAAATTATTTCAAGTTGAAACAACTTTTTGAATTATTATTATTTTTTTTACAGTGTACGTATACACACCTGCTTTGCACCTCATACAAAACTTTTGTATTTCACCAGAGAGGACTGCGGCTGCAACGCATTGTCATTTGGATTACTTTTGGTACTCCTTTTGACATTTTTGCAATAAATAAATTATTGTGATTGCATTTTGCATCTCTCTCTTTATACTGTACAGAAATGATAGGTTTAAGGGTAGGAGTGGGATTAGCGACTATAAAAATAGTTTTAATGCTATATTGTTAATATATGATAATTTCCCTGCATACTTCAGCCAATTACATTTTATATCTTTTTATATTTGCCATATATGGGTAGGTTTAGGTTTTGGGGTAGGTTAAGAGGTCTACAACTCTAAATCACTTATCGATAGAATGAATCTTAATGATTAACATTTTTTAGCTAAAAATACGTAGCATTTTTTATGCTTTAAATGTTGAAATATGTCCAAATTGTACATTTAAGCATCAATAAAAACAAACATAAATGTACGTTTTGTGCTTGTAAATGTTATGTACTAATAGTAGCAGGCCAGAACCACTGTACTAGAAATCTACTATTATTTCTGCCAGGGATGTGCAGGGTCAAGGAGTCTCAAAAAAGGCATCTATCACTATGGAGCAAACACAAACACACACTCTTTATTATTATGTATTAATTATCAAAAGTGGCAATGTTATAAAGTCCTTTCACGTCACCACCATTTTGCGTGTTCTTAAACCGACTGCTTTCACTTCACATAATAGGCCTGTAGGTGGGCTTCATTTAACCAACTATGATAGTTTCATCAAACAATAAACAGTATTATCAATATGCAGTACATAAATAAGAGTAAATTAAACATTACTTAGAATTAATGCCACGTCTTCTGTTTTAGCCTTTTTACATTTGTTTAAACAAAACAAAACTGAAAACAGCGGCTATGTAGTTTTCAACCGATTTAGTAGTACTGAGAAATTACCACTCCATATCACATAATGATCATGATGTAATATATATATATATACAGTGGGTACGGAAAGTATTCAGACCCCCTTAAATTTTTCACTCTTTGTTATATTGCAGCCATTTTCTAAAATCATTTAAGTTCATTTTTTTTCCTCATTAATGTACACACAGCACCCCATATTGACAGAAAAACACAGAATTGTTGACATTTTTGCAGATTCATTAAAAAAGAAAAACTGAAATATCACATGGTCCTAAGTATTCAGACCCTTTGCTGTGACACTCATATATTTAACTCAGGTGCTGTCCATTTCTTCTGATCATCCTTGAGATGGTTCTACACCTTCATTTGAGTCCAGCTGTGTTTGATTATACTGATTGGACTTGATTAGGAAAGCCACACACCTGTCTATATAAGACCTTACAGCTCACAGTGCATGTCAGAGCAAATGAGAATCATGAGGTCAAAGGAACTGCCTGAAGAGCTCAGAGACAGAATTGTGGCAAGGCACAGATCTGGCCAAGGTTACAAAAAAATTTCTGCTACACTTAAGGTTCCTAAGAGCACAGTGGCCTCCATAATCCTTAAATGGAAGATGTTTGGGACGACCAGAACCCTTCCTAGAGCTGGCCGTCCGGCCAAACTGAGCTATCGGGGGAGAAGAGCCTTAGTGAGAGAGGTAAAGAAGAACCCAAAGATCACTGTGGCTGAGCTCCAGAGATGCATTCGGGAGATGGGAGAAAGTTGTAGAAAGTCAACCATCACTGCAGCCCTCCACCAGTCGGGGCTTTATGGCAGAGTGGCCCGACGGAAGCCTCTCCTCAGTGCAAGACACATGAAAGCCCGCATGGAGTTTGCTAAAAAATATCTGAAGGATTCTCTGGTCTGATGAGACCAAGATAGAACTTTTTGGCATTAATTCTAAGCGGTATGTGTGGAGAAAACCAGGCACTGCTCATCACCTGTCCAATACAGTCCCAACAGTGAAGCATGGTGGTGGCAGCATCATGCTGTGGGGGTGTTTTTCAGCTGCAGGGACAGGACGACTGGTTGCAATCGAGGGAAAGATGAATGCGGCCAAGTACAGGGATATCCTGGACGAAAACCTTCTCCAGAGTGCTCAGGACCTCAGACTGGGCCGAAGGTTTACCTTCCAACAAGACAATGACCCCAAGCACACAGCTAAAATAACGAAGGAGTGGCTTCACAACAACTCCGTGACTGTTCTTGAATGGCCCAGCCAGAGCCCTGACTTAAACCCAATTGAGCATCTCTGGAGAGACCTAAAAATGACTGTCCACCAACGTTTACCATCCAACCTGACAGAACTGGAGAGGATCTGCAAGGAGGAATGGCAGAGGATCCCCAAATCCAGGTGTGAAAAACTTGTTGCATCTTTCCCAAAAAGACTCATGGCTGTATTAAATCAAAAGGGTGCTTCTACTAAATACTGAGCAAAGGGTCTGAATACTTAGGACCATGTGATATTTCAGTTTTTCTTTTTTAATAAATCTGCAAAAATGTCAACAATTCTGTGTTTTTCTGTCAATATGGGGTGCTGTGTGTACATTAATGAGGAAAAAAAATGAACTTAAATGATTTTAGCAAATGGCTGCAATATAACAAAGAGTGAAACATTTAAGGGGGTCTGAATACTTTCCGTACCCACTGTATATATATATATATATATTATTACATTAATTTGTATTAAAAATTAATGTATTGAAAAAAAAACAGAAAGTATTTGAGCATATGTAGGCCTACTTGTTACAGGTAAAATTGTGTACTGGCCCTTTAAGGGCAGCTGCTCTTTTTGACTGTGAAAAAAGCCTGCTTAAATAGAGACACTTAATAAATAACATTAGTTAATACGTTACATTAGTCAAGCTGCCTCTTTTGTCATGTCTGTTTTACTTCATTATCGCGATCGCAACACAATGCTGATAAAAACCTCTCTAAAATGTATTTTGTTGTAGGCTACCTCATCATATTAAATGGAGTGTTTGAATCTGTCATCTGTGACTGATTCTGCCATCTTGTGGTCATTAATTATTGTTTCTTCATATTTGGTGATCAGAACAGAAATCTTACTGTAATAAACACGAAACCTATAAAGATAACTAGGGCTGGGGAAATGAGTAAATAAATAAGTAAAATGAATGTGTTCATATTCTTATTCTTTTTGTTTTTATTTATTAATGAATTCAAAAGGCTACATTTTGCAGGATAACTTCCAGCAGTAGGCCATAAACATTAGCTAAAAGCCAAGAAAATAATGTTTAGATAATGGTTGGCACTGGCAGTATAAAAAATCATTCTAATGTGTTTTTTTCTTTGGAGCAGGAAACATGAAGTGGAGCTACATACAGTGCAGTGAAATAATTATAGCCTTTATTTTGTATTCAGAGTCTTTATTTATTTATTACTAACCTTTACTGTCCTCCGAATGTTACTTTCACTCCACAAACATGTATAAACCAAAGTCACAACAGCAAACACACAGCTCATGTGTGAACAGCAAAGTGATGTTATTCATTTCACATATGAGGAGTTTGTTTAGAGGCATAATGGCAAAGAAATATCCTTTTAAAAAATACATAATTTCATTTTAAAGATATGAAAATATTTTTTAAAATAACATTATTATTATTATTTTAATTAGAATTCTTGGTCTATCGAACAGGAGAGGAGACAGAACTTTAAAAACTGCCTGAAGCGAGCAGCGTGTCAGGAATATAGAAGAAAATTGCTAGAAGAAAGGAGAGAGAATATTACAATTTTAGGGTGTGGAATTGTTTTGTACACAAATGTAAACTTTCCAAAAGTTTCGCCATCACAGCCCAGTCTCTATTTAGCACCCGTATCTATACTATGTGAGTACCCAGATATGAATGGATCAAAAATTAATAAAATTACACTTTCAACAATTACATTTGCAGAAAGCACATAATTTGTATAAATTATATTGCAGAGGGAAACGTATAGTAAAGATCCATTTCCAAAAGTACAAATTTAAATAACAGGCTCTGAATGTTTTAATAACAACATTATGAGAGTGTTTTGAACAATATTTAAGACTCAGTTGTTAATATTTCAGTTGCAATAATTATTACCTGTGAGTTCACAGTTCCTGCTGAAACACATCATTTTAAAAACTGTAATTATGGCCAGCACTACACAAACTATCACTGATATTAGAATGGTGGCACTGTTCTGTAATAAAAAATATACATTTTATCAGTTCTTGCATCATTGAGAAACAAAACCATGACCTAGACATTGTTACTGCAAAAGTAGTAGTAATACAGTCTACTTACAGCTAGAGACACAATAATTCTTATGTTAGTATTTTCAATCAATTCAGGCAAATAGATTATCAGTCCTGTCCTACAAAGAGCAACTTTACAGACTTTATTACCACCACTGATGTACCTTCACTGTCTGTACATTCACAGTGCAGTGTATCTTACCTGAAGGAAGGGGGCAGAATAGCTTTTAATCAGAGTTGGTCAGTTTTCTCTGTATGATGGAATATTAGATCATGCCAGTATTTAGTTAAAATATAATTAATATAATTTAGTTTAATTAAAATATATTTAAATATTGATGCTTTTGATGTTATGTCAAACACTGTCCTACAAATAATACTAAAACTCTTAAAGCAACGTATGTGTCCACAGTCAAGTTTATTTACTGAACACAGGCAAGTTCAATATACAGGTTTTTGAGCCAAATCACCAGAACCATAATTGATGAACTGGTTCAAAATCTCAGCAGAAAGTTCTCCAGGAACAGGGCTGCATAATAAATAAACTGAAGATACAGAAACACTGATACTATAAGCATAATTTTCAAATGTTCAAAATAAACACTGTTATACAAATTCATTTGAAAATTACAAGTCTAGACAAGATGGTGCTTGGTTTTGTTGGCAGCTCAAGTCTGGGCAGGAGAATTAACTAGAGGAAAATGAAATGACAGTGCCACAAGAAATGTTATGAAAGTTTCTAACAAAATGTGTCTCTGTGTCCTGATATCTGTCTGTAATGGTCTCAGTAGGAATGTGTTTACATTATATAGTTAAGACAAATAAAACATTGACACCTCAGTCTAAGAAAAAGCACCAAAAAAATAAAGACAAATAAAAATACATACTAGGGTCCAGGAACAAAGAGCTTAACACTTGTTACATAAAACAATTACTCCTGTACTTCTTTATCAATACTTCTCATATTAATGCACATCAATTCAATGTAGTCACAAGCTTTCTCATGGTTTTTATCCATATGCCATTAAAGTTAGCATTCATGGTTATATAATTATTTTGTTCATGATCTTAGTGGTGAAATGAAGCATCGACTGGAATGGCTGTATCAGAGATCTGTCGTACAGCGACTGCAGTCTGTTGGATTGTCAGATCATCATTTGAGTGCATAATGCATTCTGCTCCATCAGATTACTGTAAGAAAATAGAGAAACAATCAAAAAAAGAAAAACACAAAGGAACAGTGTTGATGAGATCTATACACCGTGAAACCTAAACGAGGTGGAAGGAATAAGTTGAGAATAACGTAAAATAATAAGTGTAAAATGTTCAACATTACTTTGAGTTTTACATTTAACTTCACTTTTCACAAAAGTGATGATCATTCTATAAAACAACATCTCCTTTCCTCAGTCCAACCATTATCCAGTGAAGATCTAGTGAGATTTTGGTCTTGATTAATTTACTTCATTAGTGAAAAAGTCTAATTAAGGAGATTGCCAAAATTAATTTCATAGTCATCAGACCACCCCAGATTGTATGCAATTTGAAATTAAGATGATACTAAGAAACTAAAGAGTAAAAGTTTTTACAACATTCTTTTTGCAAGCAAAGTAATTTTATTATCAAATTATATTACTACTTACTAGTCTATTGTCAAAATTGCCATTCCGCAAATGGTCTTATATGCAATTATTATGTTTTGCTGCAGGAGAACAACTGCAATAAATGTTATATGCTCAGGAATGTAATATGCCTATTGTACAAAGTTTACATTCACTAACACTGTGAAATTGAAAAGCAGGCACACCAATGGCAGTACAATCATTGATAGCTGGGTACAACATGTGAAACATGACTAAACATGCGTCCTCATTTTTTTGTTTTTACACCAAAATCAGTTTCAGTACTAACCTCCTCATCTTGCTCGTCTGGAGTTCATTCTGCAACAGATCATCGCACTTACTGCAGTCACGACCAAAAACACTAAAATAAGTGCTATTATCAGTACAGTGTGTGAATGTTGGTAGAGTTCTGTAAAGGACAAAGACAAATTTGAAATGAACATATCTGGGTCCATTCAGAACCAAACAAAAGTGTAAGTCACAGGTGTTTTTAATGTAACAGAAAAGACACAGTATGTGAAAATACAAATATGTTGATATCTGTATATGTAAGCTGCATCTGAAAATGTTGTATATGTAATGTTCATGCCATCTCATGACTCTTATATAAACATTGCAATGTAAGTGAAGGCGATTCACACAAAATTAAACAGATCACCTAGTGTAAAATCACAGCTGACGTACCTGGACTTGGCTGACAGAGTTGACTGATGTCCAGATGTTGAGTCTGGTTGCTGATGGGATTGTTGAGCACACAGCTGTAGGTGTTTTTATCCTGATATTCCACCTCCAGAGGTAGAGAGAGACTGATGCTGAGATCAGACACACTGATGCTGGACAATAAACTGTTTCCTTTGTACCAGGAGAGAGTCACATGACCCACATTCACCACTGAACACAACAGTGAACAATTCTGGTTTGATGAAGAACATTGTGAAGAGTTATTGGTGATGACAGGAACAGGTAAAGAACCTGAAAACAAATACATTAAAAAAAACAACTACAACAATAATTCAGATGACCGTTGTCTGATTTATAACTTGCTTACCATAGACAATAGCACCAAAACATTTGAATGCTTCCAAGTTTCCACTTCTGAGGTTGGTAAATTCGTAATGTCCAGTGTCTTTTGTGCTGATATTTCTGATAGTGAGAGTTCCAGTCCGACGATCAAGCTTAAATCTCTCTCCGAAACTCTCATCATCACATGTAATCATTTCCGCATCAGTGATTTTAGTTATACATAGAGTTGAACTTCTAAAACTCCACTTTATCACATCATCTACCTGTAGTTCATTAGAATCTGGGTAAAAAGTCACAGAATCTCCCTCCATGCCTGAAACTTTCTCAGTTAATCTCGGACCTGCAGAACACACAATTCCAGAAGAAACTATTACGACACTAAAAATAGTCTTTGTGTAAGTCCTTTAATTTATTGGAGAGTTAATATGTTCAGACGTTAATAACCCTATACTCACATGTACTGGATAAGAGTTGTGACGATTCCACCAGGAGCAAAATGATAATACTGTAACCTACAATGTTATAGAGTTACAAACTATGAACACGTGCTGAACGAAATCTTATCACGAATTGAAGGTAAAGAAACTAGAGGATTATTGTAGTCAAAACAAAAACATGTCGCACTTACCTTGTACACGCAGTAGATTAAAACTGAAAAAAGCACGAGAGAAATTCATATTCTGCTTCAACAAGTGTCTTCAAAAGATCTTTAATCACAAAACAGACACCAGTGAAAAAAGTGAAGAGACCCCTCTGCGCGCCAGTCAAAAAACATAAACATGTGACGCCCTGCTCAGAGCCATCGAGAGAGAGCGAGAGTTGCGATAACTCCGTTGACTCCAATGGACAGTTATTTATTTACAGCAATAAAAACTGTTTTTACAGCAATGGCGGATTGTGGAGCCGCTCAATAGTTCCCGGAAGTTTGCGCTTATACTATCAGCGCCGTAGAGATGCAGCAGAAGGCAAGCCGTTTTAGCATTTAATCTATACGCCGTACTAGTATCTATTTTCATACTACTAGTACTTATTTTTTTAGATACTAGGAGAGCGGGGCCGAAAGTAACAAAGTGATTTTCTCAGAGCCCTGACTACATTTGCTTTCCAAGCTATGACAGCACATTCAGCACGCGACCCTTGATGGAGCTGAGAAATATCACGTGATTTCCTCATCGTTTCCCGAGGTTAGGTCCAGAAAGCAGTTTTCGAGTACAATAAGTAAATTATGGAAGCGGTAATTTTTTCTAATTAGTTGTGTTGTGTTTCTCGTTTCATGTGTCACAGCAATGATCAATCTACAGGTTATTTAGTGCTGTAACACATCCTACAGTTTGCCTTTTCCGAGTTTTTCAGTATAAAAGTATATCAGGTTTAAATGTCAGGAGTTCCTGTCGGGACGAAAGTAACACTGGTACTTTTGTCCCCCTACACAGTGACAACAAGTGTTTCTTTTGTCCCGCTGCATGCTAATGTCTCATGAAAATACGTATTATATTATGCCAAAAAAAAAAAAACGAAAACTCGTGGTATTGATACGCAAAAATGGACTTTGGCGTTTATATGCTACGCGCATTTTTGGCGTGCATATAATACGCAGTTTTCGCGTGCATATGATACGAAATTTGTTGGCGTGCATATAATACGCAGTTTTCGCGTACATATGATACGCATCTACACCACAACCCTAACACTACCCATCGCGTAGCATAGACACGCCAAAGTCCATTTTTGCGTACCACGAGTTTTCGTTTTTATTTGGCGTACTATTTATACGCTCTTTCATGAGACCGGGTTGTAATGTGATGACTTTCTGTGTCTTGCATCATTTATTAAAACATGTTTATGTCGTGTTATACCAAAAGAATATGCCAAGAGCAGGGCTGGACTGGGACAAAAAATCGGCCCTGGCATTTTCTGGTCCAGGCGGCCCACCACCACCATATAATATAAATATATATATATATATGATATACACTACCATTCAAAAGTTTTTGAACAGTAAGATTTTTTAAATTATTTTTTTAAAGAAGTCTCTTCTGTTCACCAAGTCTGTATTTGTTTGATCAAAATACAGCAAAAACAGTAATAATGTGAAAGGTTTTTAATATTTAAAATATATTTTAAAATGTAATTTATTCCTGTGATCAAAGCAGAATTTTCAGCATCATTACTCCAGCCACATGATGTTCAGAAATCATTCAAATATTCTGATTTGCTGCTCAAAATACATTTATTATTATTATTATTATTATGTATTATGAAAACAGCTGAGTAGATCTTTTTTTTCAGGTTTCTTTGATGAATAGAAAGTTCAGAAGAACAGCATTTATCTGAAATAGAAATATTTTGTAACATTATAAATGTCTTTATCATCACTTTTGATCAATTTAAAGCATCCTTGCTAAATAAAAGTATTAATTTCTATAATTTCTTTCCCAAAAAACAAAACAAAAATTATACTGACTCCAATCTTTTGAATGGTAGGCTCTAGAGTATAATGTTACAAAAGCTTTTTTATTTCAGATAAACGCTGATCTTTGGATCTTTCTATTCATCAAAGAATCCAGAAAAAAAAATACTTGACTGTTTTAAATATTGATAATAATAATAATAATAATAATAAATGTTTCTTGAGCAGCAAATCAGCATATTAGGATGATTTCTGAAGATCATGTGACACTGAAGACTGGAGTAATGATGCTGAAAATACAGCTTTGATCACAGAAATAAATTACATTTTAAAATATATTCAAATAGAAAGCAGTTATTATAAATAGTAAAAATATTCCACAATATTACTGCTTTTACTGTATTTTGGATAAATGCAGGCTTGGTGAGCAGAAGAGACTTCTTTAAAAAAATCTCAATCTTACTGTTCAAAAACTCTTGACTGGTAGTGTGTGTATATATATATATGCAGGTGCATCTCAATAAATTAGAATGTCGTGGAAAAGTTCATTTATTGTAGATATGTATCATTGCATCTAGTTGTTTTGGATAAGAATAAAACGTCAGGTCCGACATTATCGTGTCTTTTCGAATTTAAATCTAGATTTATTCGCATTGGTCCATGGAAACCTCTATGAACACACTTGACTTGACTTGGCCAAAAAATCGCGGGGGACGAATTTACGGTTTATTAAAAAGTGTTAAATAAAAAAAATAAAAAATTATTAAAAAGCGTATTCTGCACTCATGGCGCGCGCACACACTAGATGCCTGCCTCCGTTGCGAGTCCCTTATCAAGCACTTTACCGATTCAACTCCTCTCCTCTCCCCTCCTGTCTGGCTCTTTGGCCCGCATCACTCACCGCAGAGCAAGCCTGTTTTTATAAAGCTGCTGTGAAACGTGGGGAAAGCCGATACGGAAGAAGTTGGGGTTTATTTAGGCAGAGCAAAATACTTCATCGCTCCGTCTGTAGCGCATTGTGATTGGGTGGTTTACGCTGTCAATGCAGGAGACAAACCAATGGGCCACTGACTGCTCGCTGTCCCTGCGTGATGGTCCTTGGCAAAAAAAATAAAAATAAAATACAATATTTTTTTTCTGTCGGCCCCTTCAGTGCGTCGGCCCACCGGGAAAATGCCCGGTATGCCCGATTACCAGTCCAGCCCTGGCCAAGAGTGAAGGTCAGAGAGACAGACAGAGGTCTGATTCAGCCAGATGTTCATGAGAGGGCGTTTCTGGACATAGGCCTATCTGTCAAGAACATCAGTCTCAGGGCTGTTGCTGCATCGCATTTACATTAGTCATATTTAGATTTTAGCCATACCTTAGCTTTTCCACCTCCACCTATGAATTTGCAGTGTTTCCAGATGTTTTTATGCACATTTTTAATTTATGCATACAAACAACTGGATGGAAACATGAATAGGCCTATATTGTTACATTATGTTGAGAATTTATATTATGCTAATTTCATTTAATTTTCATATTGTTCATTCTATTAAAGAACTGTTTTATAAAAATAAATTGAAAAAATAAATAAGTATTTTAAACAATTCAAGTTTGTACAGTCGGGTTTTGAAACATTTGATGAAACTTAAATTTTAAATGAAAATGTAATTGAATATTTTTTTCCAAAGATAAAGGACAAAATATGTTTGCAGTTACATATTAACAAGGTCATAGTCAGGTATATTTAATAATAAAAAAACAAGACTAACACTAAAAATCTAGCTTGTATTGCTGTGTTACTTTTGACCCACCTGTGTGTTACTTTCGTCCCAACAGACGGGGTCAAAAGTAACCATGTACAACTTATGTTCAAAGTGAAATTATACCGAAGTCGTTTTACATTTGTAAAAAATACCACTTGGTATTGATAGACCACAACAAAAATATATCTCTGTCTAAAACATTATCTTTTAAAATGACGTTTTTCTGAAAAGTGGTACTTTCGCCCCTGCTCTCCCCACATCTCAAGTACACATTACTTCTAAAAACAAAACTACCAAGAAATGCCTCAACCAGCCTGCCTTCTTTGCATCCTGCCATCTCGCCCTGGAGGTAAACGACATGCAACTGACTCCTTAATCAAACACACCTGATTAAACTCATCATCCAATGTGATGATAATTTGTATTTTATATAAAATGTGGTTCTACAAAACATACATATGCTTACATTTTACAGACATTAAAATGTACTGACATATTTACAGCATCTAAATGTACAATACTGACGGATGTTCAGAATTTAAACGTACAATACTAACGTATTGGTGACACCTAAAATGTAAATTATTTAGGCCTGAAGCCTATTTATGAAATATTGTGTGTCATCAAGCATTCCTTGAATGCTGAATTTGGGGGCTGTAGCTAACTGCTGTAATCACTGTAAAAAAAAAAAAAATTGTTGTTTCATTATTTGTTACCCCGCTGACTTAAATTTTTTAGTTTAGTAAACTAAAATATTCCAGTTGTCCCTTAAATTAACATTGAGTATCTTAAAATTTCAAGTTGACTAAACCAAAAATTTTAAGTCAGTGGGGTAACAATTTATTTTAAGTTGAAACAACTTTTTTGAAACTTTTTTTTTACAGTGTACGTATACACACCTGCTTTGCACCTCATACAAAACTTTTGTATTTCACCAGAGAGGACTGCGGCTGCAACGCATGTCATTTGGATTACTTTTGGTACTCCTTTTGACATTTTTGCAATAAATAAATTATTGTGATTGCATTTTACATCTCTCTCTTTATACTGTACGGAAATGATAGGTTTAAGGGTAGGAGTGGGATTAGCGACTATAAAAATATTTTTAATGCTATATTGTTAATATATGATAATTTCCCTGCATACTTCAGCCAATTTCATTTTATATCTTTTTATATTTGCCATATATGGGTAGGTTTAGGTTTGGGGGTAGGTTAAGAGGTCTACAACTCTAAATCACTTATCGATAGAATGAATCTTAATGATTAACATTTTTTAGCTAAAAATACGTAGCAATTTTTTATGTTTTAAATGTTGAAATACGTCCAAATTGTACATTTAAGCATCAATAAAAACAAACATAAATGTACATTTTGTGCTTGTAAATGTTATGTACTAATAGTAGCAGGCCAGAACCACTGTACTAGAAAACTACTATTATTTCTGCCAGGGATGTGCAGGGTCAAGGAGTCTCAAAAAAGGCATCTATCACTATGGGGCAAACTCAAACACACACTCTTTATTATTATGTATTAATTATCAAAAGTGGCAATGTTATAAAGTCCTTTCACGTCACCACCATTTTGCGTGTTCTTAAACCGACTGCTTTCACTTCACATAATAGGCCTGTAGGTGGGCTTCATTTAACCAACTATGATAGTTTCATCAAACAATAAACAGTATTATCAATATGCAGTACATAAATAAGAGTAAATTAAACATTACTTAGAATTAATGCCACGTCTTCTGTTTTAGCCTTTTTACATTTGTTTAAACAAAACAAAACTGAAAACAGCGGCTATGTAGTTTTCAACCGACTTAGTAGTACTGAGAAATTACCACTCCATATCACATAATGATCATGATGTAATATATATATATATATATATATATATATATATATATATATACATTAATTTGTATTAAAAATTAATGTATTGAAAAAAAAAACAGAACTTATTTGAGCATATGTAGGCCTACTTGTTACAGGTAAAATTGTGTACTGGCCCTTTAAGGGCAGCTGCTCTTTTTGACTGAAAAAAAGCCTGCTTAAATAGAGACACTTAATAAATAACATTAGTTAATACGTTACATTAGTCAAGCTGCCTCTTTTGTCATGTCTGTTTTACTTCATTATCGCGATCGCAACACAATGCTGATAAAACCTCTCTAAAATGTATTTTGATGTAGGCTACCTCATCATATTAAATGGAGTGTTTGAATCTGTCATCTGTGACTGATTCTGCCATCTTGTGGTCATTAATTATTGTTTCTTCATATTTGGTGATCAGAACAGAAATCTTACTGTAATAAACACGAAACCTACAAAGATAACTAGGGCTGGGGAAATGAGTAAATAAATAAGTAAAATGAATGTGTTCATATTCTTATTCTTTTTGTTTTTATTTATTAATGAATTTAATAGGCTGCATTTTGCAGGATTACTTCCAGCAGTAGGCCATATAAACATTAGCTAAAAGCCAAGAAAATAACATGTTTAGCTAATGGCTGGCAGTAGCTATCAAAAATCATTCTAATGTGTTTTTTTCTTTGGAGCAGGAAACATGAAGTGGAGCTACATACAGTGCAGTGAAATAATTATAGCCTTTATTTATTTATTTATTGCTAATCTTTACTGTCCTCCCATCTAATACCTATATGAGGTATTAAATTGCATTCAGCTGTTGCTTTCACTCCACAAACATGTATAAACCAAAGTCACAACAGCAAACACACAGCTCATGTGTGAACAGCAAAGTGCTGTTATTCATTCATATTCAAAGAAATATCCTCTTTTTTAAAAATACATAATTTCATTTTAAAGATATGAAAATATTTTTTAAAAATAACAATATTTGAATAAAAAATAAATTTATTCTAGGGCTATCGAACTGGAGAGGAGAGAGAACATTAAAAACTGCTTGAAGCGATCAGCGTGTCAGGAATATAGAAGAAAACTGCTAGAAGAAAGGAAAATGATAATAGGGCATGGGATTGTTTTGTACACAAATGTAAACTTTCCGAAAGTTTCGCCGTCACAGCACAGGAACCTATTTAGCACCCCGTGAGTACATATGAATTAATCAAAAATTAATCAAATTACACTTTCAACAATTACATTTGCAGAAAGCATAATTTGCATAAATAATACTGTCACGGTGGGTCACGGAAGCGAGGAGGATCTAAATGCATCTTGTTCATTATTAAACAAAACAAATACAATAATCCAAGGAAGAAAAAATATTGCAGAAGAAAACACATGGTAGTACTATAAGGGATGGCAAAGATCCATTTCCAAAAGTATAAACATAAATAACAAGCTTTCAATGTTTTAATAACAACATTATGAGACTGTTTTGAACAATATTTAAGACTCAGTTGTTAATATTCCAGTTGCAATAATAATTCCCTTCTTGTGTGTTCACAGTTCCTGCTGAAACACATCATTTTAAAAACTGTAATTATGGCCAGCAGTACATAAACTATCCCTCCCTGGTATTAGAATGGTGGCTCTGGTCTGTAATAGAAATATAAATTTGATCAGTTCTTGCTTCATTGAGAATCAAAACCATGACCTAAACATTGTTACTGCAAAAGTAGTAGTAATACAGTCTACTTACAGCTTGATACAATACTTATGTACGTATTTGCAACCAATGCAGGCAAATATATTATCAGTCCTGTCCTACAAAGAGCAATAGAGAAGCTTACACAGACTTTATTACCACCACTGATGTACCTTCACTGTCTGTACATTCACAGTGCAGTGTATCTTACCTGAAGGTAGGGGGCAGAATAGCTTTCAATCAGAGTTGGTCAGTTTTCTGTATGATGGAATATTGATCAAGACAGTGTTTCATTAAAATATAATTAAGATAATTTAGCATAATGAGTTCAATTAAAATATAATTAAGATAATTTAATTTAATTAAAATAGAAATATTTAAATATTGATGTTTTTGATGTTGTCAATTAAACGCTATCCTACAAATAATAGTACAACTCCTAAAGCAACCCATGTGCCCACAGTCAAGTTTATTTAATGAACACAGGTAAGTTCAACATACAGGTCATATTGGCTATGACATTTGCATTAAATATGCATTTCAAAACTTTTGCATACTCTTAGCCACTCTCAAAGCTTTCTCCAATTTGCAGTCAATCCCACAATCCACTACATGACCACAAAGCTTGTCTTCCATATTGTTGCAGGAATGAGCCCTAACCCCCCCAAAAAAACAAATTGGCATTATAACTAGCTCCATTGCCCTGCAGTCTGTGTTTTTAAATGGTATTTTAAGCAATACAATGAGTAGTCTATACTGTATATGCTTTTTTTGTAGTGGTTTTTTTTCAGTGTATGACATAAAATACCTTAATATCCCACTTGATTTCTTAAAGCTTTCATTTGTCTTGAGGCGGTTGCTAGCAAGTGTTAAATTGGGACTATAGGAGGTCATCAGGGACATTCATCTCACTAGTAGCTTTCACAGCCTCATTGTGTTTATAGTTTTGCTCTTGCAAACTGTTCTAACTCAAACTTTCCAGCTTGTAGATTTTAAATAATGGACCAGCCTGAAAAACATTGTCTTCACCATTTATAATACCATTGGTTTTTAGACTGCATTTGAACTATATTTTTGGAATGTTTCACAAATTTGTCATTCTGAGTCTTTGAACTGCAATAAATTAATTTAATAGTTTAATAATTTTTATATGTAATCCATTACATTTATTCCAGAATCATATAAGGAAAAACATAGGTATAACCTATGTTTTGTTTATAATTTACTATAACAAGGTGGAGATATTTCTCATACAAAACGCTGAAAGCAATAAATAGTGAGAATGTTTGCATAACTGCTACCTGTATCATTGCCGAAAAAAGAAGCCTGATCTGAATGCATTGTTATCCATATTGTTGACTCTAATATTGTAACCAGCATTTGATGATAAATGTGGAATTGCATGATATAAATGCTTTTTTTTTTTCTTCTCTGTTATGTCAGCTGATGACACAGGCTTGCTGCTGGTCATAGCATTATAGCTCATTATACAATTCCGGCCCTCAGTGGCCACATGGTAGATTTTTTTCTTAACAAGTTGCAAATCACAACCATAAATAACATTTGGAAAGTATATGTGTTTCTCTCCTTGTGTCCTTTTTTTGTTTGTTTTCACCTTTTGATATTGTGCTTATCCATTGTGATGGCTGTTACTTGTGCAGGATATCTACTCATGAGGTGAAAGTCCTAAAAAGTCTAATAGTTCAGATTGTAATGTTCTATTTGCCACGGTCATCGGACCACTCTAAAAATGAAATGCTAAATATTATATGATAAATATTATACAATTTCATAGTACACTAAATGTTTATTTGCTTGTATTGAGAATTTACATTTACTCTGCCTTTGCTTGATAAACATGAAGAGCTGCTTTTGGAAGGATGGGTTGATGATGAATGGACACTCTACTACTTGCACATGCTCTTTTAAATAAGAAATCCTGCTGCTTTCATGAACAATCTCTAAATATTATTGCAAGAATGTTACGTTTGAGCTCTTATACAAAATGCACTTAAATAAATGCACAACATTAAGCTACACATTCCCAGTAAACCTACACTATTTTTAAAAAAGAATCCTTAATCGTTTTAAAAATGAATACTTAATTTAACTTTCTTTTGTGAATTTGATATGTTTTTTGATAAGTATGTTTTTTTTTTTTTCAGTGAGAAAGAGGGTGATGGAATTGAGAAATGATTCCTGTGCGTGTTACATGCTGAAGCATGCACCCTCTGACATTTATTGTTTTTAAATTACGTTTTTACACAGTGACTATAAAGCCAAATGTGTTCAGAGGAGTTAGAAACTAAAACACAAATCTTGCTTTTATTGCCACTCAATAAGAAATAAGAAAATAAGAACAAAATAAGAAGTCCATTATTCAAAGATAATAGTTTCTCTGTGTTGTTCTCTCCACTGTGAAATTATTAGTCCCTAATGTGGCTCATCACAGACGTTGAGAGTTGGGGGAAAATAGATGTTGCAGCAGATACTTTTCACAAATGTTCTAACATTAATATTCATATAAACAAACACTGCTGTCATTCTGGGACAGGTACACTGTACTGTAGGGGGCGGCATTTATCTTCCTTTACATTAGTTCAGGGGTGTCCAAACCTGTTCCTGGAGGGTCACTATCCTTCAGAGTTTAGCACCATCCAGGCCAGGTTCTACAGGGGTTGCTAGAGGGTAGTTATGGCTAATTTCGAAGCACTGCTTTGTGAAGCTTCGAAACTTTTGCAAATCATTTGTTTTGAAACAGTGGTTCGAAGCCTGTATCAAACTGCCAAAGTCACATGATTTCAGTAAACGAGGCCACGTCATAACTGTTTCTGTAGCTTAGCATTACAAGCCGAGCATTCAGCTGCAACCCATCACCCACATTCAGCGTTTCCACAGCCGTACCCATACCACGTGAGCAAAGACTACAGCGCATCTCATTTTGACTCATTTCAAACAGAGCACAGAGTGTCACAGTGCATAAATCATCTCACATTCGTTCTATTAAACAATATTTCAAAACTATATTTTGAGTCTTCCTATAATAGGTCGCGTTTTAGCAGTGAATCATTTATATTTATTATGCTTTATACCATTTTATTTGACATCTGCATGGTTTAAATTTTATGCAATCATGCACAAGATCAATGATTCTTAAAGGGATACTCCACCCCAAAATGAAAATTTTGTCGTTTTTCACTTACCCCCATGTCGTTCCGAACCCGTAAAAGCTTCGTTAGTCTTCAGAACACAATTTAAGATATTTTGGATGAAAACCGGGAGGCTTGTGACTGTCCCATTGACTGCCAAGTAAATTGCACTGTCAAGGTCCATAAAAGTATGAAAAGAATCGCCAGAATACTCCATCTGCTATCAGTGGTTCAATCATAATGTTATGAAGCGACGAGAATACTTTTTGTACAGAAATAAAACAAAAATAACGACTTTATTCAAAATTAGGCACAGTAACTTCTCTGTGTCTCAGTCTTCTGTATCAGCTTGGACACAGGGATGCATCTTCTTCGTCGATTTACGCTCTGATTTGAACGCAAACAGCGCACCCTTGTGGCCCGGCTGATACAGAAGAGTGTATGCATTTTGTGTCCAGGGGATAATCTCCAAAATGGCGCTACGCTGGCACAGAGGAGACGTTACTGTGCCTAATTGTTGAATAAAGTCGTTATTTTTGTTTTATTTCCATACAAAAAGTATTCTCGTCGCAATTTACTTGGCAGTCAATGGGACAGTCACAAGCCTCCGGTTTTCATCCAAAATATCTTAAATTGTGTTCTGAAGACTAACGAAGTTTTTACGGATTCGGAACAACATAGGGGTAAGTGAAAAACAACAACATTTTCATTTTGGGGTGGAGTATCCCTTTAACTCTGGTCTTTAAGGTCCACTTTCCTGTAGAGTTTAGCTCAAACCTACTCAAATACACCTACCTACCTATAACTTTCTAATAATCCTTAAATAGCTTGTTCTTGTCCTTAATTAGCTTGTTCAGGTATGTTTGATTAGGGTTGGAGCGGAACTCAACAGGAAAGTGGATCTCGAAGACCAGAGTTGAGAACTCCTGCTGCAGTTAGATTTGAAATGTTGTCTATATCTCCCTCTGGTGGTATCTGTCTCATATAACCTCGCAGGAGCCTGTTATATGTCTGATGATGCTTTAATGGTGCTCAGGAAATTGTATATAGACAGTTGCCAACAGTTTGACAGCTTTCAGGACAGTCAACATTTCCACATAGTTAGAAGCCTGCTACCGGAGCTGCATGTCGTCACAGCGATGAGGTTAATAAGAACCACTGCATTTTAGGCTGTCTTATTGACTATGTGAAGTTTTGTGGCTTTTTCGCATTAGCCTTGAGAAGCAAAGATGTGAGTAAAGGCTCAAGCTACATTGGCATTTTCCACGGACTGGTCGACTTAGTAGTGTCACTAGACAAGGTGTTTGAGGAGCACTTCAAAACTGCCACAGTCTTCAAGGATACATCAAACACTGTGCAAAATGAGCTTTTGGATTGCATGCTATCAGTGATCAGGGAGCATAAAATTGAAGAGGACAAGTCAAGATTCATATAGCACTCCATTCAGAAGAGACTACAGACGTTTCCACAGAGACTCAGTTGGTGCTTGAGTTCAGATACATTGACAGGAACTATGCTGTGCAACCATGTTTCTTTGAGTTCATCTCTATCTTGGATGCAACAGCCGACTTGATTGGCAGTGTGATTTTGAAGAGGCTGAACAGCCTTTTCACTAATGCCAAAGGTAAACTCATTGTGCAAGCATGTGACGGGGTCAGTCTGATGAAGAGAGAGCAGGCTGATGTGCAGCAAAAGGTGTGGGAAGATTATGAAAATGCCCATTTATGTGCATTGTTATACACACCATCTGAATTTTATCATGCAACAAGCTGCTCAGATTCAGAACGACATGAGGGTGAGTAATTAATGACAGAATTTTCATCCCTTTAATCTTTAATATTTGTCCACCTTTTTGTGATCGAAATGTAATAGCCTCTATAAATTTCTTCAACAAAAACATGTGGACATCACAACCCTTACAAAAATTAACCATGGTTTTATAGTATTAAAACTGCTTAATTTTCTTTTGTGTGATTTCTGAATACTTGAGACTATAAAAACAATCAGACACTAATAAAGTCATAGCCAGGTGGTAACTGTCTAGAGCTACAATTGTAATTTCTAAATAATACAATTTAATTACAATTTATTCACTTATATATTTTATTAAAGCTCTATTTGACCCCTATAGTAGGTGTTTTTTATGTGTTTTTTTACTTCCATAATATTTGGGGGGAGGGGGCACAACAATACAATTCTGCTTAGGGCATCCATTTAGCCAGAAGCAGCCCTGGAAAGCACGTTCTCTTCTGTTCCTTAAGTAGCCGTAACCATAGCAATGCACGCACACAATTTTCATCTCGGCTGGCTTCTCGGCTGGCTTCTGTTCCTTAAGTAGCCGTAACCATAGCAATACACGCATGCAATTTTCATCTTTTCATCTCGGCTGCATTGAGTCTTCTTCTGAGGTAAGGTGAACTGTTAATGGTGCTTTGTATATAAAATCATAAAGGGCTTTGTTTCTGTTGCATATTGTTTTTGTTGTGTGTAATGTGCTATTTGTGCGTCTTTTCTGGTGTCTGCTGTAGGGTGTACATCTGTCTTCCTCAGACCTTTTGTCATATGTATGCATAATTCATTCATTCATTCATGTAAAAAAAGGCATCATGCCTCAGACTAACAGGCTTCAGCCATTGGACTAAACGGCATTGTTCCTTGGACTGAAAGGCTTCAGATCTCAAGAAAAACAACATCAGGTGACATGTCTCGTACAATTAGGCATCAGGCGAAACAGCCTCAGACAAAAAGGCATGACAATTGTTATATGATCTAAACTTAATCTTTAAAACGTTATGGATGTGACAGCATCATTCTACAAAATGCTTAGATGTAAAACAAAAGTAGGTATTTGATCTCTCTTTTGGAAGCATGAAATATGGTTGGTTGAAAACCAACCAATTTTAGTATTGTTGCTCACCTCATATATATTTCACCTCACCTCATATTTTCTGTTACAGCACATTAATATAGACCTAACTGGACAGCTGGAGTTTTGTTCATTTAAATGTTATTTTTTCATGGAACTGTTCACAACTGTTATATCAAGGTTCACTTGTATGTCCTCTCTCATCGCATTTCCCTTGTTTTTTTATGATGTACTGAAAGAGTTTTCTGCTTTCCTTTTTTAGATGTGACAGAAAAGAATAGAGAACAAAGAACTGAGTGAAATAGAGAAACGCCACAACACATCTAGAGAAAAATCTCTGAATCGTTCACAGCGTGAAATAATTTTTTAATGAAGAGAAGATCTAAAAAAAAAAAAATCTTTTATCTGCACTCAGTGGTAAGAGCTTCTCGTGCAAACAAAGTCTTAAACTTATCATGAGTGTTCATAGTGCAGGGAAGCCATTCACATGTAATCAATGTGAGAAGAGTTTCACACAAAAAGGAAACCTTAAGATTCACATGAAAATCCACACGGGAGAGAAACCACACACATGTGATCAGCGTGGGAAGAGTTATGCACGAAAAGGACACCTTAAGGATCACATGAGAATCCACACGGGAGAGAAACCACACACATGTGATCAGTGTGGGAAGAGTTTCACATACACTTAAGATTCACATGAGAATCCACACGGGAGAGAAACCACACACATGTGATCAGTGTGGGAAGAGTTATGCACGAAAAGAACACCTTAAGGATCACATGAGAATCCACACGGGAGAGAAACCACACACATGTGATCAGTGTGGGAAGAGTTTCACATACAAAGGAAAGCTTAAGATTCACATGAGAATCCACACGGGAGAGAAACCACACACATGTGATCAGTGTGGGAAGAGTTATGCACGAAAAGGAAACCTTAAGGATCACATGAGAATCCACACGGGAGAGAAACCACACACATGTGATCAGTGCGGGAAGAGTTATGCACGAAAAGGAAACCTTAACATACACATGAGAATCCACACTGGAGAGAAACCACACACATGTGATCAGTGCGGGAAGAGTTATGCACAAAAAGGACACCTTAACATACACATGAGAATCCACACGGGTGAGAGGCCACACACATGTGATCAATGTGGGGAGAGTTTTACACAAAAAGCAATCCTCAGAAATCACATGAAAATCCACACTGGAGAGAAGCCGCACACATGTGGTCAGTGTGGGAAGAGTTTCGCACAAAAAGGACAGCTTAACGTACACATGAGGATCCACAGTAAAGAAAAGCTGTTGAAATCTGATCAGTGTTGGAAGAATTTCACAAAGACAAGCACCAGCAAATCAAATCTGTATTCTCATACTGGAGAAAGATCATTTAACTGTGATGAGTGTGGTAAAAAATTTATTTGGGCTGATTCCCTGAAGAAGCATCTGAGAGTTCATACGAAGGAGAAACCTTACACGTGTTCTTTGTGTGGAAAAATGTTTAGTCAGCTGAGTCATTTAAAAATACACCAGAAAAGACACAGCGGTGTGAAGGATCATATGTGCTTTGTCTGTGAAAAGACTTTTACTACAAATGCTGAACTGAAACAGCACCAGAGAACTCACAGTGAAGCAAAACCTTACATGTGTTCACACTGTGACAAGAGATTCAAACAGTCAAGAAACATGAAAAGACATGAAAAGATACACACTGGAGAGAAACCACACACATGTGATCAGTGCGGGAAGAGTTATGCACAAAAAGGACACCTTAAGGATCACATCAGAATCCACACGGGTGAGAGGCCACACACATGTGATCAGTGTGGGGAGAGTTTCAGACAAAATGCAATCCTCAGAAATCACATGAAAATCCACACTGGAGAGAAGCCGCACACATGTGGTCAGTGTGGGAAGAGTTTCAGACAAAAAGCACACCTTAACGTACACATGAGGATCCACAGTAAAGAAAAGCTGTTGAAATCTGATCAGTGTTGGAAGAATTTCACAAAGACAAGCACCAGCGAATCAAATCTATATTCTCATACTGGAGAAAGATCATTTAACTGTGATGAGTGCGGTAAAAAATTTATTTGGGCTGATTCCCTGAAGAAGCATCTGAGAGTTCATACGAAGGAGAAACCTTACACGTGTTCTTTGTGTGGAAAAAAAATTAGTCAGTTGAGTCATTTAAAAATACACCAGAAAAGACACAGCGGTGTGAAGGATCATATGTGCTTTGTCTGTGAAAAGACTTTTACTACAAATGCTGAACTGAAACAGCACCAGAGAACTCACAGTGAAGCAAAACCTTACAAGTGTTCACACTGTGACGAGAGTTTCAACCGGTCAAGAATCCTGAAAAGACATGAAAAGATACACACTGTGGCGAAGCTGCACACATGTGATTAGTGCGGGAAGAGTTATGCACAAAAAGGAAGCCTTAATGATCACATGAGGGTCCACACTGGAGAAAAACCATACACATGTGGTCAGTGTGGGATCGATTTTACACAGAAGATATCTTAAGAAGCACACAAAAATCCACATGGATGAGAAGCCACACACGTGATCATTGTGGTAAAAGTTTCAGGACACAAAGCACTTTGAGTTATTTTTGATCCTGCATTCAAATTTGACAAACAAATTAACTCTGTAATCAGAGCCAATTTTTTGCAGCTTAAGGGGCTTCACAAGCTGAAAAATGTTCTTAGTTTTAATGATTTAGAGGTTGTTATTCATGCATTCATTTCAACCAGGCTGGATTACTGTAACGCTCTTTACGCCGGAATTAAAGTTCTCACTATCACGTTTACAACTGGTACAGAATGCTGCTGCTCGCTTTTTGACAGGGACAAAAAAGAGGGAGCATATTACCCCTGTGTTAGCTTCACTTCACTGTTTATCTGTTAAATTCAGAGTTGATTTTAAGGTTTTAGTTTTTGTTTTTAAAGCACTTCATGGTCTTGCCCCAATTTACATTTCAGATCTTCTCCATTTCTATTCTCCTGTGAGAACGCTTAGATCGTCTTCTCAGAAGTTATTGATTGTCCCAAAATTTAAAATCTAAAATCGTTTAAAATCTAAAGGGAACAGAGATTTTTCAGTTGTTGGTCCTATGCTCTGGAACTCTTTGCCTTTTTCCACCAGATCATACGTTATCTTCTTTTAAATCATCTCTTAAAACATACCGTTTTTCTCAAGCTTTTGCTTAATTTGAAAATACTTTTTTTTTTTTGGTGATGTTTTGTATTACTTTTTGTATTATTTAATGATTTTAAATTTGATGTTGTCTTAATGCTGTTGTTAGTTGGTATTTCTGATGTCTTGGTCAGCACTTGTTGCTTTTAAGGTGCTATATGAATAAACTTGACCTTGACCTTGACTTTTAAGTTACATGTGCGTTCTCATTCTGAAGAAAGGCCGTTTTACTGTGAACGGTGCGGTAAAGATTTTATTTGGGCAGATTCCCTAAAAAATCACGTTAAAGTTCATACAAAGGAGAAGCCTCACATGTGTTTTTGTGTGAAAAGACTTTTAGTCGACTGGACACTTTAAAATTACACCAGAAAAGACACAGCGGTGTGAAGGATCATATGTGCTTTGATTGTGGAAAGACCTTTATTACAGCTTATGCACTGAAACTGCACCAGAGAACTCATACTGGAGAAAACCTTACAAGTGTTCACACTGTGACAAGAGATTCAGACATTTAAGATCCACATTTGAGAGAAGGTGTATCATTGCCCTCCTTGTGGAAAGATTTTCATTCAATTATATGTCATACAAAATGCAATCGCAGGAAGTAGTTCATGTTCAGATCCAACACTTACAATGCTGTGTCTGCAATAGTTATGACCCAGTATGATTTTGAACAATAAAAGCTCTTTCATATAAATCAGGAAAAAGAAATGCAAGAAAAAGACATTCTCATTTTCTTTTGTGTTGGTTGATTCTGTTATTTAGCATAAATATATGAGAGGATCCACACTGGTGTGTATAGGTGGTCTTGAAGACCAGTGGTTTCGAGCGTGAGATTCTGATCAACTGAATGATTGAGTTTCTCCCTAAAGAACAATATTCAATTCCTGTTTATTATTTATTTGTTTATTTATTTATTTTTAATGTAAATTGAGATTTTATGATTTTTGTATAGTTCAATTTGTTTATTTTTTTTCTATAAATAGACATTTATCACTCACATAGATAGCTGAAAAAGACGTTGTGCTGGAACATGTACAGTATCTGATATTAACTTTTGACTTGTTCTTCATAGTTGTGCTTAAAACGTAAATAATCTAACACTTGTGATGTATTTACTAAATGCAGATGCAAAAGTCTAACAGACCTTTTGCTTTGCATTGTCTTGTGTTGCTTTGACTTTTTTGTGAATAAAGAGGGAGATCTGTCTCATTTCTGTTCTTATCTATTCATATTCTATATCAAACGAGCTGTAAGAAGAGACAAAGCAATAGTGACCACGTAATGAATCCATTACTCACACTTGTTTTGCAACATTACTATTGGATCCAATAGAGTCGGCATAGCATCGACTATTAGTTTTAATTTTTTTTGAAAGTCCCGGGTCGAATTCTGCCTTGTTTGTTATGAATCCGCAGTAAAATTAAGTGAACAAAGGACCAAGTTCTTACTGACACAGTCTGGATCTTCATTAAAAATAAAGCTCATTCACTCTTTCCTAATGTTGGGATCAGAAGGAAGGCACAACTTTGCACTGCACAGCATCTTGTTGTCTTCGGAGCAATCTTTATAGTTTTGTTTCTGCGTAGACCTGCGCGTTTGCCTCTCTCGTAAACACTACATGCACAAATTATTGGGCGGGGCTAAACAGGCAGCAATATAGAAGCAGGCGTTGATCTTCCTCTGTGGAGGCGGTGCTTACACTAAAACTGTCAAGTCATACAAACTGTACATGGTCGGAATGACTGACTGAATTTGAGAGTATGAATATTTTGGTAAAACTTAAGTGGCTTCGAATGTTTTTACATAATAGTGACTGCTTTTGGTATGCAGTGCCTCCAGCTTTATTTCATGAATGGAAACTCACTTTCTTCTCAAATGTGGCTGTGATTTACTCAAACTCGCAGTGAAACTTTTGGCATTCCACAACAAGTTTGATTATTTTGGGAATTATACACCACAATACACCAATTTGGAACAACAAATATTTTTTACATAGAAACAAATCTTCATTTGACTAAGATTGGTTAAATCGTAATATCTTGTCTGTGTTGGACTTAATGGATGAAAACTGGTGAATGTCTTAGATTACAATGCTTTTACTTTAAAACACGTATTTGCAATCGTGGTTATGATTGTTTCAATGTTTGGAGTGAATATTATTCTTACAGGAGGTCACATGATCTAATAGGCTACCCGAAATTCACAATAGCAATATTTTAGAACATATTAATCATGTTTAATGTTAATAGATAAAAACACAATGGTTGTTAGTTCATATTGCATATAAGACTTTTAAATAAAAAAAATAGGCTATATGAATAACTTTAATTTTTTTTTATCATGGCATTTCTGCAGAAAGATGTTGCAGTGGATACTTTTCACAAAAGATCTAACATCAATATTCATGTAACAGCACACACTGGTGTCAATCTAGGACAGGTACAGTCTGTGTTCTGTAGGGGGCGGCATTTAATTTCCTGTATTTTAGTTCAGGGGTGTCCAAACCTGTTCTTGGCGGTCCTGCAGAGTTTAGCAACCCCAATTAAACACACATAAACCAGCAAATCAAACTTTTCAGATTTACTAGAATCTTTCAGGCAACTGTGTTGGAGGTGGTTGGAGCTAAACTGAATTAGTTCAAATATCAAAAGGGAACAGAACTTCATTCATAGGCTACGTAAAATGAAGTGCTAACCTGTGCTGTGTGACAAAAATGATCTATTATTATTGAAATATATTATATGTATTAGTACTGAGTCTTATTGTGAATCTCACAAACTGATGGAGCTCACAACATATTTCAAAAGAAATATGACAAACAATTTATCATAAGAGCAACAAATCCCATGGTACTGTCATGGCGGGTATTACAAGTGAGCTTGAGCAGAAGTAAACCTGGAAAAAAGGACACACACACACACACACACACATATACAGTATATATATATAGAGAGAGAGAGAGAGAGAGAGAGAGAGAGAGAGAATACATTAACCTCTTAAGACCCGAGAAAAAAGTTTTAGGAAAAAAATAGTTTAGAGCATTTAGAATAATGTAAAAAAAAAAAAAAAATTGATATTTCATTCATAAGTTATGCTATGTCCTCGGTTGACATGAATGAACATGCATGGGCAAAAACAATAGATTTTTTTAAATCACCAATACATTTTTAGTTTAAGATTTTATTTTATTTTTTACCAAACTTTGTATAAAGATGATTCTCAACTATGTTATAACAGAATGATTCGATATACCTTTTTTCTTTATGCAAAATGTGTGTAAAATGGCCATAAACGGGTTTTCTCATTATATACAATGTATCTATAAACTAAATCTAATTTGCATATTAATGTATTTTTGGGGCAACATGTAATGAAAAAAGAAGTGTAATAATGGGAGTAATAATTGACAATATTTTCATAATAATATATAATATTTCATAGAATACTGAAATATAATTTCTTTCCCTATTCATTTGTTATGTCTCCCAAAACCTGTAATAAACATGCTTTTAGTCCCAGTGTCCTCATATGAGGACATGTATGAAATCAACATCCTGTTTCGTAACAGAAAGTCATATTTTGATTTGAAACCCCATAACATTTTCCTGAGATGTTGATTTATGACACACAATTTAAAAATTAGACAGATTTAAATGATAATTACAAAATATTATCATATTTCCATAAGAGTGTCACTAAATTAATTTCAGACATTTTTGAAGACCAAGGAGAGGGAGTGGTCATGGTGAAACATCCAATCATTTGGTATCTCTGAAAAGCCCTGAATGTGCTCTGTACAGAACATCCAGACTGTGGCATGTATAGTCTCAGAGAAATTCACTAAAATATAATGTCCTCATATGAGGCCGCAGGGTCTTAAGAGGTTAACAGGAAATGCCTTTGTGGTAAGCGTTCATGGAAGGGCTGTACTTTCAGCTGTTTCTAAAAGTTTGGAAGCTTCTTTCAACACTGTGGAGCAGAGAGAATGAGGTTCTGGAAAGTAACTTTTGTTTTGATTTGATGGAACCACTGGTGCTGCTCATTCATTGATCACAGATATAATAATGGAAGGGTGCTGATCCAGTGTGCCAAAGTTTAAGTTAAAAGATAAATGTTGAAGAGATACTGTAATAATCACCATTATAGGAATCTGGTCATCTGGTTAAGTGCTTTGTAGAAACAGGATGAGGGTGGAGACGCAATGTAAACAGGAAGACTTCCAGAACAAGGATGAGAGATCTTTTTTTAAACACCAAGGGAAGCACAACTTCAGGAGTAGACAAAGGCCAAAAGAAACAAATAGCAACACACTAACAAACAACACAATTACTAAATTAAAGAATAAGAACATAAAATAATAATAAAATATATTTTAAAATCCACACCAAATCACCAACAATTTTAAAACACACACACAGACAAATATATATAGAATATATATTTAATATATGACACCCACTCCTAGAGCATTACAAAATATAAAACATATAAAATAATACTTTGAAAGGTGGAATGAAATAAAAAGATACATATTTACAAAAATTACTTCACTAATCAACAATTTTTAACTTTAGCTGCTCCTAAATAAAAATAATGAAACACTATAATGGGAAAACACCAGTGGTGTCAAAGTGACATCAGGTCAGGTGATCTGCAAGTCATGACACTGACCTACAGTGTAACAATAAAGTCTCCCAAGAGACAGCTAGTGGTTAGATTCTGAAAAGAAGTCAATGTATCATAACCAATTCATTCACACTGGGTTACATATTTTTTGCGAATTTTTTTTGCAATTGTCAAAATGCGATCAGATTTGAACCGGCCACTTCAGAAGAAGACGTAGCCTAAAAATGGATCCCGCCTCCTCCAGCGCAGAATGTGACGTCTGTCGCATTTCTCTAAAAATCGCATGAAATTCTGGCCGTTCAACACCCTCAGATATGTATCGATTTAGGACACATATGAAAGTGGCCTGCTAATTTGAAAAAATCGGGCTGATATAAGTGTTGGTCACATTTGGGCAAAAAAGTTGGATTTGGGCCACTTTAGCCTGCAGTGTGAACTCTATTTTCTAACACCCTGACGACAGCCTGCTCGGGCTGATACGTGTTGGTGTCTTTTTAATATGTAGCCCTGTCTTAGAATAAAGGCTTTTTACTTTGCTTACTATGTGAGTGCCTGGATGAGAATTATTATTATTTTTTTCGTTTTTTTGTATTTTGCAACAGGATCCACTTTTCATTTTTAAATAAAAAGTCTGTTGGATGTTAAAATTCATATCCTAATACTTGAATACTCTGTGTGATCTGCTGCAAGGATGTCCTGCAAGAAAACAAAATCCCAATCAAAAATAAAATCAATTAGGTTTGAACACACAAGTCCGACTGAAAGCGAAAGAAAGAATAATACAAAACAACAGCTCTATTTTCGACAGTTGAGTAAAATGAGTAAAGAAAGTTTTTGGTGTTATCACACCAGAAAGAAGCACAGCAGTGTGATCATGTAAGCACATGCTCAGACACATTCACAATAACTACAGTAATGCAGAAGCTGAAGGTGTTTACACATAGAAATAAGGCACACTTCACACAGTAATACAATATATCTTACCGTACTCTGAAACCCATGTGCACCGAATGCTGGATCAGCATAATGTATCTCTTGATCATGAGCCTTAACTGTTTTAATAGTGATCAGACATTTAATAAACCTAACTACACTTGATCAACTTGACTGATTTTTGTTTATTTGCTTTGTTTGTTTAATTTTTGCAAATCAATACTTGCCTTCTTTTTCTAGTTGTTTGCACTTTCTGTGGTAAATCAAACCTACAACTACAGCTATGAACACCAGCAGTGCTAGAGTAACAGCTATTGACCTCATGAGACGTGAACGGTTCTCCAGTGCTGTAATCCACAGAGAAACCAGTCATTAGTGTAATGTGAGTATAATACAGTTTAAACTTTTTTAAAAAAAATAAGTATTGTGATGGAATATGCCATTGTCATTGGAATATGCCACCAACAGACTTTTAAGACAAATGTCTCATCTTCATTGGGTAGACAGACATGTGTATATGATAATATTTGTTAACAGTGAACTGTCAATATGTAAGATAACACTACAGATGAAAGAACACATATAACTGACCTTAAAGCCCACATAGACAAGGACTAAAAACACAGTTTTGATTCATTTAACATGATTAGAGGAAAAGAGAGAACGTTGATACCTGGACATGTCAGACAGAGTTCAGTGTTGTTGAGATGTGTGGTCTGGTTGGTGAATGAATAAGCCACAACACAGCTGTAGGTGTTTTTATCCTGATATTCCACCTCCAGAGGTAGAGAGAGACTGATACTGAGATCAGACACACTGATGCTGGACAATAAACTGTTTCCTTTGTACCAGGAGAGAGTCACATGACCCACATTCACCACTGAACACATCAGTGAACAATTCTGACCTGAAGATATTTCAGATGAAGAACATTGTGAAGAGTCTCTGGTGATGACAGGAACAGGAAGAGCAGCTGAAAAACATTACAAATAAAAAAGTTGTTCAGCAAAAACAATTGAACATATAAACTTTGTGTTTTTTGTTTGTTTTTACTTTGACTTATGATATTTTAAAAATGTAACAGACATTGGTGATGATATCAGTTTTATTTACAACCCCAGATCAGAAAAAGTTGGGACAGTATGGAAAACGCAAATAAAAAAAGAAAG
Source organism: Schizothorax lantsangensis (assembly GCA_027422415.1). Lineage (NCBI taxonomy): Eukaryota > Metazoa > Chordata > Actinopteri > Cypriniformes > Cyprinidae > Schizothorax > Schizothorax lantsangensis. The sequence goes on along the minus strand of CM049843.1, from coordinate 14,299,881 downwards.
TAGTGATTTCTAAATTTACTTTGACTTGTATTTCATTGCAGACAATATGAACAAAAATATTTCATGTTTTGTCTGGTCAACTTCATGTCATTTGTAAATATACATCCTTTCCTGTCATTCAGACCTGCAACACATTCCAAAAAAAGTTGGGACAGTAAAGCATTTACCACTTTGTAATGTTGCCATTCCTTTTCACAACACTTAAAAGACGTTTAGGGACTGAAGACACCAAGTGATGAAGTGTTTCAGGTGTAATTTTGTCCCATTCTTCCTGCAAACAAGTCTTAAGGTGGGCAACAGTACGGGGTCTTCGTTGTCGCATTTTGCGCTTCAAAATGCGCCACACATTCTCTATTGGAGACAGGTCGGGACTGCAGGCAGGCCAGTCAAGTACCCGTACCCTCTTCCTCCGCAGCCAGGACTTTGTAATGTGTGCAGAATGTGGTTTTGCATTGTCTTGTTGAAATATGCATGGACGTCCCTGGAAAAGATGTCTTCTTGAAGGCAGCATATTGTGCTCCAAAATCTATATGTACTTTTCAGCATTAATGGTGCCATCACAGCAGTGCAAGTTACCTTTGCCAAGGGCACTGACACAACCCCATACCATGACAGACCCTGGCTTTTGGACTTGTTGCTGGTAACAGTCTGGATGATCCTTTTCTTCTTTGGTCCGGAGCACACGGCGTCCATTCCTCCCAAAAAATACCTGAAATACTGATTCATCTGACCACAGTACACGTTTCCACTGTGTGATGGTCCATCCCAGATGCCTCCGAGCCCAGAGAAGTCGACGGCGCTTCTGGACACTGTTAACATAGGGCTTCCTTTTGGCACAGTACAGTTTTAACTGGCATTTGTCGATGTAACTACGCATTATGGTACTTGACAAAGGTTTGCCAAAGTAGTCCTGAGCCCATGTGGTGATATCGCTTATAGATGAATGACGATTCTTGATGCAGTGCCGCCTGAGGGATCGGAGATCACGGTTGTTCAGCTTAGGCTTGCGCCCTTGTCCTTTACGCACTGAAATTCCTTCAGATTCCTTGAATCTTTTAATTATGTTATGCACTGTTGAAGGTGAAATATCCAAATCTCTTCCTATCTTTCTTTGAGGAACATTGTTTTTAAACATTTCAATAATTTTCTCACGTATTTGTTGGCAAACTGGCGATCCTCGGCCCATCTTTGCTCCTAAAGGACTAGACCTTTCTTGGATGCTGCTTTTGTACCAAATCATAATTACAATCACCTGTTGACATCACCTGTTTCAAATCACATCATTATTTAACCAATTTACCTCATTACTAGCCCTAAATTGCTCCTGTCCCAACTTTTTTTGGAATGTGTTGCAGGTCTGAATGACAGGAAAGGATGTATATTTACAAATGACATGAAGTTGACCAGACAAAACATGAAATATTTTGTGTTCATATTGTCTCCAATGAAATACAAGTCAAAGTAAATTTAGAAATCACTACTTTCTTTTTTTATTTGCGTTTTCCATACTGTCCCAACTTTTTCTGATTTGGGGTTGTACATACTAAATTGACTTTTCATTTCATTTAAATTTTTCCATCTAAACTATAATGATTAAATTCTCTTTCTCTTTCTAAATGTGGCTTTACAGCTTTTCTAACTATCATTGTACCAAAAACTTTGACACCATTGTCTTTTTTCCTTCTATTCATAAGTATTTCCATCAGGAAATATAAAACAAAAGCCATTATGAGAGAACTGTCTTGCAAAACAGGGTGTTGAAAATAAATTTCACTCACACTTTGGTTTGTTATTTAACACTTATTAATTACAGATGAATCAGGGGAAAATATTTTAATTTTGAGAATCATCGCAGTCTAGATCATCACCGGCAGGACATCAGTTACTCACCATAGACAGTAACACTGAATCTCTTGTATGAAGTTCCTCTGATGCTGATGATTGTTAGTTTATAAAGTCCAGAGTGTTCAGTTCTGATGTTTCTGATGGTCAGAGATCCAGTTTGATTGTCCATCTGCAGTCTTTTCTCAAATATTGTATTAGTGGCATCTATATAGATGTTCTGTCTGTGGATTTCAGCTATTCTCCTCTCTTGAGGTCCAAACATCCACAGTATCTGATCATCTCTCTGTACTTTAACATCAGTGTTTAGAGTGAAAGAATCTCCCTCCATCACTGATACTGACTTCGCTTCATCTGTATCACCAAACACACCTGGAGAAAAACAAACAGTTTATCAAGCAAAAACAATAACTTTTTAGGATCAAACAGAATATTAATGAGGAAGATCCACTGGGACAAATATTATTGCACTTAAGGCAAGACACTATACAGGCGAAAACAAGTTTTTTCATGCAGTGGTCAATTTCAGACTATTAGAAACAACAAAACAAAAATACACTTTTAAGTGTTTCTTTTATTGCACTTTATCTATTTGTGTCTATAGATTTCAATTACAATCCATATCTTTAAAGGCTGTTTTTTCAAAATTATTATTTTTTTTTTTTCTGGCAAGAATTCTGAACCTGGCTTTATGCAATGTTCAGATTTTTGTTCTAGACATTTTTGCAAAGTAGTGCATTTTTAATTAGATATTACCTCTCTGCATATTTAAACATAACATTCCAGAAAACTTGTAGGTAATACAAAAATTTTTTTTTGCAATTCTTGAAACAAAGGATGTTATGACGTACCATTCAATAGCAAAAAACACAGATAGAAGAAAGATGCTCTGTGAATCATTTTTCCGAACTTTTCAATAACGATATACAGACTAAACATGACGCGAAACCCGACTTCCTATGAAGAACACGTTCAACGATCAGGTCTTCCTTTTACAAAAAGAATTTCCATTGTTAGATGTGGTTCACATGTTCCGTCTTCAATGACAAAAAATACCCATAGAAAGAATTAATAACGTTTACAAGAGAGGAATAATCCAGTTATATAAAGATATTTCCATTAGGTTTGAATATTTGAAAGTCTGTTCTGAAAAAGGATGTTACGCACGCTCACAGCTCTCTCTCTCTCTCTCTCTCTCTCTCTCTCTCTCTCATGTTCATAGTAATCATCTATCTATGCCCTTCCTACTTGAAAAAAAAAGAAAAAGTGAAAAAAGGCGCTTAGTTCTCTAGAACAGATCAACTTTTTTAGTGTTTACTGTTTTTTTTCAAAGTAACCCGTTTTTATAGTTTTTATATTTATACATAATTTTGTAAAATAATTATAGATTTCACCAGTTTGCATGCTTTTTCTCATTATCTGTAAAATGAAACAGCATATGAGTGTACGGTTATGAAGTTCATCTATCTTTTGTTTGTATCTGAAACTATCTTATTGCTGAGTTGAATCGTTTATAAAGGAGCTGTCAGTTTCATTTATTTTTATAGTGCTCCTGACTTCACATATTGATCCAAAGTCAGTGTCCAAGAACTGTGCTTGATAAAGAAGAAACCTTGGGAGATGTCCTCCTGGCACACAAATAAACACATATATGCAAGGTATGCACATGTTCAGTAATGCTACTTTCTTCTGAAAAAGACAGCTATAGTATGTGTGATGTTTGCAGTGATTGGTGGGTCGTGTGGCGCGTACCTGTTAAAGGTCTTTAGATGAGCTCATTCCAGCATTGTCTCTTTTGACAATTGTTAACATTTTACTAATTAAGACATATTTAAGATCATCAAACATGCAGGTCATCTTATCAATAAATTAAGTAAAATCAGGGCAAGAAGACCCCTGTTTTATTTTTTGTTTCATCATGAGCTAAACATCAGTTACTCACCATTGACAGTAACACAGAATCTCTTCAATGAGGTATTTCCACTGATGACAGCAAGTTTATAAAGTCCAGTGTGTTCAGAACTGATGTTTCTGATGGTCAGGGATCCTGTCTGACTGTCCATATGCAGTCTGTCACCAAATGTCACAGTACTGTCAAACATATTATCAACCTGCTTATAGATTTCAGCTATTCGAGACTCTTTAGGTCCAAACATCCACAGTATCTGATCATCTCTCTGTACTTCAGTAACATCAAATCACAAACATACATTGCATTTGGGAAGTATATTTGTTTCTCTCCCTGTGTCTTTTTTGTTTCCACCTTTTAATGTTGTGCTTATCCACTGTGATGGCTGTTATGTACTTGTGCAGGTTATCTACTCACGAGAAGAAAGTCCTAAAAAGTGTCATATGTTTCAGATTCTTATAACTTCCTATTTGCCACGATCATTGAACCACTCTAAAAATTAAATGCTGAATATTACATGATATAAAATCCTTAATAGTTTTAAAAATGAATACTTAACATTGTTTGTGAATTTGATATGTTTTTGGTATGCATGTGTTTTTTATTATTTATTTTTTTCAGTGAGAAAGAAGGTGATTCCTGTGCGTGTTACAAAGCCTTTTTTTGCTTTTAAATGACACTTTTACTCAGCGTCTATAAAGCCAAATGTGTTCAGAGGAGTTATGAAACTAAATAAACATAAATCTTGATTTTATTGTCACTCAGTGGACAAAACAGGAAGTCCTTTTTTTCAAAGATGGACTTTAATAGTTTCTTTGTGTTGTTCTCTCCGCAGTAAATGTATTAGTCCCTTATGTGGCTCATCACTGATGGTGACTGTTGGGGGAAAAAAAGTTGTTGCAGTGGATACTTTTCACAAAAGATCTAACATCAATATTCATATAACAGCACACACTGCTGTCATTCTGGGACAGGTACAGTCTGTGTACTGTAGGGGGCGGCATTAGTTCAGGTGTGTCCAAACAAACCTGTTCCTGGAGGGCCACTGTCCTGCAGAGTTAATTAAGCTAATTAATTAAACACACCTGAACCAGCTAATCAAGATTTTCAGATTTACTACAATCTGCTGGTTGGAGCTTAACTTTGCAGGATGGTGGCCCTCCAGGAGCAGCATTGGACACCCCTGAATTAGTTCAAATATCAAATATGTGCTAACCTATGCTGTGTTCATGGTGACAAAAATGATTTATTATTATTAAAATATATGTATTAGTATCGGTTAACAAACGCATTACGAGTTTTATTTGTCACATACACGACTATACAGAGATTGTATAACCAGCAGTGAAATGAGAGTCGGGTCCGCTCCATGGACAGTGCAAATATTGAAAAATACAACACAAGGGAAGTATGCATAAAATAAAATGAATAAAAAATAAGATATAAAGAATAAATTATACAAGAATGTGTATGACAGTATGCTGTAGAATTAAATATTAAGATAAGCATGACTGTACAGAGAGGAATGTGCAAACAGGTTGAAGATGTTTGACATGAAGCAGCCAATCACAAAAAAAATAAAATAAATATAAAAAATAAGATAAGATATGATATCAAGACACAGAAAGTGTTGTGTGCAAATGAGCAAATGACACTGACAGTTATGAGGTAGAGAATAATGAGTGTGTGATTAGTGATTATGAAGTAAGTCAGATGATGTTAAGAGGCTGAGTTTGAGTTCAGGAGCCTGATGGCCTTGGGGAACAAACTCCTCCTTTTTTTTTTTTTTTTTTTTTTTTTTTTTTTTTGAACAAACTCCTCCTAAGTCTCTCAGTTTTTGCCATCAGGCAGCGGAAGCGCTTACCAGATGGCAGCAGAGTGAAGAGGCAGTTTCCAGGGTGATTTGAGTCCTTGATGATTTTGACAGCTCTGCTTCTGCAGCGTTTGAGGTAGATGTCCTGCAGAGAGGGGAGAGCAGACCCAGAGATACGCTCAGCTAAGCGCACGACTCTCTGCAAGGCCTTGCAATCTTGGCTGGAGCTGTTTCCATACCACACTGAGATGCACTGAGTCAATACACTTTATATGGTCCCTGAATAGAAAGTTTTCAGGATTGTTGGAGAGACCCTGAATTTTCTCAGCTGTCGCAGATGGTACAGTCTTTGCCTGGCTTTCTTAATGTTTTGTCTGAATAGCATTTAAGGTCACATTTTTGTCATTATGTGCTTTCATCATTGATATAGATCTTCTTGGTGTTATATATAGTTACTGCATTAATCCTCAGGGTTTATGCAAAGTGCCTTACAAATAAGAAATATGACAAGCAATTTATCATACAAGAGCAACAAATCCCACAGTACTGTCATGGCAGGTTTCAGAAGTCAGCTTGAGCAGAAGTGAAACTGGACAAAAGGGATACAGATAGAGAGGAAATACATTAATAGAAAGTACCTTTGTGCTTAGTGTTTGTGGAAGAGCTGTACTTTCAGCTCTGTCTTAAAAGTTGTGATGGTCTCAGCTGATTGTACAGGCTGGAAGCTTCTTTCAACGCAGGGGAACAGAGAGGATGAAGGTTCTGAAAAGCAACTTCGTACTTTATTTTGATGGAGCCAGTAGGTGCTGCTCATTCACTGATCACAATAAAAGGGAGGGCACATACAGTATAAACCTGCAAAGGTGCTGGTCCAATGTGCCAATCTTGAAGGCCAAAGTTCAAGTTAAAAGGTGGTAATAAAGGAATACTGTAATAATCACCAATATAGGACACTGGTCATCTTTAAGTGATTTTTATAAATAGGATGAGGGTGGAGACACAATGTAAACAGGAACACAGAATATCTCTCTCAAAAAAACATTTCAAACATAAGTGAAAGCACAGCTTCAGGAGTGAACAACAGCCAAAAGAAACAAATAGCAACACACCAACAAACAACAAAATGACCACATGAAAATTAAGAAAATTAAATAATAATAAAATATATTTAAAAAATGTATATAAAAATAAATCACTGTAACTTAACACACTAAAACAAATATATATACAGTATATATTTATATATATCATGCTCTGGCTGCTCAAATCAGATCTTTTGCACACACAATTATGACGTCAAAACTGCTGATGGAAATGACATGTATATATATGACACCCACTCCTAAAGCGTAAAAAAACATACAAAATAATACTGTGAAAGGTGGAGTAAAATTAAAATATACAAAAACTACCTCACTAATTTACATTTATGCATTTAGCAGATGCTTTTATCCAAAGCGACTTACATTGCATTCAAGTTACAGTTTTTACATTTTTATCAGCTCTTCTGACAATAGAGATCACTAATCTGACAATAATCTTTAAATTTAGCTGCTCCTTAATGTAATGAAACACATATAAGGGGAAAACATCGGTGTTATCAAAGCGACATCGGGGGTGCTTCTCATTACTTTGTGCATCCTCGTTTCCTTTCCTCACTACCTTTCCTCGTGTCTTAGCTCCACCCCCCTTAGGACATGAGGGAAGGATGCAAGGAAGGGAAATGAGGACGGAGGAATCAAAGGATAAACACTGGGATATTCTTGACCACTCAAGCATCACTTCAAAGTGTCATCAGCTGCGCTAAAGGGATCTGCCCTTATGTTGTTAAAGTTCGTTATTTAAGGCATTCATAATAAAAATTAATAAAGCAAGATTCCCTGCTAAAATATATGACATGCATGGTTTATTTAAACTGCAAATGTAAAATATAAATGTAAATTATTACGACAGGTGTGAAGGGGGAGGATAATTTATATGTGCGTCAGTTTTTTCGCCAAAAAAGACTTCAGTATAGGATAACCTGTGTATCCTCGCTCATGACTCCCCAAAAAGACTCCTCACTCCTTGATCCTCGCCTCCTCGCAGTGAAATTAGAGAATTGAGATGTCCTGCAAGATGACAGAGCTCGATCGGTTTCCGGGTCATAGGATGGAGGATCGAAATGAGGAGGGATATTGAGAAGCACCCTAGGTCGTGTGAACTGCAAGAACTCACGGCACTGACCTACAGTGTAACAATAAATAAAGACTTTTGGATCCTAGTCTCGCATAGCCAGACCTTCAGACTGACAGCAGAAGGTCTGGGAACCTTGGCCGCTTTGAATGGTGAAGGACTGCCACATATGACTGACAGGTAAAGCAACTAATCATATTTCATTTTGTGCCGCGTCATGTTTAGGGGCATGAAAATGTCCCCACAATAACAGACCGCTGTGTAAAAATCTTGGACATATTTTATATGTCTGTGGTGTGAACTTCACATATTTCACATACTTTTGAAAATTCAGCGTTTAGTTGATCCTGATAAACTCATTGTTACAGTTGTAAACACAATGGCTTTCTTCTTTCATCTAGGGTCTTTCATGTCTTAACAGTTGAATATTCTGTTTGATCTGCTGCAATGACATCCTGCAAGGAAACATCACAATCAAAAATAAAATCAAGTAGGTTCAAACACTGAATTATAAAAGTGAAGGACAGAATAATTGAAAACATCAGCTCTATTCCCACAGTTGAGCAGAATGAGTGAAGAAAACCTTTCAGCGTCATCACATCAGAAACAAGCACAGCAGTGTGATAGCATATTCTCAGACACATACACAACAGACTTCAGCTGAGGGTGTTTACACATGGGAGTTCACATAGTAATACAATATATCTTACCGTACTATTAACCCGATATGCAGAGAATGATGTATCAGCGTAAAGTATCTCTTCCTCTTGAGCCCCAACTGTTTTAATAATAATCACACATTTAATAAACCTAACTAGATTTAATAAACGTTTTTTTATTATATATATTTTGCATGTCAATACTTGCCTTCTTTTTCGGATTGTTTATGTTTTCTGTGGCAGTACATCAAACCTGCAACTATAGCTAACACCAGCAGCAGTGCTATAACAGCTATTGAAATGTTGAGACGTGAACGCTCATCCCGTTCTGTAATGCACAGAAAAAAAGCCAATAGTGTAATCTTAATAGTTTAAACTTTAAAAATAAATAATTATGGTATGGAATCTATTACATTACTATTACATTTGACCTAAGCGTGTATTCAAGTAAAGTACTTGAAAATTGTGATGTTTAAATTGGGTCTTTACTTTATCACTCCCAACATGTCTGATATTTTGCAGTATTTACAATCACTAAAGAAATTATTTGATGACCTTTTTTTTTTTTTTTTAACTTTGTTTAAGTATTTCCTTTTGAAACAGGATAAGTGTGGGACAAAAGGAATGCCTTTTTTTTAACCGCCAACAGGCTTTCATTTAAGACAAATATCACACCTTCACTGGCTAGACAAATACGTATATATGATAATGTCTGCTAACAATGAACTGTCAATAGGTAAATAACATTACAGATGAGAGAACATCTTAAAGCACATCGACATTTAGACTATAGACTAGCACATAGACTATTTTTATTCATTTAACACAATTTGAGAAAAAGAGATAATGTGATACCTGGACATGTGGTACAGAGTTGACTGATGTCCAGATGTCTCGTCTGGTTGCTGATGGGATTGTTGAGCACACAGCTGTAGGTGTTTTTATCCTGATATTCCACCTCCAGAGGTAGAGAGAGACTGATACTGAGATCAGACACATTGATGCTGGACAATAAACTGTTTTCTTTGTACCAGGAGAGAGTCACATGACTCACATTCAACACTGAACACAACAGTGAACATCTGGACACTGATGATCTTTCAGATGAGGAACATTGTGAAGAGTCTCTGGTGATGACAGGAACAGGAAGAGCAGCTGAAAAACATTACAAATAAAAAAGTTGTTCAGCAAAAACAATTGAACATAAAAACTCTGCCTTTGCTACCCATATTTGTGTTTTTAGTTTGTTTGTTTGTTTTTACTTTGACTTCTGATGCTTTCAAAATGTAACCGACATGATGTCAGTGATATTTGCATACTAAAGACTTTTCATTCTTACACCAATTTATCCATAAACTATAACAATAAAATTCTCTTTCTCTTTCTAAATGTGGCTTTACAGCTTTTTCTAACTATAATTGTATGTAAAACTTCAACACTATTGTATTTCTTCCTTCTATTCATAAGTATTTTCATCAGGTAATATAAAACAAAAGCCATTATGAGAGAACTGTCTTGCAAAACAGGGTGTTGAAAATAAGTTTCACTCACACTTTGGTTTGTCATTAAACACTTATAAATAACAGATGAATCAGGGGAAAATGTTTTAATTTTGAGAATCATCAGAGTCTGGATCATCACCGGCAGGACATCAGTTACTCACCATACACAGTAACGCTGAATCTCTTGTATGAAGTTCCTCTGATGCTGATGATCTGTAGTTTATAAAGTCCAGAGTGTTCAGTTCTGATGTTTCTGATGGTCAGAGATCCAGTTTGATTGTCCATCTGCAGTCTTTTCTCAAATATTGTATTAGTGGCATCTATATAGATGTTCTGTCTGTGGATTTCAGCTATACGAGTCTCTTGAGGACCAAACATCCACAGAATGTGATCATCTCTCTGTACTTTAACATCAGTGTTTAGAGTGACAGAATCTCCCTCCATCACTGATACTGACTTCACTTCATCTGTATCACCAAACACACCTGGAGAAAAACAAACAGTTTATCAAGCAAATGAAAAACCTGTTTAAGTTCAAACAGAATATTAATGAGGAAGATCCACCAGGACAAATGTTAATGCTCTTAAGGCAAGACACTTAAGGCAAAAAAAAAAGAAAAACCTTACATGCACCAAATTTTACAGTTCTATATTCCGAAGTTTTTTTTTTATTATTATAATTATTTATTCCTTTTTTCCCTGCAAGAATTCTGAACCTTGCATTATTCAGCCTTATTTGCATATATAACATTTCAGAAAATTTGTAAAACAAAAATGTTCTTAATGATTCTTAATTTGCGATTTTTAAAACAAAGGATGTTATTACGTACCCGTCGATAGCAAAAGACACAGACAGAAGAAAGATGAGCTGTGAATCATTTTTCTTAACTTCTTCATAATCACCCAACAATAGACTAAACATGACGCGAAAACTGAGTGCGTGAGAAAGAAAAACAAATTCATCGATCAGGTCCTCTGCTTACAAACAGAATATCTATTCTCAGATGTAGTTAACGTGTTTCATCACCTCTTCATTAACAACGTCCAAGAATTAAAAAACGTTTACAAGCGAGAAATAATCCAATTATGAAGATTGTTCCATTAGGTTTGAATGTTAGGTTCTGAAAAAAGGAAAGTCACGCATTACGCTACACTTACGCACACAACCCCTCCCTCCCTCTCTTTATCCACCCTGCCCTGGTATATAGTAATCAGATAGAAGCATCTTCTTCTACTAGAACAAACAGCGCTACAAATAAACTTCGTTCATTTTCCCTCTCTTAATTCCTGTTCTTTAAAAGTAAATAAGTTTTAATATTTATTTGTCATTTTGTAAAATCGTTTTTCCAAATAATAATAATAATAATAATTCACCATACTTGCTTCAATGCTTTTTTTTTCTTCCCTCAATAAAATTAAGCAGCAGATCAGTGTAGGGTTATATGGAGTTCATCATCTGTTGTTTGCATCTCTGCTGCTGAGTTGAATAATTTATTAAGGACCATCAATTCCATTTATTTTTATAGCATACTTGATGTTACGCATTGGCTCAGATCCAAGAAAAGTGCTTAAAACATTTGTGGCAGTGCAATTTTGAAATGTTTTTGCACATGTTAATAAAGAAAAAACTTGAGAGGAGTCAAGTTTTATCTGGGAAGCTCTCCTCTTGGCAGGGGCACCGTAAGGGGGGAAAAGTTAGGACGATTCTAAGGGCCCGACGATGGGAGGGGGCCCCCGAGGGAGAAACTTGATTTCTACCGAGGGGAACGCTAGAGCCCTGCATTTCAGCCCGGCCCGACCGGGCTTCGATCGGGCCAATTTTCACATCATAGGTCAGACGCAGGCCGGGCCTCGGGCCTGTTTTAGGCTTCTCCTTATGTTTATATTTTAGACATCCATCAATTAGTGATGAAAAAAATTGCCGCGCTGGTGGAAACAACACGAGAGGTGCTGCCGCGGCTGTCAAGAGCGGCTCGACGGTGTTTAGTGTCCCGCAGCAGCAGAGAGCCGACAGCGCAGCTGAAGAGTTCTGCTTCAAATACATGCAATGAAGCTTGCCATAAACCCCAGCAAAAGTAATTACCATGAATGTGTCAGGGGGAATAGTAAGGAGATATTTGAATTATTTACTAATAAACTAGTGTTTTCTGTGTCAGTGTTGCAAAGATGAAGAATCAGATGAAGATCCTGACTCCCATCTCCTCATTAGACGCGCCTTTAGAGAGAAGTGCATCTTCACGGATTATAATGAAAGAGTTTTTGTTTTCGATTTGATTTATTTCGTTAAGTAGTAATTTAAAGCTTTCTATAGATATATTTATCATGTCTGTGAGTCATGTATTCGCTGACTTTCGTTCATTTTTGTGAAGCGCTCCTGTTCAAGACAAGATGACACATCATTGTTTTCTTTATTTTATAAAATAATTTTATATATTCAGGGCTCTAGACTGCGACCAAAATGCGACCATTTTTTGAGAGTGTGCAAGTAAAAATTTGACATGGTCGCACTTGTGCTAGTGCATGGTCTGCGCTGCTCCAAAGCAGGCGCGCTGCCAGCCAGCACATTGTAGCAGGAGAAAGATTTCACTGATCAGGCGTGAGCGCTTCAGTAGAGCCTGGTTTCACACCGCACGCCTGCAGAGCAGAGGCAGCGCAGAAGCGGCGCATATGCAGAGAGGGAGCAGCGCGCGCTCATTGTGCTTTCACTCGGCGCATCAGCACGAGCTCGAAGGTGCGCAGACGGAGCGCAGCGGAGGATTTGGTTTTCAAACTAAAGTAAAAGGCCGCTTCTTAAACCAGAGAAGGTGAACATGTTGGTATTCTTGTAGAGAAAACATGCAAGTTCTGTCAGGACAGCCAGTTTAGTTTTACTTTTTGTTTTCGTTTTGAAAAGCTTGTTATCTTTACCTCACGTTATGGTATGGAGGCTTTCCTTATTTTTTTATATTATTGTTATTTGATTCCTCAGTGTTTGCTAAACATTCTGTTATGTATTAGTCGGTATAATACAGCATGTGATGTGTCCTATGCCATATTCTTATTTTGATAATAAATGTTATGCTAGTTTGTCATTGTAACATACTGTTTTATTGTTGTTGTGCTTTTTAATTAAGAATAACAATGAATCCATCTTTTGTTTTAGTCTTAAAAAGTGAAAGGTGTATAGATATAAGCAAAACAGACCATTATCTTTTCTTGTAAAGTGTGACACCAAGATCTTGAAAGTGAAAGCAAAAAGAGGAATTCCTGTCACAAAATATAAATCACAAATAATACTGATGAAAAAGAACGGGTTGAATGCTGAACACTTTCGTTACCATATAACTATAAACTATGATAAAAGTTCATCAGCATGCATTGATTAATCAAATGTTGTATCAAAAAAAAAAATATATATATATTTTTGCACCTGTCTGCCGCTGGCCGCTTGGTCGTTACTTTAAGAAAGAAAAAACTTATTTAACTAACAAAAAAAATGCTCCAAACGTTTTTCTAAATTAACTTTATAAAAAACCAAAACGAAATATTATCACTTTGCCATTACATACAAAACTGAACAATTTTAATAGCTGAAACAGTACAATCTGATTTGGGAGAAGGGGAAAAAAAGATGGGCTCGGGAATGCAATCGCGATTTCGGTATCCCCCCCCACACACACACACATAAACACATTTATGCAAGGCATGCACATTTCCAGCAATGAACTTTGTTAGTTTCTTCTGAAAATGACAGCTGTGTGTGTGATCCCTGCTGGATTGTTTGAAAGATCATTATTTGAAGAGCGTGATTGGAGGATTGTGTGGCACATACCTTTAAAAGGTCTTTAGACAGGGTGTTCATTTTAGTGTTGGCCCTCTTGGCGTGCAGAGCTCCATAGATTCTCCTCCCATCGACAGATCCAAATTGTAGTGTATCTAACGCATGTTTGATACAGATGTGTCCTGTTAATGTTCAGAGTTGCTACAGACATTATTAGATACGTATAGTGTACAGGGTTGACCTGACGTTTATTTTTGGATTAGTTTGTGACTTGTTTCTTTGTCAGGTAGTTAGGAAAACTACTTGGTATTTTTGTTTAATTTCATCAAGTTATATGATTGATGACTTCTTTGGTTATTTTTACCATTGGTCCCCATGAAGTCATGGCAGCTTAAAATAATGATCTTCCAGCAGGAGTTGGACCACATTTAATAGCGAACATCTCATGTTACGTTCTTTTTCTCTTTTTCTGGGATGGGACATAACAATGCACCTGTGTCTGTGAGAGTCTAGTGAACTAACATGCAATTTGCAATGCAAATCAAAGAGTTTACATAACATCAGGAAGCTTTCAGGTAAGCACACAGAAATTCACCCACTGTTCACTGTGTACATACATACTGTATGAACAGAGGAAAATGGTAGTATGCTATTTCACACAGCACTAATGCATGACCCCTAAACCACCGAGAACCTGTAAGAGTCTTGTTTCTCTCAGTTAACCTCTAGAAGTTTTTTTTTTCTGTTGACATCTTGGTTTCTGGTAGGCCACCATTTCCTTTTCAGCTAAAACTCAACCTCCTTGTCAACTTTCTCATCGGATAGTTAAGGTTAAACATATTTGTAATACTTTTAAAAAATCATAACTGGAGAATATGAATCATCATATTTTTTATTATTTTATTAAAATTATATTTTTTATAATTTTATTTATTATTTTAATATATAATATTTTTATTAATGTAGCAGCCTTTTTAAGCAGATCCTTTTTAAGACATCAGCTCAGTTTCAACCTAAGCGACATGAAACAACAGGAAACCAAATTTTATTAGACTTACAATGCTTCTTAGTTTTATTTCAATCATTTACATATTTATTAGTGAAAATGCAATTTGTGGCCAATGAAATCTATTTATAATCTGTCATCCGGGTCTCTTGAACTCCAACTAATGCCACCATCAGGTCAAAATGTTTCTTACTATTTACTTTCTTTAGTTTTGAAGCATGATGCTTTTCCCCAAGCTCCAAATCTTGATGCTACATTCAACACAATACAATTTTAACAGTTTTGATATACTGATAAAATGGGTGTTATTCAAAACCTAGAATAACGTAGACCGTCTAGAATGATGACGGTGAAGCTGCATCACTAAAGAGAAACTAAACTCATTTCAAGCTGATCTTTTACCTGTGCCTGTGTTCAAAGTATGTATTCCAGTTCACTGAAGCGTTCTCACTACATTTGTTTTCAGTGAAGCACAAAGGGCGGTAAGGGAGTTTCACAAGAGCTTGTGAGCAAAGCATTTGCTGTGGGCACAAATACACCTTATACACACTAACACTCAAGTGCACTCTTGCGTGTCCAATAATAGGTACGCCAAAACAACCTGCTGCTGCTGCATTCAACAACAACAAAAGTGCTCAATAGCCTACACTGACCTAAATAGATCTGACCACAGGTATCATTTTGAATCTAACACCGAGCTGCTAGTAAAGGCACAAAGCATCTCATGTTCATTCTGCATTTCAAAAAAGGCCATTGTGCACCACTGATTCAGTGCAAAACATTTTGGTGACAAACATGTCAATTTTAATGCCATTTGAGATGGCTACAGTTAATGCACTAGTGGGAATGCTGCAGTAACTGCATATGTTTGGCATACAAGACTTTGTGGTTTTGAAGCTGATACTGTTTTAAAGGCACAGAATGTAAAATCATAAAGATGCCCTGGCATCTTTCTCTCACACAAAAATGATATAGAGTAATTTATACAGAATCAGATTTTGATCTCTAGACAGTCTATAGTCTAAGGCATGGCCTGCGATTGTGGTCAGGTTGTTATGCTGTGTGTCTTTGTATGATGCAAGTCCTGCTAAACCACAATTTCTCAAATAAAATTTGCTTTGGTTTGACACACTGTATGTTAGTTTTGGCCACGTAATTCACCATATATTTGAAATCAGCTGGGTGTTTCTTATGCTGAAATATCATTAAAAAGCTTGTATTTCAGGTTGGTCGATCCAGGCAGTGTGCGTGAGTGCTTTTCTAAGCACACATCTCAGGGCACTTTTTGTTTTTATGCAAACCAGAGCTTCTAAAGGCAGCTGTGACGTGATGGCATTATCAATTGGCAGTTGGCTTTTATTTAGGGACTTTCTCCCATTCATAGTAATGAAGCTGTGTCCCAATTCAGAGGCTGCATCCTTCAAAGGCTGCAAAGATTGAACCACACACTGTTGAATCCCTTTTCATGATAATTACAATAAAAATCAACCAAAAAGAAGCACTCTATGTAGCTTTACACCTTAAATCAAATAATTCATTCAGAGAATTAATTAGCTCTTATTTTAATAGTTGCATATCTAGTCTGTCCTGCAAACAGTTTTAATTTCCTACATCATCTCCATCATTTATGATCTACTTCCTCAGTCTTCCCCCCACATCCTATAGCCTACATAAAACAACCAGAGCTTGAACCACAATCAAGATAACAGAGAAACACAGGTCAATCACATACCCATTACATAATTGAACTTAATACCCTCACACACACCCTCACAGATATAACATCTGCTGATTGGAAACAGTATTCCGGAATATTTTGTGATGTAAATTTATCTCACCAATCACTGTCGAGGAGGAGAAGCATTTAAATTTAACCCTGCTAGCTAATGCGTAATGTTGATATCAATCTCTCATGGCAGCTGATTCAGGGTCCATGATGGTTCACGGTTTGACATTGCAAAAATAGGGAAGCTTAGTCAGCAAGCTCACCTTAAACCAGCATGTCAATCATCCTGTAGCAGTTAATGCAGTGCACAGCAGAGTTCTGCGCAAATTGTTGATTCCCTTTCGAGGGAACTTCGAACTGCGTCCTCTAGGGGTCGCTATGGGGAACATCGTCAGCGTGACCCGTGTCTGAAGCATACATACAAAAACACCACTTGTTGGCCGGCGACAGCCTATGACGTCACTACTGGCGCGAACCACAGTATAAAGGGGCGCCAGGAAAATACGTCATCCTCTTCTTCGTCTTCAATGACTGTTTTGTTTGAAGCGTGCAATCTACTATGGAAAAGGTAAAAACGATTTTTTACTGTTACTATGGCGAGCACTAGCAAGGCGTTTAAGAGATGTGTGCATCCGTGTCCTCGTTATTTGACACCTGATGACACACATGATCTTTGCGTTTTTTGTTTGGGCGAGGAGCATGCACGCGATGTTCTCGAGGGAGCGATATGCGTGCACTGTGAGTTTTTCCCGATGAGAAAGCTCCGCTTTCGTCTGTCTCTCTTCCGAGCACTGTGACTCCGCTCTCCAGAGCTGTCAGTCAGCAGCTTCAGGTTGCTAGGCCTCTTTAGGCCTCCTTGTTAAGTTGCTCACTTTACGGCTCCCTAGAACAGTTTAAATCCATGTTATGGTAAGAGCGCACGCTAAGTCTCTGTGCACTTTCTAAAAATCCACGTTGTGGTAAGATCGCACATCAAGTGTTTTGCGTTCTTTCTAAAATCCGGTACGGTAAGGGTTACGCGCTGTGGCTTCGTGCCTTTCTTTGAGTTGGTCAGGCCCCGGTTTCGCCTTGGGCCCCACTCTACCTATTTCTCCCAATGCTCTGGGTTTGAAAGACAAATTAGATCACGAGCGCTGTGATTCAGCGACCTCAGGTTGCTAGGCCTCTCTCTGCCTCCCTGTTAGGTTGCTCTCCTTGTCGGTCAAGCTAGCATTGCTCCCCTCACCATAGAGGGTCACCTATGAGCATGCCGCTCCCTTCTGAGCGTCTGAGTCTCTCATGCTGAGAGTTGAGTTCTCCGCTCTCCAGAGCTGTCACAGCAGCCTTATGCTCTCCTGGTTGGTCGAGCTAGCATTGCTCCCCTCTCTGTAGAGGGTCACATATGAGCATGCCACTCCCTTCTGAAGCGTCTGAGTTACCTCTCATGCTGAGAGTTAGGTTCTCCGCTCCCCAGAGCTCGGAATCAGCAAACTTCAGGTTGTTAGGCCTCTCTCGGCCTCCCTTTAAGCTGTTCGCTGTGTAATGCAGCCTCTGTGATTCCCTAGAACGGAAAGAAAATCCATGTTATGTAAGTGCGCACGCTAGTCTCTGGGCACTTTTCTAAAAATCCACATTGTGGTAAAATCGCACATCAAGTGGTTTTGCTTTCTTTCTAAAAATCCTGTATGGTAGGGATTACGCGCTGCGGCTTCGTGCCCTTTCTTTGAGTTGGTAGGCCCCGGTTTCGCCTTGGGCCCACTCTACCTATGTATCATGGTGATACTGACTTGAACAGGGTGTTGCTACCAAGGGTCTGTTGATACAGTTCCCTCATTGAGCTCATGCAGAGCAAGCGGTAGCCCCTGGGTGACAGGCCAGGACTAGCTATATCCTAGGCACTTGGCCGTATCCCCTTAAAGGATCTTTCTTATGATTCTAAGCTTCGAGCTCTACCCTGGGTCCGGGAGTCCCGGCCCTTAACAGGTAAGTTCAGGGTATGCAGCTCGGGTCTTTGGCCGTAGGGGATAATGTCACTGACAGCCGTCTAACCGTCCCAGGGGCAACTCCCGTAGCCGGGTCGAGTTGGTACTTAGTGCTCGCCTTTTGTGCTTGGCTTGCACTCCCCTCAGCATGGTGGCGTGGGTATTCCGTTCCCCATAGCGACCCCTAGAGGACGCAGTTCGAAGTTCCCTCGAAAGGGAACGTCTCAGATTACGTATGTAACCATGGTTCCCCGAGAGTAGGGAACGAGACACTGCGTCCTCTAGGCGCGGTGCCATGCTTCGGAGGCAAGCTTCAGACGAAGAAGTGGATGATGTATTTTCCTGGCGCCCCTTTATACTGTGGTTCGCGCCAGTAGTGACGTCATAGGCTGTCGCCGGCCAACAAGTGGTGTTTTTGTATATATGCTTCAGACACAGGTCACGCTGACGAAGTTCCCCATAGCGACCCCTAGAGGACGCAGTGTCTCGTTCCCTACTCTCAGGGAACCATGGTTACATACGTAACCTGAGACGTTTGCTTTGCTACACACTTTTCTTCTTTGTTGTTGGGATGATAAAAATTTTAGGCCGGTCTGCCTCAGTGGTCTAACAATACTTCATCAATGTCAAAATGACTGAGATGACCAATCAAATCAAAGTAGGTGCTTTACTGTTCACAGAAGCAGAGAGTGAATTCAAAGCAACTAGAAGGCAAGACTGCAACCTTTAGCCAAAAAAAGCGTAATGGCTAATGCTAACGCTGCTGCTTTTGGCAGCTTATCATTTAATAAATCGACAACCTAATCTTCAACATATTTTACACTAAACAATATTTTCATTTTATTCCAACTATATGTAGATTTTACCTTGATAAAAAAAGATTTTTTAAGAGAAGGCAGTAGGAAATGTCGGGACAGGTAGGACTCATATAGGCATACTACCAGCAAATGTGTTGTTAAATAAATAACAAACAATTAATTTTGCTGAAATGCATAGTACATGGAACAGTTTTGACGCTATGTTATTGATTGTTTATGTTGCTAAGGGTGTTGCGCAGTGATACACAGAACCATTGGGTGAAGCGGTCATAGCCGTTTATCGTGAATAAAACACAGCTGCTGACCAAACAGAATCGAGGACTGGAACTAACCGTTTTGTAATATTTAATAATAGAGGTTGTGTAATAACATCACGGAATCTGGTCTGTGGCCTTCCATACGATTGCCACCAGAGGTCGCCCTTCCAATATATTGTCTACTACACAGTTTACCATGTTCAATAATAAAGCTTTGCAAATGGATCCGCACACTTCTCGCTTCAGTTACTCCATAACAGAATACTCGGCCACACAAGGATCCAGCAGCTTTCCCAATGGAAATGGACACTACAAGATTACTGTTAACCCTTAAACAAGGCACACGATCACTGGATAGCTATACTATCGGAATTTTTAGCCATCTCTCGTTATTCAGATCTCTCTGAATGTGTATTAATGGATTTTTTTTTTTTGTAATGGCATTAATCAACTTCTTAAGTCTAAACTAATCCATGAGGTTCCCCGGTCATCACTAATTAAGTTCCTGAACTATGCTCTGTTATCTGTCGGCTCCTCTTTTACTGTGGGTTTTACGGAGGAGGAACGAGACATTGCGTCAGTTCCTTATGGCGAGGTTTTGTCAACGACAATCTCCGGAATATTCAAGTACAGGTGCATCTCAATAAATTAGAATGTCGTGGAAAAGTTCATTTATTTCAGTAATTCAACTCAAATTGTGAAACTCGTGTATTAAATAAATTCAATGCACACAGACTGAAGTAGTTTAAGTCTTTGGTTCTTTTAATTGTGATGATTTAGGCTCACATTTAACAAAAACCCACCAATTCACTATCTCAACAAATTAGAATACTTCATAAGACCAATAAAAAAAAACATTTTTAGTGAATTGTTGGCCTTCTGGAAAGTATGTTCATTTACTGTATATGTACTCAATACTTGGTAGGGGCTCCTTTTGCTTTAATTACTGCCTCAATTTGGCGTGGCATGGAGGTGATCAGTTTGTGGCACTGCTGAGGTGGTATGGAAGCCCAGGTTTCTTTGATAGCGGCCTTCAGCTCATCTGCATTGTTGGGTCTGGTGTCTCTCATCTTCCTCTTGACAATACCCCATAGATTCTCTATGAGGTTCAGGTCAGGCGAGTTTGCTGGCCAATCAAGCACAGTAACACCATGGTCATTTAACCAGCTTGTGGTACCTTTGGCAGTGTGGGCAGGTGCCAAATCCAGCTGGAAAATGAAATCAGCATCTCCATAAAGCTTGTCAGCAGAAGGAAGCATGATGTGCTCTAAAATTTCCTGGTAGATGGGTGCGTTGACTGTGGACTTCAGAAAACACAGTGGACCAACGCCAGCAGATGACATGGCAGCCCAAATCATCACTGACTGTGGAAACTTCACACTGGACTTCAAGCAACATGGATTCTGTGCCTCTCCACTCTTCCTCCAGACTCTGGGACCTTGTTTCCAAATGAAATGCAAAATTTACTTTCATCTGAAAAGAGGACTTTGGACCACTGAGTTATTTTTCTCCACAGCCCAGGTAAGACGCTGGTGATGTTGTCTCTGGTTCAGAAGTGCCTTGGTAGCCCTTTTCCTGAAGACGTCTGAGCGTGGTGACTCTTGATGCACTGACTCCAGCTTCAGTCCACTCCTCGTGAAGCTCTCACAAGTGCTTGGATCAGCTTTGCTTGACAGTATTCTCAAGCTTGCAGTCATCCCTGTTGCTTGTGCACCTTTTCCTACCCAAATTCTTCCTTCCAGTCAACTTTGCATTTAATATGCTTTGATACAGCACTCTGTAAACAGCCACACCTTTCAGTAATGACCCTCTGTGACTTACCCTCTTTGTGGAGGGCGTCAATGTTCGTCTTCTGGATCATTGCCAAGTTAGCAGTCTTCTCCATTATTGTGGTTTCAAAGAACAAGTGATACCCAGAATTTATACTGTAGGGATGGTCATTAATTGAAACTCAAATGTAAATATTCAAATATTTTGAGATACTGATTTTTGACTTTCATGAGCTGTAAGCTCTAATCATCAAAATTAAAACAAAAAAACTTTTGAAATGTTTTACTTTACATGCAATGAATCTAAAATATATGAAAGTTTCACTTTTTGAAATAACTTACAAGAAAAAATGAACTTTTTCACGACATTCTAATTTATTGAGATGCACCTGTATACTGCTCGCTACTCCGGTGATCAAACCTGCTCGTGAAATGGCGGCTGCACTGGAGCATGCTCACAGATGGCGGCGACAACAGAGTTTAGTCAAGTCTCAGCTGATCGTCCAGAGTCACGTCATGTCTCAGCCGATCGTCCAGAGTCATGTCAGATCACAACGGATCGTCCAGAGTTTAGTCACTTCCTGTCTGCTACGTCTGGATCTCCGAGGTCAGTTCGTCAGTATTCCCGACTGGCATCCAGCATGGAAGATCCACTTCTGATGTCAGCAAGCACAGCTGGTATCTCCAAACCCATGCATTCTTGTCCCTCTTTTCCTGAATTGATTCCCCTGTCTGTAGCACTTCCCATGGGGGGAATCGTTTTATGGCATGTTCGGGCTGCACACATCACCACAGAACCCTTCAAGGCAGCGGCATCCACTATGATGTTTCCAGAGGTGGCGGCTGATGCTGCAGAAGAGGTAGTGGTGCTCACTGCTGTTTCCCCAGAGGCGATGGTGCCCACTGCTGTTTCTCCAGAGGTGGCAGCGTATGCTGCAGAATCTCCCGATGCAGTGGCACTCGCTTCGCTCGATTCAGCTCCTTGCGTGGTGATGGCGCCGCCCAACAATGCTCTCTCTCAGCCTGTCTTGTCGAGGTCGAAGAGACCTCGACCCTGGAGTTACTGAACTCCGCATTTACCCGGTCAAGGAGAATGTCAATGAAAGCTCCATGTCTCTATCCTCTACGACCCCAAGCGCTTTCTTGGAATTCTCTGATGGTACTGCTGTAGAACCTCCAGAGGTGGCGGCATCTGCTGCAGAACCTCCAGAGGTGTCAGTAGTATCCACTTATGAACTCTCTGTTTGTCTTGTCATGGCTATGGAGACCGTTTCTGAACCCTTAGCTTGTCCTGTCACAGTCAAGGAAACTGTCAGTGAACTGCCAGTCTGTCCTGTCACAGCCAGAAAGGCTGCCCCTGAACTCTTGTGCTGTCCTGAACGACTACGGATGTCATCCATGAACTTGTGTCTTGTCTCGACCCGGCCGTAAAGGGCAATTGGGAACTCTCAATCCTGCCTGTTGCTGCTACGAAAGCCGTGAATGAGCTTTTTGCATGTGCTGTTAACCCTGTCATTGCCAGAGAGGCCACAAGTGAACTACCCTTTTGTCAAGTTTCAACTAATAAGCCTGAGTGTGAAGTGTCAACCTGTCTAGTTTCTATCAATGCTCTTGATTCTGATTTATCTGTCTGCCCAACTTTAACTAATATGTCTGATGATATTTCTGTCTGTCCTATTACAGTTAATAACTCTGAGTTTGAACCATCCGTTTGTTCAGTTTCAATTGATGGGTCTGAATGTGAATTGTCTACCTGTCCAGTTTTTTTGGGGGGCCCCAGGCAAAATATAGAAATGGGGCCCGATACATTTGCACACATTTACCTATAGATCAACTTTGAGGTTCCTTTTTTGTTGTGATGATTGCTGCTGCACAACAACATTTCTATAATTTTCATGTACATGATATAATGGCTTTTTCTCATGTTGTAGACCACGAAATGGCAATTGATTTACAGTCGAGATACAGGTTTTCACAAAAACAAAATAAATTATGAAAATGCTAAATCATTTTTTAAGAAAGGGGATGAGTCAGAATTATAAATGCTTGTAGTTCTTTCTATTCGTGGTTGTAGTTCTGAACCAAATCCTCATTAAAAGCACAATGGATTGTGGCTTTGTAACTTATTCTATCTTCACGTACTATTTAGGATGAGATGCACATTGCTTAAAGTTTAAAGCTCTGGCTCCCTCTAGTGTCACTGATATGAATTCATCACGTTTTACAACTCTTTGAGTTGACACAAAAGCACAGAGGCAAGGTTATTTTATGAATTAGTCAAATAATTACTGTGTAAGTCCACAATGACATCTTTCTTTAGAACATGACAAACTTTTTGGGGCTAAAGACATCAGAAAACAGTGAAAGACTCTTTTTAGATACTTTTTGTCATGGCAAAATTATTTTTTGGGGGGCAACACTGATTTAATAACAAACACATAGTCAGTGCTGTTTTAGATAGTTTAATGAATGTAGAAACAGATAACAAAGGTTTTGTTTGCATTGCATTTCTACTTTACCTGTGAGAGTACTACAGTATTAGTATGTCAAGATCATACGGGACACATTACAGAAAACAGTATTTAGTACACTTTTTCTTCTTCTATACTGAAAAAGTGCTGTGGAATACAACTTTTTTGATGAGCTCAGAGCTAAAATGTAAAATACAGTGGAAAATTTCTAGTATTAGTTGCACAAACATGTCCTGTCTGACAAGCTGAACAACTAACAGCAGTAACAGTAACTGGTCGGTTAGGGTTGGATTAAAATTGGCGCCAAACATTCAGGATCTAATGTGTGAAAAAAAAGGATGTCTATACAATAACTGAAGACAGTTAACCATTCAAATTCCCATTCATCTCAAAAGCAGATCAGTCAAACTAGACGTGGCATTCATGGGGACTCATGTGAACAGCCTGTGAGCCAATCACAGTGCTGTAAATGTCACCTGACTAATCATTCTGGAGTTGTAGGAAAGAAAAAATCCTTACAACGTTGATTGGCTGATGGCACCACAAGAACATAGAAGGTCCAAAATATTTTATCAAAATGTGCAGAAAAATTCAAACTGTTCATCTTACTCTCACTTTCATTTCCTTAGGAGTGTGGGTACTATAATACAAAATAGCCATTTTAATACAAAAGTATAATGCAGTATAAATGCGTTAAAAAAAATGTTAAGAACTAATCCAAAAATCTACAATAAGATATACAAAAACAATATAGAAAATGTATACAAAATATTGTACAAATACATTGAACACCAATACTTAAAAAGGATACCAGAGTTGGCACATTTTTAAAAGAGCTGATAGCAGAAAAAAAAAACACGAAAAAATACAGAAGAAAAAGGTTTTGTTAAGACTTGAGTGTCTACTGGGAATGTTTAACAGGGTATAAGAGAAAGATTCCAGATTCCTGAGCTTGCATGAACATGTCTTGTCTAACAGGTAAACAGCTGACTGCAGAACAAGTAACAGCATGTTGGAAGGCCAAAGTTAGATTAAATTGTCTTCAAACACTGAAGTTCCAATGTAACATTAGGTATAATCCTGATATACCTAATCCTGAAGAGCTGATAAAATGTAAAAACTGTAACTTGAATGCAATGTAAGTCGCTTTTGGATAAAAGCGTCTGCTAAATGCATAAATGCAAATGTAAATAATCCATTAACCCTTTATGCCCTGAAGGCATTTTCTGAGTTTTTCTTTTTTTTCCTGAGTGACATACATAGCAAAGAGAGTCAAAAGGTTGGTATTGTTTGAAAGGAAACTTTTTACATGTTTAAATACTGCTAATAAACAGCAAAAAAAAAGTGTGTTCAAGGGAAAATTTACATATCTTTCTAATTTGACATGCAATATCTCACGAAGGAAATAAGGTAGGGGTATCATTCTTTTTTAAGTGATGTTCCTCTATATGTGTTTTCTGAGTGACATGCACAAAAAATAATGACTCATAACTCAAAATCTCTAGTAAGGAGAGTCAAATGGTTAGTATTGTTTGAAAGAAAACCTTTAATATTTTTAAATAAAAAAAAAAAATTAAAAACTGCTGAAAAAAAAAAAATAAAAGTTTGCTCAAGGGAAATTTTACATATCTTTCTTATTTGACATGCAATAACTCAGGAAGGAAATAAGGTAGGAGGACAATTATTTTTTAGGGATGTTCCTCTATATGTGACCTGTATCTGGATCAAATAACCCTAACCTTAACCCCAAAATAGTACACAAATAATATTTCAAAAAATTAGATTTTTTTTTCTCCAGTTTATCACGAAGGAGTGAATCGCAGATCTACAATGGCATTCATAATAATATTAATTATAATATTTCTTGAATAATTATTAATCAAAGTTACATTTATGCATGTTAGAGAATAAGTTGATTATGGCTTTAGTCTTTTACTCTCTAAAAGCTGCTCTCATTGTGTGTGTGACCATGCCAGATAAGGTTTAGGGCTGAGGCAAACTTGAAGTAAGATAACTGTTTCTCTGCGTATGTGTGTTAGCATCTGTCTGTACAGGGAGAAGCTCAGACAGTCCAGGACAAACGTTCAAACAGCCGATGTCCAGCGTATCAGATATACGTCTTTGGAGAGATGTATTGCATCTGACCTCTGATCACCTGTCACTAAAATCGTCGTCAGAAGATATGCTTCAAGCTTGCGTCCATATGTGGAAATTGTTTAGTTTATCTAGGTTTTAGAACCAATCAGAATTTTGCTGACTTATGCATTGACGCAATTAGCAACCTCTGTCAGGGTATAATTGTTGAGGATTTTGAACTGTAAGCAGAGCGGCCTACAAACTCCATCGGGAGTGTTGAAACTGACTTCTGCTGATGAAACGGCAAACTATTTTCCTCAGTAAATTTTTCTTTAATTAATCGCATCTCTGACTCCTGGTCTGAGTTCATCATACCTGGTCCATGGGTTTTAACTGTAATTCCCCAACAATCAGCAAATAACTCGGCACTACTTAGGAGTTTGGCTACATGCATTGTTAAGTTCAGACACTAAGCTTTCAAATAACACCGATATTGCATTGATCAAGGCTGTAGTTTTGAAAATATGATTATTAATTTTTGCACAGCTAGGGGGCCGGCAGTACAGTCAGGGTTAGGGGGGCTGCTCAGCACTCATTAAGAGCTGACCAAAATGATTACATTCATTAAAAAGCTGAGATTCTAAGCTTTAAAATTATATCTAATTTGTGTTATTCCATTTAGTGGTTGCTGAGTAATATGATAATGAATGTTATTTTTTAGGGCTTAAAGGGTAAATAATTTATATGAGATTTTAGAGATGAGTGGTCAGTTATACGGAGTTATTCAGATTAGTGGAGATTATTCAGAAACATTTGATTGCTGAATGCCAACTGACCAATCAATATCAAACATTCCAGAGAAATTAATAATACATATATAAGATGTTAATTGATCCTGAAATAGTGATCAAATACTGATGACACTGAAACACTAGGTTTTAATCACTTCATAACTGTGAAGCATTTGTCAGTCTCTGAAAATCTGCCCTTATGCGCTCTAAAGGATGCACTTTGAAATCATTGACCCTGAAGTACTTGAAAATGACTTTTCATGCCAGCTTCATATTAGTCACAGAAAAAGCTAATACACTGATCCTGTCATTTTGCATTAACACTCGCGTATATGATGTGGTGTTCTTCATCCGGTTTCTGAAAGAAATCAAAACATGAACGTTAGGATTGTTAGAAAAAAATTGTGTATGTGTGTACATATATACATATATATATATATGCTGGTCATATATATATCATCAAAAAGTATTTATACAATTCCATTCAAAAAGTGAAACTTGTATGTATACATTCATTCCACACAGCTGATATACAACCCCAAATAGAAAAAGTTGGGACGGGAAAACAAATAAAAAAAGAAAGTAGTGATTTCTAAATTTACTTTGACTTGTATTTCATTGCAGACAATAAACACAAAATATTTCATGTTTTGTCTGGTCATCATGTCATTTGTAAATATACATCCTTTCCTGAAGACCTGCAACACATTCCAAAAAAAGTGAAAATTAGGGCTATAATGAGGTAAATTGGTTAAATAATGATGTGATTTGAAACTGATGTCAACAGGTTGTTAATTTGGTACAAAAGCAGCATCCAAGAAAGGTTTCCTTTAGAGCAAAGATCTCGCTATTTGCCAACAAATTAAAAAAAAATGTTTAAAAACAATGTTCAAAAAAGATGGAAGAGATTTGGATATTTCTAACAGTGCTTTTAAAAGATTCAAGGAATTGGAGGAATAGTGCGTAAAGGACAAGGGCGCAAGCCTAATGAACAACCGTTTTTCAGGCGGCACATTAAAGAATCGTCAAAAGATATCACCACATGGGCTCAGGACTCTTTGGCAAACCTTTGTCAGTACCACAATACGATTAACAATGCAGATTAATTTTCACAGCCTTCTTTGATCATATTTACCAAGGGTGCCGATATTTTTGGCCATGACTGTAAGTAGTGTTTGTGTGTATACATCTATACCAACAGTTTTGTAATGTTCTTGTAATCCTTCTTGACGCAAAATACAACGAAGACCCCGTACTGTTGCCCAACTTGTTTGCAATATAAATCATCACTTGGCTCAAGTCTTTTAAGAAAAGGAATGGCAACATTACAAAGGTTGAATTTTTTTGGACAAAGACAATTATATTTACAAGCATGAAGTTGACAGACAAAACATGAAATATTTTGTGTTCATGATAAATACAAGCAAAAAATTTAGCATACTTTCTTTTTTATTTGGTTTTCCATACTGTTTTATTTGGGGTTGTATTGTGTTTATTTATTTTAATTTTGATGATTATAACTGACAACTTAAAACCCCAAATAATCTCGGATAAATATTACTTAAGACCAATCAACGAAAGGATTAAATCTTGGCCACTGGTAGGAACAAGTTGTACATCACTCAATACTTAGTTGGGGCTCCTTTTGCCTGAATTACAATGCGGCGTTCTACTGTGGCTCAAAGGGGAGTGGCCTTCACTTTATTGTTGGGTCTGGCAACTTCCTCTTCACAATACCCCATAGATTTTCTATGGGGTTAAGGTCAGGCGAGTTCCCTTAAGAACAGGGATTGGCTTAAACCAGGTTGAGCTTTGGCAGGAAATTTTGAGCATTTTAAAAAGCATGAAGTGCACTTTGGTATACGGCTGTGTTGATTTTGGACCAACACCAGCAGATGTCTGTTCATTGTCAAGCAACGTATTCTGTGCCTCTCCTCTCTTCCTCCATCACTGATTTCCAAAGTAAAATTTACTTTCATCAGAACTAACTTTGGCAGTCCAGTCCTTTTTGTCTTTAGCAGGCGAGACGCTTCTGCTTTTGTTCAAGAGTGGCTGCACAAGGAATGCGACAGCTGAAACCCATGTCTTGCATTCTGTGCGTAGTGGTTCTGCCACTGCTGCAGTCCACTCTTTGTGAATCTCCCCCACATTTTTGTGGGTTTTGTTTCACAATCCTCTCCAGGGTGCGGTTATCCCTATTGCTTGTATTTTTTCTAATCTTTTCCTTCCCTTCGCCTCTCTAATGCTTGGACACAGAGCTTGTGAACAGCCAGCCTTTGATGACTGTGCTTGCCCTCCTTGTGCATCAATGGTCTCTTTTGGACAACTCTGTCTTCCCCATGTGTGTAGCTGTAGACTAGAGACATTTAAAGGCCTTTGCATTTTTGAGTTAATTAGCTGATTAGAGTGTGGCACCAGGTGTCTTCAATATTGAACCTTTTCACAATATTCTAATTTTCTGAGATACTTTTGGGGTTTTCAGTTGTCACTTATAATCATCAAAATTAAAAGAAATAAACACTTGAAATATATCATCTGTGTGGAATGAATGTATACATTATACAAGTTTCACTTTTTGTATTAGTGAAATAAATCAACTTTTTGATGAATTCTAATTATATGACCACCTGTATATATACAGTATATATATATATATATGTATATACAGTCATGGCCAAAAATTCCACCCTTGGTAAATATGATCAAAGAAGGCTGTAAAATTAATCTAGTTAATCTTTTGATCTTTAATTTTTTTTATAAAAGATCAAAAGAAATGAAAATTTTCACAGCCTTTTTGATCATATTTACCAGGTATATTTTTGGCCATATGTAAGTTTTTGTGTGTATACTCATACCAACAGTTTTGATGTTCTTGTATTTCTTGCACTATAAATCGTAAGGACCTTGAATACAAAGACAATTACAAGCACAGGACATGATAGCAAAAGCATGGTGTTTTATTTGATTGCTATAAATAACTTTCTTAAATACTGGCAAGTTGTACATGCACAATTTCTACCTCAAAGGGGAGACTTTAAACAGAGCTTCCCTTTTGGATTTTGAAGGAAATTGTGGGCATTTTAAAAACATTTTCATTTTTGTCTGTTCATTGTTAATCACTGGTAGAGCAGCAAAAATTCAACTGGCAGTTCCGGCATTGCTTTCCTGCATTTGATTCAGCTGCCACTGAAGCGTCAGGGTTGATAATAATGCTTTTGTGATTTGATGACTGTGCATCACTGTCTGTGTGTCTGTTACACATTCCTGTGGCTTTTCAGAGGCATAATCATGGTATTCAGTAAAATTACAACCTCCAACCTTCCTAAACTGTACTAGCTCTGAGAAATGAAAACACTTTTTGGTATAAAGTGTTTCTCAATTTATCTGATATTGCACTGTGCCTTTGGGAGACAACTAAGTACAAAAAAGAACACTGACATTAAGCTAAAAAGAGTGGTTTAAATTGCTTGAAAGGCCACATAATGCACAGACAACTAAGTACAACACTGACATCAGCACAGGATGGCACATTTTCTGCTTCGTCACGTGTGCAAGCGCATGTGTTTCTCTCAGCATCTGTGGTTTCAGCAGACAGATTCACTGCACACTACAATACAGTGTCTTACCGTACTGTGAACACTGCGTGCACAAAATGTTGTTTCGGCATAAAGTACCTCTTCCTCACAAGTCTGGACTGTTTTAATGATAATGTCATATTGTTCAAATAAGTCTGAAAGGGTGTTTAAAACTTATTATATTGTGGCACATCTTTTAAAAACTTGATTTTGTCCCAGAATGCTCATATTATTTGATGAAAAGGGTAATACTTGCCTTCTGATCTTGCTTGTTTGCATTTCCTGCGGTACAAGTATATCACCACCACAACTACAGCCAAGACCAGTACTATCACTATACTAACTGATAACACCACCGACTGTGACTGCTGCATGAGTTCTGTAAAGAAAAACAAAACAACAATAATTATAAATGAGTCTTGTGGTGTTTGATTTCAATTAAGACATTGTTTTCAGCTTTTAACTGACTTAACATGTCTTTAAACAGATAAGGTTGGAAGGCTTGAGGAATATACTTTTTTAAACAAACGCATTAATCACTAATATCACCACTGACTAACCTGGACACGTGTGACAGAA
Organism: Schizothorax lantsangensis; assembly: GCA_027422415.1. Lineage (NCBI taxonomy): Eukaryota > Metazoa > Chordata > Actinopteri > Cypriniformes > Cyprinidae > Schizothorax > Schizothorax lantsangensis. Next base: position 14,269,192 of record CM049843.1, on the reverse strand, counting down.
TTGCGTGATGTTGATGTTGTGTTGAGTCTGGTTTCTAATGGGATTGTTGAGCACACAGCTGTAGGTGTTTTTATCCTGATATTCCACCTCCAGAGGTAGAGAGAGACTGATGCTGAGATCAGACACACTGATGCTGGACAATAAACTGTTTCCTTTGTACCAGGAGAGAGTCACATGACTCACATTCAACACTGAACACAGCAGCACACATCTGGACACTGATGATCTTTCAGATGATGATGAAGAACAGTTTGAAGTGTCTCTGGTGATGACAGGAATCGGCAGAGGAGCTGGAAATATAAGAGAATAGTTGCAAATAGAAATGTTCTTAATAAAAAAGAAAAAAAAGAAAGAAAAAAATGAATCTGTGGTATTCAGAGCCCCAAAAATGGACATGGTAACAGTAAATAAATGCTTTTGCATTTATGCTTTTCGCAAAAGTTTTGCGTTCCCTCAAGAAAGTGTGTGCTCACTCACAAAACTTATGTGATGGAAATAATATATTACAGTGAGTGAATGGAAATGTTCTGTTCTATAACACGGTTCTATTACAGTATTTCAGGGATTACATTCTAGCAAAAGCATCTTATTTAATTAATTAAAAAATTTTTTTTAATGCAAATGTGTCCTTAATATTTTATACAGTAACAGATTTCATAAAGTAATGAGGCACTGGTGGTGCCATTCTGCCACCATTTAACCTTGACAATATTCAGAATACAGCCAAACCTGTCATACCTTATTATTTAAGATACATTTCACCATTTTTAAAAATGTTATGTTAATTTATATATATATATATATATATATATATATATATATATATATATATATATATGGATTCTATATAATACATAAGCATATTTAATTTCTCCAATTATAAAACAAACATTTATCAATGACAATTCTACTGATATTTCTGCCATCTTGATTTCTTGATTTGATTAAACATTTAATTTTACTCACCATAGACAGCAACAGAAAAACTCTTCTGTCTGACGCCTCCTTTGATGATCTGTAGTTTATAAAGTCCAGAGTCTGTGGTTCTGATGTTTCTGATGGTCAGAGATCCAGTTCGACTGTCCATCTGAAGTCTGTCTCCAAATATCTCATTACTGTCATACATATCAATGTTCTGCTTATGGATGTCAGCTATACGAGTGTCTGAATTATTAATTTGAAACATCCACAGTATGTGATCATTTTTCTGTACTTCAGTGACATCCGTGTTTAAAGTGACAGAATCTCCTTCCATCACTGATAATAACTTAATTTCATCTGTTTTAACATCAAACACACCTGAAACAATAAAAACATTTTGGATTATTTATTTATTTACAATTTTAGAGAAAATAGCATGGCAAGCCAACCTTTCTAATAAAAAATTGTGTTCATTATATAGGCCTATGCCGTTATAAAAAACGTATTTTGATGTTTGCCTATACAATATTAGAACTCACTTTCCTTAACTTAACTGCAGTTGGTTGTTTAGTCTTTCAGACAGGATGTTTTCCAGATATTGAGCTGAACATATTCCAACATGTCGACATGAGCATGTTTATTTATTTATTAATTTATTAGCTACTATTCGCTTATTTATTTTTTATGTGGGGTCTGTTTTTTTGTTGTTTGAAAGCTCAGAGTTTAGGCTACAATTTCGCAATAATTCCACCCTTAGTAATATGGAGAATGCCGAAATAAGTCTATTTAATTTGTGAAAAGATAAAAAATAGCAACTTAGTGAAAAACTAGGAGTGAAACACTATTTAGTAAAAATAAATCTCTTACCATGCGAGAACCAAATCCACAGGAAGAGGAAAAAAGATTTATGAATCATATTCACAGTCCCCTACATATCCGATCAATAAACTCCTCATGATTTTGTGCTCATCCGCTTTTTTTCAAAATAATATAAGTCGAGGCAGATAACGTAACACGTTAAAAACAAACGAAGGCCATTTCGAGGAATAATAGCCTATTATAAGCTGTCACTTTAGTAGCCTATCGTTTTCGCTTTAAATTTCCAAAATGGGACACAAAAGCCCAGTCGCTTAAGGTCACGATGCGCGTGGGCCTGTTACTGTGCGTCGATTAAACCATCCATCCATTTAAAAAACGAACGATACTTTTCTCTGAAGAAAAAAAAAAGCCAACAGAATCAAAAACGCTACTTCTTGATTTCAGTTTCAGAGTTCCAGATTTCGGTTAGCCTACGTTTTCAGGATAAAATCGCTCCGCCCATTTTTAGGGGTCCTCCTGTAGCCTCAGTGATCTTAACTCTACAGTAGGCCTAGCCTAAACTTAGTGTGGATCAGCCCTGGTGATGTCTTTACTGTAGCTATATGAACATCAGGGAAATTCAGCTCTTTCACTGACACAAACAGGATGAAGACTGTGAACAGGAACTGTGTTGAAGTGCAGATTTCTTTTCATGATTGCATTTAGGCTATTTTGTTCAACTTGTGGTTTTGCAGCTCTTCTCTCCTCCTGTCATTTTCCTCTCAGCAAATAAAAAATAACCCCTGTTAAGTATAGATCTGATCAAGTAAAGTGTTTTTCACAAGTTCCTAAATTTCTAATCTAAATACCATTTTTATTATTTGCATACCAAACAAATTGCTAAGCTGTTTGCTGAGTCTATAAAAAAAAAAAAAAAGTTTATGGTATTAAGACGTAATAAAAGGTAGCTTTTTTTTTTTTTTTTTTACATCAGCTCAAGATTCATCCTTAAGCACAAGAGCCAATTAATCTCATCAGTAAACCTGAGATGTTAGTCCTAAATCATGCACAAAAATTACATAAAGTTACATATTGAATAGCTAATGCCATTTCCTTTCTATAGCCACTAGTTCACACTATCTAGAGATGTTCTGACACTTTGGGTTTTGGTTGGCCACTATTTCCTGTACAGAATCTTCTTATGTTGAAAGAAGTGTGTATGATAAATGTACTAGTGAATAATATTCCTGCGCTATTCCTGTGTTTAACAAAAATAATTTAAATGACGTTAAAATAATTATTTGAATACCATCCATAATGTTCACAGTTATATTCTGCCAATTATGATTTACAATGAATCTGAAAAGATGCCTGGTGTTTTGTGGGAATTGAACAACTGTTTTCTATATTCAATCACAGTTGACTCATTGTTCTTACCCATGGGAACTCGAGGTCAAGGTCAGACACCATCCTCAATGCAGACTTTTATTTCCTCTGAGCAACAAGTTCAAGTAAGCGTTTCTGACAACTATATTTTCTTTCTTCTAGCTTTTCCGCAATCACATGTTTGCCTCAATTCTTTGCAACTTCCTCAACATGTGAGTGTGTTTCTGTTCAAGTCGACAGACAATTGTTTTTACAGCATCTATTGGCAGTTTCTGGTAAAAGTTCATCAGAACATCTTATTCTATTTTAATTTAGACATTTCTATGATGAAGTGTTGTTTTAATGTATTGCTATGACACATTACCTTTTTTTTGTCTACAGTATACTGTTATACAGGCCTTGGGTTCATCTGCAGCCCTTCGCCCTACAAACAGTGTTTCCACAGCATGTTCTGCACACCTTCTGCATCTCATATCTCCAGTAATAGACATCTGTACCACATCTGACCAAAGACCACAGCGCATCTCATTTAGAGCAGAGCAGGTAATGTGTCACAGTGCATGAAGCATTTATTTGGTGCAACAAAAAAGCAAAACAAGATGCTTGTGCAGGTCTGCTTGGAAGCAAAACTAGAAATACGAACAGAAGTGGTAACAGACAGATTTTAAATATCTGTAATACTTTGCATTTACTTTTATGGTTTTATACCATTTTGTTTTCTAATTTTCTGCAACACAAAGCCTAAATTTATAATTGGTGTGAAGTGGTCAAATAATGAAAAACCTAATTTCCCCTTGATTTTTTGAAATACAACAAACTATATATCACTCAAAACCTCCTCCTTCCTGTAAACACTCTGAAAATGCATGAGTCCAGTCTTTGTTTGGATTTTCTACAGTACACATGGCAGCTCAGAGCAATGTATCGACTTTCATTGCAGAAGAGCAGAAACACATCTGATGTTTTGTTTTCACAGCAACAAGCAGCTGCAAGGTGGGGCAATGGTCACCCTGGATGACATCTGGAGTAATTGATCTGCACAAACAGAAGGTGGGGGGGGGGGGGGGGGGGGGGGGGGCTGTTATTCCCCTGCAACTACACACAACATCTGCTCTATATAAAGTGAAACTGCAGCATAAAAACAAAGTATAATAGTCTTTTTGTGAAGGCAGTGGAGGAAACATAACACCCAAGACCATTAGTGGATGATCATACATGACTTGTGTGACGAGGCGAACAAGACGTGAAGCAAGCGGATCCATTTGCAAGCTTTTTATTACAAAACATGGTCATATTCAGGCAGGGTCAAAAAACAGCAAACAGGTATAACACAGATAAGGCAGAGAATAGTCCTTAGGCAAGCGTGGGTCTGCGATCGGCAAACTTTATCCAGAGGGCTAGGCAGAGAGAATAATCCAGGAGCATGGGCAGGAATCAGAACACAGGAAATCTAACTAGGAATACTGGGAAACGCTTTGTATGTAGCTGGGCTAAACAATACTCGGCAGAGAGTAGGAGAAAGTCCAGAGCTTAAGTAGTTTGTGTGTGTGTGTGTGTGTGTGTGTGATTGGGTGATGGTGATAGTAAGATGGTTAACAGGTGCAAGCGTGATCAGTGTGAACAGCTGTGTTGGTGCAGTGGATGATGGGAAATGCAGTCTATGAGTGATCTGTAACTGTGTGGTGTGAAAGTCAATGTGATGGGTGAGTGACCTCTAGTGGTGAATGAACCAAAGTTCATGGCCAGGATTTGTGACACTTGTGTCAGTCAGAAGGGTTTTAACTGTTATTATAAATATGCAGTAGTTGGATGTGTTTGCAGAAATTTATCAGAGGCCCATAGAAATAATTGGTATAGGCCTATTATACAAGATGCTTTAAATGCTGCCTATAGCCCCCTCTGGTGATGTTTGTTTAATATGAACTCTAAATACTACATGGATAAACAAAATTAAATTTGTTTTATTAGACAGCAAAGTGAAAAAGTAAGAGACCATTGCAAATCTTTTTAGGTATACAAGTATTTCAATACACAATAACAATCTACAGGCAGCCTCCATAGCCGTGACTTGGCAGGACAGGGGATTGCAGATGGCTTCCATAGCCTTGACAGGACAGAGCGAGAATTCATAGACGGCCTCCTTAGCCGTGACAGGACAGGGCGAGAGTTCACAGACGGCCTTCCTAGCCGTGACAGGACAGGGCGAGAGCTCACAGACGGCCTCCATAGCCGTGACAGGACAGGGTGAGAGTTCACAGACGGCCTTCCTAGCCGTGACAGGACAGGGCGAGAGCTCACAGACGGCCTTCCTAGCCGTGACAGGACAGGGTGAAAGTTCCCAGACAGCCTTCTTGGCCGTGACAGGGCAGACTGAGGATTCGCAGACGGCCTCCTTAGCCGTGACAGGGCAGGCTGAGGATTCACAGACGGCCTCCATAGCCGTGACTGGACAGGACAAGGATTCAGAGGAGGATACCACTGACACCTCTGGAGGTTCTGCAGCTAACGCCGCCACCTCTGGAGGTTCTATGGTGGTAACATCAGGAGGCAGGTGAAGTTCAGTGACAGTCTCTTTGAATGTAACATGACAGGCTGAGAGTACATTGCTGGGCGCCACCACCCTACAAGGGGCTGAGGCGAGCACCACCGCTTGGGGAGGTTCTGCAGCATGTGCCGCCACCTCTGAAGAAGCTGCAGTGAGTGCTACTACCCCCTGAGGTTCTGCAGCATCAGCCGCCACCTCTGGAGACATTACAGTGGACCTCGCCACCTCGGGCAGTTCCGTGGTGGTGTACGCAGCCCAAACACACCAAAAGGCGATCCCCATCAGGGGAAGTGCGTCAGACGGGGAAATCAGTTCTGGAACATAGGGACTCAAGGGAATAGGGACTGGTTTAGGGATACCAGCTGTTCGTACTGACACCAGTGGTGCATCCCTCACACTGGATATCAGACCGGGAACTCGAGGGACTGACCATATATCTCTGGGTGTGACAGACCCTGGCAGTTCCGCTGTGCCGTGGCGAGGTTCGGACTGAAAAGTTTTGATGTTGGGTGAGGCTGGCTGATGAGCCGTGAGGCGGAGTGATTCTGGCTGAAGAGCTGTGAGTGGGGTGAGCTCATGATGATCAACAGTGGCTTGGTGTGGCTCTGGCTGTTCAGCGGAGACGTGGTCTGACTCTGGCTGGTCAGCTGTGACGTGGTCTGACTCTGGCTGGTCAGCTGTGACGTGGCCCGACTCTGGCTGGTCAGCTGTGACGTGGCCCGACTCTGGCTGGTCAGCTGTGACGTGGCCCGACTCTGGCTGGTCAGCTGTGACGTGGCCCGACTCTGGCTGGTCAGCTGTGACGTGGCCTGACTCTGGCTGGAGAGCTGAGACGTGTTGTGGCTCTGGCTGATGAACTGCGGCGTGTTGTGGTTCTGGATGATGAGCTGAGAGAAGGGTTGACTCGTGACGATCAACTGTGGCTTGGCTTGACTCGTGGCGATCAACTGTGGCTTGGCTTGACTCGTGACGATCAACTGTGGCTTGGCTTGACTCGTGACGATCAACTGTGGCTTGGCTTGACTCGTGACGATCAACTGTGGCTTGGCTTGACTCGTGACGATCAACTGTGGCTTGGCTTGACTCGTGACGATCAACTGTGGCTTGGCTTGACTCGTGACGATCAACTGTGGCTTGGCTTGACTCGTGACGATCAACTGTGGCTTGGCTTGGTTCTTTAACATCAGCAGCGACTTGGCTTTTTAACATCAGCTGGGACTTGACTTGGCTCTTTAACATCAGCTGGGACTTGACTTGGCTCTTTAACATCAGCTGGGACTTGACTTGGCTCTTTAACATCAGCTGGGACTTGACTTGGCTCTTTGACATCAGCTGGGACTTGACTTGGTTTGTGACTGGCAGCAATGACGCTACGGGGTGTTGTTGTGGCCGCCATTTTGTGAGCGTGCTCTAGCGTGGCTGTGTTCACACAATTGGGTGCGGTGTCTCGTTCCTCCGCGACTCCCACAGTGAACGTTGAACCAACAGTCAGTAAGGCATAGTCCAAAAACTGAGCGAGTGAAGCACGCGTACCCTCGCGTCTAAACTCCGATCTCAGTGGTTGATGAATGCCATCGCAAAAAATCTCAATCAGAGTAATGTCTGGCAAATCTGAAAAGTTGGCAATGGCTAAAAACTCTCTGATATGTTGCTCCAGTGATCGAGGTTCTTGTTTAAGGGCAAACAGTATTCTTGTCGTGTCCATACCTGCTGAATGACCGTCTGAGAAGCTGCTGGATCCTAGTGGGCCGAGTATTCTGTGACGAGGCGAACAAGACGTGAAGCAAGTGGATCCATTTGCAAGATTTTTATTACAAAACATGGTCATATTCAGGCAGGGTCAAAAAACAGCAAACAGGTATAACACAGATAAGGCAGAGAATAGTCCTTAGGCAAGCGTGGGTCTGCGATCGGCGAACTTTATCCAGAGGGCTAGGCAGAGAGAATAATCCAGGAGCATGGGCAGGAATCAGAACACAGGAAATCTAACTAGGAATACTGGGAAATGCTTTGTATGTAGCTGGGCTAAACAATACTCGGCAGAGAATAGGAGAAAGTCCAGAGCTTAAGTAGTGTGTGTGTGTGTGTGTGATTGGGTGATGGTGATAGTAAGATGGTTAACAGGTGCAAGCGTGATCAGTGTGAACAGCTGTGTTGGTGCAGTGGATGATGGGAAATGCAGTCTATGAGTGATCTGTAACTGTGTGGTGTGAAGGTCAATGTGATGGGTGAGTGACCTCTAGTGGTGAATGAACCAAAGTTCATGGCCAGGATTTGTGACACTTGTGTCAGTCAGAAGGGTTTTAACTGTTATTATAAATATGCAGTAGTTGGATGTGTTTGCAGAAATTTATCAGAGGCCCATAGAAATAATTGGTATAGGCCTATTATATAAGATGCTTTAAATGCTGCCTATAGCCCCCTCTGGTGATGTTTGTTTAATATGAACTCTAAATACTACATGGATAAACAAAATTAAATTTGTTTTATTAGACAGCAAAGTGAAAAAGTAAGAGACCATTGCAAATCTTTTTAGGTATACAAGTATTTCAATACACAATAACAATCTACATTTAATATAATATTTAGTAAATTAAGTATATAATACAAAAGCTAATTTAATTCAATAACTCATACGCATACTCTGTGTCTAAGTGATATTCTCTTGAGATCTGTCTTTTGAGTTTTATTGTGTGTTGATAGTTCACAGCTGTCTCGGTTCTGTCCACATCCAGCAATGATTTCTGTTAGAGACAGAGAGAAACATTCATATTACAAACTAATCAGTAACCATCATCTATACTGTAAAAATAGGGTATAGGTCTAACTCGAGAACCGGGTTCAGAAATGCTTCCATTTACCAAAAAAATATCTGAGCCGAATGACGATCGGTTTGTAACAATCTCCAGTCTCTGGCAATAATTGTTCAACGGCATCGCAACACCACTACAACAACACTCCACAGCGGGACCAGTGCAGTTCAACTCTGTGAGTGAATCATTCTGACGAGCCGGTTCCTTTCAGTGAATCAAAACCATTCGGTGAAACCAGTGTAATCAGATTCCCGAACAAATGACTCGTATGAGTCGGTTCTTTTCTGTATATATTGAGGGGTGAGAACCAGAAAGGTGTAAGTGACATTTCACCAACTTTATAGGAGAGCCAAAACATTTTTTTTTACCATAGTTTGATCTGACTTTGTGTACTGATTTCAGTGGTTTATAATAAATATTTGTACACTCATGGGTGACAGTACTTTTGCCAGAAGAAAGAGCTAAGACCTTTCATTTGATATGTACGTATATCTCCATTTCACCAAAAATGTCACTTACGGTTCTGGTTCTCACCCCTCGATATATATATATTTTTAAATACAGTAGACCAGTGTTGAATGACTCCTGAAGGAATTATTCTTATGAGGCGTTCTATTCCGTTAATCAAAAAACATTCAGTGCAAACAATGTGATCCTATTCCTGAACGAATGATTCTTATTAGCCGGTTCTTTTCAGTGAATCATAATCATTCAACAGAACCAGTGCAATTCTGAATGAATAACTGCTATATTTAAGTAAGTAAGTAAGTAAGAAAAATAAATAAATAAATAAATAAAATCAGTCTTAATGAATGAGATGAACTGTTTACTGACCTGAGGCAGATCTCCAATCTGAAGGCAGTAGATGATCTGTGTGTATTCTGACATGCTTTGCTTTTCTATGATTGCCAGATCTACAAACACAAACATGGGTCAATGTGAGAAGATTTTGATTATATTTAACAGCAGCATATAGGCTACACATAACTCATGATATGGTCATCATTTATTATGACTAGTTAGCCTATAAATAAAGCAATATGCATTCCTATGCCGTTTCCAGACAGGATGTACTGCTTCTAGTAGAACATGATGGCACAACAATATACAATGATTTTGTCTCAGAAAGTCTTGTATTATTTAATGCATAAGGCAATACTTGCCTTCTGATCTTGCTTGTTCACATTTCCTGTGGTGTAAGTGTATCACCCCCACAACTACAGTCAAAACCAGTACTATCACAATAACTGATAATACCATGTCATGAGGTAGAGGACATCTACCTCAAACGCTGCAGAAGCAGAGCTGCAAAAATAATCAAGGACTCATATCACCCCGGTAACCGTCTTTTCATCACACTTCCTTCGGGCAAGCGCTTCAGAAGTGTGATGGCAAAAACTGAGAGACTGAGAAGGAGCTTCTACCCTCAGATCATCAGGCTCCTAAACTCAGTCTCATAAACATCTACAGGACTCATTTAATTAACTGCGACACCCATCATTCTCCATCATCCGCATTGCTGCTATGTGTACATACCCGGTACAACCTGTTTGCACATTCATCTTGCACATCCCTGGTTATATTAATATTTATTAAACCCTCAGTTGACTGTATTGCACATTTTAGTTCATTGCACATTTTACTCCTTATTTTATTTCTTGTTTGTACTATTATTATTATTATTATTACTTTTATTTTTATCTTATTCCTACCTATATTTATAGACATGCTCCTGTGTTATGTATAATCTTTTATTTTTTATTTTTATTTTTTGCACTGTCCATTGAGCGGACCCGTCCTGATCTACATTTCACTACTGATTATACCCTGTATGATTGTGTATGTGACAAATAAACAAGAACCTTGAACCTACCACTGAATGTGACTGCTGCATGAGTTCTGTAATGATCAGCAGAACAATAATAATTATCAGTTAATACGCTGTTACCATAGCTCTCAACTCACTTAACATGTCTTTGAAAGCTTCTCGGACATGGTTGGAAAGCTTGAAGAATATATTTAATCACTAATTATAATCACTAATATCACCACTGACTTACCTGGACACATGTGACAGAATTGACTGATGTCCAGATGTTGAGTCTGGTTGCTGATGGGATTGTTGAGCACACAGCTGTAGGTGTTTTTATCCTGATATTCCACCTCCAGAGGTAGAGAGAGACTGATGCTGAGATCAGACACACTGATGCTGGACAATAAACTGTTTCCTTTGTACCAGGAGAGAGTCACATGACTCACGTTCAACACTGAACACAACAGTGAACATCTGGACACTGAACGTTCAGATGATGATGAAGATGATGATGAAGAACAGTTTGAAGTGTCTCTAGTGATGACAGGAACAGGAAGAGGAGCTGGAATTATCAGAGAATAAGTGGACATATGATTGTTACTTAATTTAAATAAATAAATAAAAAAATCCTAAAAGTAATAAGTTAAGCAACGGTTCAGGTGGAACATGCATTTTTATTTAATTCCACCAATTAGTTATGCATAACCAAAAAATAGTTATGTATCTATACACCAGCTGATTTCCTGACATCATTAAGCATTTATTCTTACTATATTTATCTTACCATAGACAGCAACAGAAAAACTCTTCTGTCTGACGCCTCCTTTGATGATCTGTAGTTTATAAAGTCCAGAGTCTGTGGTTCTGATGTTTCTGATGGTCAGAGATCCAGTTCGACTGTCCATCTGAAGTCTGTCTCCAAATATCTCATTACTGTCATACATATCAATGTTCTGCTTATGGATGTCAGCTATACGAGTGTCTGAATTATTAATTTGAAATATCCACAGTATGTGATCATTTTTCTGTACTTCAGTGACATCCGTGTTTAAAGTGACAGAATCTCCTTCCATCACTGATAATAACTTAATTTCATCCGTTTTAACATCAAACTCACCTGAAACAAGAAAAACAGTTGTAAAAAATTCTAGAGAAAATACCATGGCAAAAACAAACACTTCTCCTGGCAAAGACTTTAGTAATTCAAACATATGCACATAATATAAAAACATATGTTTTGACGCATGGCCATATAATTAAGGCTGAGCAAACTCAACATGTCAACATGATTTGTTTCTCTGGACTGCTTTCTGTTGGTTGGAATCCCAAAATATACCACCATTTTGCATTTTATAACCCCTTATTACTGAAAATGTCAGAAATATACGCTAGAATGTGTTTTATTTTTAACAATACATAGCTGAAAACACAGTAAAAACTGGAGTCAAAGATATTTTAATAATAAATTGAAACAATCACTCACCACTTGAGAGCAAAAACCAAAGACAGAAGAAGCAATACTTATGAATCATCGTTGACAACATCAAACAATCATCAAACTCCTCGTGATGTGTTTCTTCGATTGATAAAATTCAAAAACATGCTAACACAAATTCTGAAAAGAAAATCTAGTTACTTTTTAGAGATTTTGAATTGACCCACAGCTAAAACAAAATCCATTAGCCATTAATAAAAGCCGTTAAGTTATAGTTTTCGGTTTATATTTTTAACATAAGCCACATCAAGTCTCACGTTATTTGATTAAAGTTACAATGTGGGTGAATTTATTGTATTAGCTATTTAGTTTATCTTCATCCATTCCTTAAAAAAAAAAAAAAGCTCAAAAGTTCAGAACCAGAACAAAGAAGCCAAGAGGCCACTTCTTGTGCTAGTTCTTAAGGAGTACACATTTTTCATGAAAATCGCTCCACCCCTCAGAGTTTAGTCAACATTAGTCTATGAAATGTCTTCACAGAAGCTATATGTGCATCAGAAAATGATCTCTTTCAAAATCACAAACAGCATGAAGACTGTGACCTCTTTATGCTGTACAGAAACATTACACATTCAACTTTGTGGTTTGTACCTCTCTCCTTCCTGTCAATTTCCTCTCAGCAAGAAAAAACTATCCCTTCAGATTTTACAACTCTATAACTGATCAACTGAATATTTTATTATATGCATATCATAAATCACAGAGTCCATTTGAGTGTTGTTTTTTTTGTTTTTTGTTTTTTTACATGTATGGTAAATATTCTGACAAAACATGTAGATAATATATCAGCGAAAGTTTCATGAAAACTGTACACTATAGCTCATGTCATTTCATGTCTCATTCACACAGTCTAGAGATTTTCTGACACTTTGGGTTCTGGTTGGCCACTGTTTCCTGTACAACAAAGAGACAGAAATATTTTAATGCTGAAAATAACAGTAGCTCCATTGAGGTTAATGTTCAAAGTCTTCCTGCCAAACCTGCCAAAAAAGTATTTTGCATTAAACCGTGTTTTACAAAACAATACTGCACACAAGATTTATTTGTTATCTTGTGTCGCGTCTCAGTTGACATTTTCTTCTTACGATGGAAATCAAGGCCAAGTTCCCCTGAGTAAGGTTCAGCTTACCATCACAGGCTGAGAGTTCAGCTGCAGCTCTTCACCCACATACAGCATTCACACAGCATGAACCACTGGTACCACATGTGACCATGACCACAGTGCAGCTCATTTTGACTCATTTTGAACAGAGCAGGTAGAGTGTCACAGTGCATAATGCATCTAATGATGCTTTGCACATTAAAAAAGTGAAACAAGAACCATCGGCTCCTGTCAAATGAAAATAAAAAGCAATAAACTAGACATTTTGTTATTACACTTTTTTTATGTATTCAAAGTATTTCCTAGAAATGTTATTTTAGTGCAGTGCTGTGAACATGGTACCATTCAGTCCTCTAGATAGCCTACTAATAACAATATTTTGCAGTTTTATGCCATTTAATTTCACATAGGCTGTTTGTATTTATTTATTTACGCATACAAACATGCTTAACTCTGGCCATCGAGGTTCATTTTCCCGCATTTAGCTCCAACCTTGCTCAAACTCACCTGCCTTCTAGTAATCATAAAGACCTTGATTCGCTTGCTCTGGTATGTTTGATTAGGCTTGGAGCTAACCTTGCATGAAAGTGGACCTAGAACACTTGCACTAGATTTTAAATGTGGTCTATATCTCCCTCTGGTGGATGCAATGAGCTCGCACTGGTGCTTGTTTAGCATTTCAAGAACAGGCAATCGAGATAAAGTGACATTTATTGAATTAAAACTATGAAAAAATAATACTATGTAAGATGTTGTTATGTCACAAAAATAACATGTCAAATAATTAATAAAAACAAAAAAAAGCCACAGAGTACCGTGAAGTTACTCTGCGGGAGTCTCAAAAATAAAAGAAAAAACACCTCTGCAAGGCGTCTCGCACTGATGACGTCATCGCTCGCTCGTGATACTTATGAGGATCAAAATATGTCAAATTTTGATCTGAATGTCTGCATTCAATGTACCCCGTTGACCGACCACAAAACTATCTTTATTAATACCCCTTTAATGGCAGATTATGTAACAGGCCAATGCAGAGCTTCTTTGTGGAAACTTACCAGTTCACTGTTAGCATTAGCTACCAGATGTAAAGGATACAACGAAAGAATGAATTGCTTGCTATTGGAAAGCAAAGCAGCCACAATTCAAAATGATTTTGGTACCAATTGGGAGCTTCTTAAGTTTGAGACAGGTGTTTGAGAAATTTAGCCAAAAAAGGGGGTTCTCGAAGACAGCCTAATCATGAAATTATCTCAGTCTAATAATTTTGATTGTCTCTGGAGGAAAAATCTGAAATTGCAGATTTGCAAATGAAATTGGATGAATTATACTTATCAAAGGCTAGGGGTGCTTATATAAGATCCAGGAAAGAAATGGCTTGAAGAGGGAGAACTCAGTTCTGCATATTTTTTTAAGCTAGAAAAGCGTAATATACCCTCTCAACTATTGAACAATGTGTTGATGGCAAAATTGTTAAAGATTAAAAGGAAATGGCAAACTACAGTGCCAGTTTTTATAAGAATCTTTATAGTTCAAGGTATTCAGAGCAGACAACGTCCTCATTTCTAGACTTAGTTAATTATGTTAAGATTATATCTGAAAGTGATAGAATTTTTTTGTGATAGCATTGTTACTCCTGATGAAGTACAAAGAGCAATTAAGAGTTTGAAAAACAATAAATCCCCAGGGTGTGATGATACAGCTGAGCAGTACAAATTATTGCTGATGAACTTACTCCCTTTTTAACTCAGGTTTTTAGAGAAAGTATTGAAAAAGACGCAAGGTATCATAACATTAATTCCTAAACCTAAGAAAGATCTTACCAATTTAGACAACCCATCACACTCCTTAACAATGACTATACATTTTTCGCCATAATATTTGCTAAAAGACTTAAAGATTGTTTGGATACTGTTATAGATGAGACTCAGTCTGGATTTAGTTTTAGATTAGATTAGTTTTAGATTTATTGGATTATAGTGATTTGCTGGAACATAATAATTGTATTATTTTCCTGGATTTTTATAAAGCTTTTGATTCAGTTGAACATAAATTTACATTTAAATCAGTGGAAAAATTTGGTTTTGGTTAATATGTTTGTAAGGCAGTAAGAACTCCATACAGCGTAAATTATTAGAACTGTAGTAACACAATTAAATTAAAATATGGTACTTCTCCTAGATTTTACTTGTCACGTGGTATTAGGCAAGGGTGTCCATTATCCCCTTATTTATTTTTACTGGTTTCCCAGATATTCGCTTCTTATATTTCTAATAGTGGTCTTCATGGTATCTCTATTGTTGACAAACAGATACTCATCAGTCAACTGGCTGATGATACCACTCTTTTTTGCAAGATGCTAACCAAGTTCCTTTAGCATTAAACTACATCCAGAAATTCTCCACAGCATCAGGCCTGTTCCTGAACCTCTCAAAGTGTGAAGGGATGTCCATCAAAGAATGTAATTTGTCAGACATTTGTAATATTCAAATCAAAGATCAGGTATCTTATTTAGGTGTTATTATAACAAAAAATGAATTAGTAAGATGCTCCTTATATTTTAAATCATTAATTGAGAGTACTTAGAAAAAACTGAATATGTGGCTCCAACGTGATTTCTCATCGAAGGGAGGAATCTTACTAGCCAAAGCTGAAGGTTTGTCAAGGTTAACATATGCTGCTCTCTCTTTGAATGTTGACACTGCCATTCTTAAAAAAAATTACTCAACTTTGTTTGGAAGAATTTAAACTTTCTTGATTTCACCACTTTAAACAACACCTTTAAAATAAATTGGATAAAAAACTGTATCAATAAGCCCTCATCTATATGGAATCTGATCCCTAATGCTGTTTTTTCCAAACTAGGTGGTTTAAGTTTCTTATTAATCTGTAACTATAACATCATGAAAATCCCTGTCAAATTATCTCTTTTTCATAGGCAAATGTTATTAGCTTAGTCCCTCATTTTCAAACACAATTTTACACCTCACTCATATCTAATCTGGAATAATAAGAATCTACTGTATAAACACAAATCTCCTTTTTTTTTGAAAATTGGTTTAAAAATGGTATTGTTTTTGTGTCTCAACTTTTCAATCAAAATGGTTCAATCTGTAATTACTCTGAGTTTTTAGCTAAGCATGGAATTCCTGTTAGTCTGAGTTTGCAATTACAGTGCCACACGGAGATCTCATGCTTTTTAGAGCTCTTTCTTTTCCAATCTCATGTCACTCAGTGGATCTTTGCAAACATTTGTTGGAAAACAGTGCCTTTCGTCATCCAAGTCAAAAAAACAATAAGCAAATTTGAGTTTTGTTTCAGATGGAGTCTATTTATGTGCCTTATGTAATCTCTTATTGGAATGGTTTAGTAAGTGATAGTCCCTGGAAGAAAGTTTGGTCATTACCTCACAAATATTTAATTACTAACGAAATGAGAGAAATTGCATTTAAGTTGATTCATAGAATTTACCCAGATAAGTGCTCTCTTAAAAGACCTAAGAATGATATTAATACCAACTGTTCTTTTTGTTTAGAAAACCCTGAAACTTCTTTACATTTATTCTGGAATTGCTCTTACACAACATCATTTTGGTGTGACATTCTTGACTTTATCAAATGTTATGTGAATCCTAATTTTGAGTTTACTTTTAGAAATGTAATTTTTTGCTTTCATGAATGTGAAAAAAGGTGATACTTATTTCATAAACCTTATGTTCCTGTTAGCTAAATATCATATTCAGAAATGTAAATTTTCTAAATGCAAACCTCTTTTTTTAAGATTCAATCTTGAAATGAAAATGTATTTTAAATCTATTGAGTTCTCTACGAACTTCAAAGCAATAAGAACAATGTCTTTGCTAAAGGACTTGGCACTTCTTCTGGACTGAGAGACTGAATGACCCTGGACTGTTGTTGTGTTGTTATGATTTGACAATGATGACAATTTTTATTGTTTTTTCGAGCATTCAATAAAAAATAAAAAAAGTTATTCTTATGAGGTGAGCTGGGCAGGTTACAGTACTTCAGTTCTTCATATATTTACACAACCATAAAATACGTGTTATTTTAGTTACGTTGTACAAATTACGATATATACTTGAAGAGTTACTGCTAAATACCTCATACTGAGTCTGTGAGGGGACGCAGGAGCTTTTACTTCATCTGAGGCACATATACGTGGATAAATGTGAAGGAAGTTCGACTCTGTAAACATTAAAATGTTGGTTTCTAGTGCTTTATATTCTTAAAGCAGTTTGTCAGTATTGTCAACTCCTGCAAAACAGTGGCACATTTATTATTCCTTTATTACTGTGAACTAATTATTAGAAACTCAAAACTACATTCAAATTCATGGACACATTATTATTACGGTGGTTATTTAGCGGTTAATGAAAGGTCTCCCACAAAGAACCAAAGTAGTAAACAAATACTGTAAAGATGGGTGTCATTTGTATTAGTTTTTATATATTATTAATGTTTTATTAGTCTCAGAATTTGAGAATTAATACTATTATTGAGCAGTTTGTAGTCTTTCAGCATATCCTGACTGTAATCTTTTTCTACCACAAACATAAAGAGTTTTTAAATAGATTCAAAGATCTGATTTAGTAAAATGAGCTGAACTTACCATCACTGATGATTCAGGTGAATTCACATAACGAATTTCAAATAATGGGGGGTAGTTTGGCCATTTCTAATTATTGGGGTGGCATGTCTATGGTGGTTGTGGCCCTGCTTCTGATCACCTAACATATACTTAATGCTAATTTCATTGTTGTCAACAGACTAAGACAAACTACACAATTACTACTTTTGATATCAACAAAATATAGTTCCTTTGACAGCATTTATTTTGCTATAGTCTGTGATTAGTCTTTTATGTATGAACAACACAAAACAAAAAAACACAGAACAAAAACACTGCCCAATGATGTTCTCTTAATTAGCACTCAACTGGAGTGTTAACTTTGTCATTCTTTTGTTTTTACTTATTGTGTTTCCATTATAAATATTATATAGACTATAGAATAATATTTCTGCAACTCATACTGGTATGATCTGTGCAATTGTTTTGTTAAAGGGAAACAAATTACATTTCTAGTTTTCACTTACAGTGAAGCTCCTCCTACAACAAGTCACCAGTGAAGTCACCAGTTAAATGCTGGAATATTCCCATCAGCCTACAAATGAAGAAGACAGAATTTATGAAAGAACACGAATGATCCAGAACACTGCAGGATGTAACCTGAAGATACTGAAGAACAAAGAGGTTGGTGTTTATTTTTGATTTTTTATATGGATGATAAAGAACTTTAAGATTATAAAGAGATGCTGGGCTATGAAATAGTATTGCTAAAGTACAAAAATAAGCAGGAAGGTAGAAAATAATATGCATGATACTTCCCCTGAGCTGGGTACAAAATTAATCAAGAAACACAAATTTCTTTTAATTTTAATTTCAACAAATGGCCAGTGAAAAGAGAGGTTTGAGAAATGTTCGTATTAAATGTCAACATCAGGAGGTCAGACTAAATATTATCTGATTATTCATAGTTATAGAAGTTTGTTTTGGTGAATTTGGTATCAAAGTTGATGAATGTATTAAGATTATTTTCTAATCTTTCCCTTTATATTTCTCCATTTGATTTACTGAAAGTTAAACTCGTTTACTTTAATTTTAGTCCTGCTGAAAATGAAAGAGGAGAGTGAAGAACTGAGTAAAGTGGAGGAGAAACATCAGGTCCAAACTGAGGAAAAATCTTTGAGTGACACAGACTGAAACCAAAAAACCTATTACCTACTCTCAGTGTGAAAGTTTCCCATCTAAACAAAGTCTTAAACTTCACAAGAGTTCATAGTGTAGAGAAGCCTTTCACATGTGATCAATGTGGGAAGAGTTTCACATGAAAAGGAAACCTTAAGATTCACATGAAAATCCACACTGGAGAAAAGCCATACACGTGTGATCAATGTGGGAAGAGTTTCACACGTAAAGGTGTCCTTAAAGATCACATAAAAATTCACACTGGAGAAAAGCCACACACATGGGATCAGTGCGGGAAGAGTTTCACACGTAAAGGACAACTTAAGGAACACATGAAAATCCACACCGAAGTAAAGCCGCACACCTGCGATCAATGCGGGATGAGTTTTACACGAAAAGGAAACCTTGAGGAATAATAAAAAAACGTATATGAACAAATGTTTAACTAAGTGGCACTTTTATATTTTAAGATTTTGTATCACTCAGCCTTTTTATTTCATTTTAATACATGATTGCAGTATTTTTTATACTAAACTTAAATAACTAGCCTAATAATTATTTTTTGTCATGCAAAAGAGCATTAAAATAGATCATAGATATAAAAGGATCTATACTGGTCTTTTTTAATTAATAAACACCACAACACTATTTATATAACTCAACATTAATACTTTTTATTACACTGTAATTGAATGCAACTAATAGAAAATGAGTCTGGAATGAGTTCTGGACCAGACAGGAATTTAGCTCACTTGATCTCACTTTCAAGAGACAAAAATATTTACAACATGATGAGTGCGAAGAACCATTAAATAGTCCCTGGAACCTTTCTGTGCTACAAAGAACCTTTTGTGCAATGGAAAGGTTCTTTGGATATTAAAGGTTCTTCATGGAACCATACACCCTCCCAAAGAACCATGAAGAACCTTTTTTTTAAGAGTGTATCACACAACAATTCCCCTTCCATGAATCTCTTCCTGCAGAAATTCAGAGCTGGAAAATTCCCATCAGCCTACAAGTGAAGAAGACAGAGTTTATGAAGGAAAAGTGAGAACATGAGTGATCCTGAATCCTGCAGAATAAAACCAGAAGATACTGAAGATCAGAGAGGTTGGTGTTTATTTCTAATTCTTCTTTGAAGTTTATGAAGAACATTAAAGGGATAGTTTGCCCTAATTTGAAAATTAAGTCAGCATTTACTCACCCTGGTGTTGATCTAATATTATATGTCCTTTTTCTTCATTGACCCACAAAAAGAGAATTAAATATATATATTTTTTTAAATATCTCGCTCATGCTCATCCATATAAAGGCAGCGAAATAGTGATTAGTGACCAGCATCAAGGATTTTTTTTTGTTTTGTTTTGTTTATAAAGTATCACAGACTGATCCAATGTGACACGTGCTGTATATTCCAAGTGTTATGGAGGTATATGATAGGGTTTGGTGAAAAATACCTTGAACCTTGGCCATTGGTCTTTCATGCTCGACAAGACCCAGATTATTTAAGTGTTAACATGATCTGTGTTGTTAGCTAATGTATTCCATTTAAATATGTAAAAGTAGTGAAACATTTTAAGATTCATGTTTCAAATACAAATGCAAAACAATAATACATTTTCTTATTTACAACCTTGCTTCATTCTATGAATCAATGTTTTTAATGAACTCTCTGTT
This sequence comes from Schizothorax lantsangensis, assembly GCA_027422415.1. NCBI lineage: Eukaryota > Metazoa > Chordata > Actinopteri > Cypriniformes > Cyprinidae > Schizothorax > Schizothorax lantsangensis. Next base: position 14,248,879 of record CM049843.1, on the reverse strand, counting down.
AAAGTCCGTCTCTTTCTGCCACCTACTGGCGAAACTATGTAACCTGCAGCGGAGAGAATCAACACGTGCAAGTGTGGGAAGAGTTGTGCAGATGTAAGTGCTTTCAAATATGTGCAAAAAGTGTGCAAATATAAGATTATACTATCTTGAAGCTCTTCAACTGTATATTTCTCTTCTTTTTTTGTTGCTTTAACTAAAATGTAAGTCAATAAAGAGAGAGGTCTATCTGTTTTCTTGTTTACTTATTTATATATATATATTTTTCACAAACTAATCATTTAATAAACGTGTTACTCATTTCTTCAACAACATTTGTCCAATTTTATTGTGTTTTTCTATTTGCCTTTGCTTGCAAAAGGTTTGGATTCCCACGGGAAATTCGGGAATGTCCAATTCTCCCTCAGAAGTTTTGCTATTCCATGTCAAAATGTTTGAGATGTCCAGTCGTTTACAGTTCACAGTAAGGCTCTATTATTCCTTACTTACAGGATGTGCTTGTACACAATATTGACATGAGCAACTAAACGCCAAATGAACAACAAAGACAGTCATTGTGGTATATCTTGAGGAGACCTGCTGTAGCTTTCAGCACACCCACATCTGGTTCTTAAACTGATTCTTTATTTTATTTTATTGTACACACATAATGGTCATTTTCGAAGTCAATAATTTGTGTGGTGTGCTGGCATTAAAATAAGTAAAATCATTGGAACAAATCAATATACCTGCGATCTGTCTATTTTAACTGCTCAGTCCTTAGACAGATATTTCACATAATTTGCGCTTTATATATGCTAAAAGATACAATATATTGGGGGGTGACTGTAATGTAATAGCATAATGTAAACTAAAGCATACGATACTGATGCTTCGAAGCAGTCACGTGGTTTTCAGACGAACGAAGGTTTACGTCATAGATCACGTGCTTCAGGCAGAGCGAATCAAGCTCCGATACACAGCGCTTTATTATGCAGCTTCGGAGCTTTGTGATGAACGTAACATCACTACACAGCAGTATTTGTGCACCTTTCTAGGCGTTGGCCGACGGAAATGGACGTTTAGCAGGCAACAATGTACATATGCTAAATGAACATCGAGTTCAATGAGTGTTTGTGAATGAGAATCAATTTAACAACCGATTTATTTATGTTTCATTTGACCAGATCTGCTCTTCCTACCACACAATAATAACTCCTCTTCTCCTGCAACAATTCATCAATACATGCTGGAATATTCACATCAGCCTGAAAGTGAAGAAAGAGCAGAGAGAACATGAATGAACCCTGCAGAATAAAACAAGAAGAAGAACAAAGAGGTTGGTGTTTATTCTTGATTCTTCACCAATGATGCTGAAGAACTATAAACCTTCAAGCAGTTAAAGCAGATTTAGTAGTTGTAGTTAGAAAAATCATAAGAGCTGTGAAATTTAAGATAAAGGAGCAAATATAGGACTCTTTCCATGACAATACATATGCCTTCTTTGTATGAAGATGCCTTATTTTCTTTAGTTGTTAACAAATGGTCAGTGAAATAAGGTTTGGTTAACATTCATATTGATTGTCAACATCAGGAAGTTGGACTGGACTTTTTTCACAACTTTTGCAAACATATTACTAAGGTATTACATAGTTTTGAACCCTGACTTATTACATGTTGCTGAAACTAGTTATTAGCTACTACAAAACCTGCAATTTGTGCCTGAAATGTTTTAAAAGTAATAATAGGAAGATCAAGGTACAAATAAATGCATCAAAATGATCAATGATGAGTTATGCTATCATATCAGGGTTCGTTTATGTGTTCTTTTCAATTAAATTTCTCTTTTTTTGATTTTCTCATTTTATACTTTACTGAAAATCAAACCTCTTTTACTCACATTTTAGACCTGAATGGAGAAAACAAGGAGAGTGAAGAATTTACTGAAGCGGAGGAGAAACATGATGTCAAATCCAGAATAAAATCTTTGAGCCACTCACCGAAAAGAAAAGCCAAACAATCTTTCACCTGTTCTCAGTGTGGAAAGCGTTTCTCATACAAACAAAGTCTGAAAATTCACATGAGAGTTCATAGTAGAGAGAGGCCTTTCACATGTGATCAATGTGGGACGAGTTTCGCACTAAAAGGATCCCTTAAACATCACATGAAAATCCACACTGGAGAGAAGCCATACACGTGTGATCAGTGCGGGAAGAGTTTCACACATGTCAGCACTCTTAAATTACATGTGCATTCTCATTCTGGAGAGAGGCCATATAACTGCGATCAGTGCGGAAAAACATTTATTAGGGTAGGATCCCTGAGGACCCACTTGAAAGTTCATACGAAGGAGAAGCCTTATGTTTGTTCTCTGTGTGGAAAGAGTTTTAGTCAGTCGGGCGCTTTAAATACACACCAGATAAGGCACAGCGGTGTGAAGAATCACATGTGCTTTGATTGTGGAAAATCCTTCATTAGAGATGCTGAACTGAAACAGCACCAGAAAACTCACACTGGAGAAAAACCTTACAAGTGTTCACTCTGTGACAAGAGTTTCAGTCAAACAGGACATCGGAAAATACATGAGAGGACCCACACTGGAGAGAAGCCGTATACATGTGATCAGTGCGGGAAGAGTTTTACACATCCAAACACTCTTAGATTACATCTCCTTACTCATTCTGGAGAAAGACGGTATAACTGTGATCAATGCGATAAAACATTTGTTAAGGCAGTGTGCCTGAAGGCCCACCAGAAAGTTCATTTAAAGGAGAAACCTTACAAGTGTTCACTGTGTGAAAGGGGTTTTACTCAGGTGAGTGCTTTCAAATCACACCAGAAAAGACACAGTGGTGTGAAAGATTACATGTGCTTTGAATGTGGGAAGACCTTTATTACAAACGCTGAATTGAAACTGCACCAGAGAACTCACACTGGAGAAAAACCTTACAAGTGTTCACACTGTGACAGGAAATTCAGCTGGTTAGCATCTCTGAAAATACATGAGAGGAGCCACACTGGAGAGAAGCCGTACCACTGCTCTTCATGTGGGAAGAGCTTTGGTAAATTAGCTTCTCTACGCAGTCATACAAAAGGAAAATGTCCAATGGAAGAAAGGCTTCCTTCTATATAAATCTTTCCTGATCGGTTGCAATGAGTGTCTGGACAAAGAACCATGAAAGTTTCCCCAGTGAACAAGTGTGAGATTCAGATCAACAAAAAGAGGCTATAGCATATTTAAGTGAGTCATGTGTTTGATATATAAATAATACAAATGTAAAAAATAGACCTTGTTCTTCATTCTTGTGCTTAGGTGCTTAGCTTGTTCTTTTGCCACTCAGGTCTATTTACCAAATGCAGGTGCAAGATATACTGTTTTACTACCATATAATGTAATATGATGGCAGAAAAATGGACAAAGTTCTGATGTCTTGCTGTAACTTCACATCCGTCTTCAAACTGTTTTATAAAGCAATTTATGTTTTAAATAAAAATAATTTAAACTTCATATATTGCTCTGTTTTTAACAGATGGCTTAGGTATAATGAGAATTATTGTAGACTACTAATTTAAGAAACAACAACAAGATAAGGCAACAAGACAATGCTAAAGACAACCAGTAGTTTTAAATCTCGTAATATAGCCCTCTGGTGACTGACTTCTGTAATGCTTGAATATGACTGGATACACTGGATTCGACCCTTACTTTACAACTTTTTAAAAACTTTCTTATTTATTTAGTTAGTAGGCTATGTGTAGGCTATTTGTTAAGTTTTTACAACAGACATCAAAAATTAATATCTTGCAAATCCATTTATAGACTCTTAATATGTAGGTAAATATGACTAAATTGACTCTGGATCATGAACATGTTACTTTGTGATCACTGTATTTTCTGCACATACAAAATAGTAACAAATTAAGTAGGCTATCTAATTCCTTTGCTGCTATGAATATAGTTAGAAGAAATTATATTGGATATTATACTGCTGTGCCTATATATTTACTTATACTACATTGTCAACTATTCTGAAAATGGGTGTCGTTTTTATGTTTTGATGTATTATTAATGTTTTATTCATCTCAAATTGAGAAGAAAGAGAGAGAGAGAGAGAACACTGACTGAGGCAAACTCTATGATCACCAGTTTTGATATACAAGATTTACATCTCTTAACAGCATGTATTCAGTTGTAAAACATGTTATATGTAAAAACCAATTACCAAAATTCCGTGATGACAAGTTAAATTAAGTTGAATTCAATTAGTGTTGTTTGGTGCTTACATGTACATTTATTTCTGACTTTATTTATTATTCCTTTTTATTAGTGCTGTCAAACGATTAATCACATCCAAAATAAAAGTATTTGTTTACATAATATATGTGTGTGTACTGTGTATATTTATTATGTATATATAAAGAAATTATATCTTATATAAATATATTTTATATGGTGGTCGAGAGAGCTCAACGTGCTGCAACTTCAGAAAACACATGCAAACAAAACACCAGCAAATCAAGAAAACATCTTCATCAATTTAACAGCAGGTGCTGCAAATGCTCACAACACAACCAAATAAAGCGTTTTATTTGCAGTGTGTTTCTTTATTTGGTTGTGTTGTGAGCATTTGCAGCGAAAATTACACCTGTAAAATTGACGAAGTTGTTTTCTTAATTTGCAGGTGTTTTTTTCTATTTGTAGCACGTTGAGCTCTCTTGGCCACCGTAATATTTATAATACTGTGTCCTTATCAAACATGACCCAAAAATGCATAGAGCAATAAAATCTGCTTCTATATAAATCTGCGACAGGACCATGAAACCTTGTCTGAAGTTATTACACTGAACCGAGTTCATCTTCAAGAACAATAGTTTCAAGTGTGAGATGAATCATGAAGATAAACTCAAAGACAGACCAAATGAACAATATCTAAATCTTTATTCTTGTGTAAGATTGTACTTAATATTATTTCAATCATAAACATTATGCTTTATTATGATTTGTGTATTTTGTTCCATTTTTATTTACATTTCCTTTCATGAAATATTTTTAGTGAGTGATTAAAATAAAAGTAGAACAGATTGTGTACATGGTTTGAGTAGATATGATTCATAAACTTATATTCTCAAGTAACTGTAGAGTTGTTAAGTGATTTAAGTGGTCTAAAGTCACATAGGTCAGGCCCTTCTCCATTACCTGTTTAAGAACAGAATTAGATTCATATTTAATGATGAATAAGAAAAGATAAAAATGTTGTTCAAACTTCTAAATGTGAGAGAGTCTTTCTGTGTGTCTTCTGTTTTGGGAAAAAGACAGATAACTGCAACTTGCTGAAAGAAACTTCACCTTGAGGAAGAGTTGTGTGTTGGCATATGTAATCTCTTTACTTCCTTTCTTTCAAGTAAAGTTTCTTTCATTGATTGAAATCATTGGTCAATGAGTCTTAACTGTACTTCCTCTACACAATGTATCACTCTTGTTTCATTTACTCTCTTTTATAAAGGAAAGTAGAGCATTTTTTATGTGCATTTTCACTACTAAAAAGATGGGTGTAACTTTGTATTGGTTTGATGAACTATTGGTGTTTTATTCATCCCATATTGTAGAAATTGTATTTTTATATTCTATATGAGTCATCATACAGAGATGGAAAAAATGCAAAATGGGAGGAAAAATTATAATCCAATGCTTTTGCATTTTTGCATTCTCATGCAAAATGATTGTTTCCTCGAGAAACTTTGAGTTCTTTTGTGATGAAAAATTAATGCAGTTCGATCTACAAAATACCTGATGGGGATTTATTTTTCAATATCTAAATTAAGAAATATGTTATTCGGATGCACACTCCTTACCAGTTAGTGGCGGTACTGCACCAATTCGTTTCCAACAAAACCCCAAAAGAAGAAGAAGCAGCTGCCTTTCTGAAGGGGTCGTTTCTGTTTTGTTTTCATCGGGTAAGCGCTGTTTGTGCGTCTGTTCTGGCGTCTGCCGGCTGAAATAAATATTTAGCGTGAAGCCAACGATGTGGGGAACATAATTCATTCATAAACCCATGAGCAGTCTTGTATGTTCGTGTTTAATGTTTGGAGCGATAATGTTATTGTTACTGAATGTCACTTGATCAGAAGTCAAAGTGTGATCTGTGAGGGAAATTCATGGGAGTCGATCTCAAACAGTGCTGCAATGATTTTATTTTAAAATTTTATCTTTTGTCATTTACCTTTGAAAGTCAAATTTGTAATATATATACTGCTAAATTTGAGCCTTTTAAGAGCTATGTAGACCGTTTTTAAATCAGAGGTAGGCAACATAAATGAATGTAGATAAATGTGAAGGACGTTTTACACCAGAAACATGAAATTAGTGCCTTGTCGTGCTCTCTAAGGTTTTATTGTCAAAATATTTTTAGATTCAAATTGATATGATTGATTTTGATGTTTGATGTGATGTTGATATTATGCTGCTGTATGTAAGTTACTTACCTGTTGTGGTTAATAAAATGCTGTCACACAGAAAGCTGGAAAAACTACTGTAAAGATGAGTGTCATTTGAATTTGTTTTGAATTACTCAATTACTCACTTGAATTACTCACTCATATCAAAAATGCGAGTAATAATAATATAGAACAGTTTTATACTTTCAGCATGTATCTAAAGTCTGTTTTTACTTCAAACACTTAAATACACTATTAAGAGCTGCTTAAAAGCATCTTTATTTTCATGTCAGTAGTTCCTCTTTTCACCCCATTCATTATACCGATGTTTTCAGATCGTGTTTAAATTGCTACTCAAAGCTCAAGATATACATATACAAGATATACATCTAATTTATTTTCTTATAGTCTGTGATAAACCACATTTCATATAAAAACAGCACACAAACAAAAAAAGTAAATGAAAAAGTAAAGTTCAGTTACCTTTAATTCAATTGGACTGTGATTTGTGGCTTACAAATCTCCACACATTTCTTTTGTAATCCATCTCTGTGAAGTTTCTGCTTACATGGAGATAAGTTGTAATGGATTCATTTCTTGTAATGTACACACACCATTTGCTACTTCTAATAGCCTGAACATATGGTTGGTTTATACTTCTGTTTTTAATTCTTATTTATATTTTGGTTCTTTTAATTTCTTAGTTCATATGTTTGTATGGTTTATGAACAATATAAATAAATTAAGTATATTTAAAATTCGATAGATTGATAGTTAAACAACATATAAATGCTTAAAATGTTTAAATTCACAAAAATAAGTATGCTAACTGATTTACTCTTGATTTTAGGCAGATCTACATCTCCTGCCACAGAACAATTCAGAAAGAGTCCAAATCATGTAATTTCCTGTGGGCTGTAGTGACATCATTTTGAGTTTGAAGATATGCTCTGTTTTTTAAATGCTATTGTATTGAATAATATTGTATAGCATTTTTCTACCTTCTGATATTATTTCAAGGTTCACTTTTATGTCCTTTCTACTTTTGTTTTAGACCTGATGGAAGAGAATGCAAAGAATGAAGAACTGAGTGAAGTAGAGGAGAAACCTAATGTCAAAATTGAAGAAAAATGTTTGAGTTGCTCACACACTAAAGGTATTTTTTCATCGAAAAGAACAGCCGATACATCTTTTACTTGCCCTCACTGTGGGAAGAGTTTCTCAAACAAGCAAAGTCTTAAACTTCACAATAGAGTTCATAGTGGAGAAAAACCCTTCACATGTGTTCAATGTGGGAAGAGTTTTACACTAAAAGGAACCCTTAGGGATCACATGAGGATCCACACTGGAGAGAATCTGCACACATGTGATCAGTGCGGGAAGAGTTTCACAAAAAGAGGAGCCCTTGAAGATCACATGAAAATCCACACTGGAGAGAAGCCACACACATGTGATCAATGCGGGAAGAGTTTCACAAAGAAAGGAGCACTTATGGACCACATGAAAATCCATTCAGGAGAAAAGCCACACTCATGTGATCAATGTGGGAAGAGTTTCACAAAAAAAGGAGCCCTTAAAGATCACATGAAAATCCACACTGGAGAGAAACCACACACATGTGATCAGTGTGGCAAGAGTTTCAGAAAGTCATGCACTTTTAAATCACATCTGCGATCTCATTCTGGAGAAAGACCATTTAACTGTGATTACTGTGGTAAGAATTTTTTTAGGGCAGATGCGCTGAAGGACCACCTGAAAGTTCATACAAAGGAGAAGCCTTATGTGTGTTGTTTTTGTGGAAGGAGTTTTGGTCAAATAAGTAGTTTAAAATTACACCAGAAAAGACACAGCGGTGTGAAGGATCATATGTGCTTTGAGTGTGGAAAGACTTTTGTTAGAGATGCTGAACTGAAACTGCACCAGAGCATTCACACTGGAGAAAAACCTTACAAGTGTTCTCACTGTGACAAGAGATTCAAACGGTCAGAATATCTGAAGTCACATGAGAGGATCCACACTGGAGAAAAACCATATCAGTGCCCTCCATTTCCATGGGTTGTTCCCAAATGAACAATATATAAAAAGTTGTATTATATACTGTTATATAATATACTGATATAATATAATTCAAATCATTATGCTTCCTTATGATTTTTGTATTTTGTCCATCTCAAATTTTAATTTCTTATAAAGCATGTGTATCTTATTTCATTTACTCTTTTATGAAATAAACCCTACATTTTTAAAAAATGTTCTGTGCTCATATCAGCAGAAAGAGAGCATCTGGAATAAAGACAAGCAGTTCGACCTAATGTGCAGTCCTTACTCTGCTGTTTGTCCGGCTTTTATTAATCTTTTTTCATCTTTTATGAGCATGGTGTACTGAACTTTTAAAGAGGTGCGTAAATGTAAACATACGCTTATATACACTACATACTTAATGGAATGGAATGATTTGTAGTTTAGATTACATTTTCATGAACTCATCTCTTTTTGGTTTTTATAAAGTGTCATTGTTATGTAGCTACACTGCCCTCCAAAAGTTTGGAAACGCCCTAGAAAAGTGGGGTTTTGGACAATATTGGCATGAATCCTTTTTAATTTGTGATAATTTTGCACTGATAAGGGACAACACAAACTACAAAAACATATTTTATTACATAAACAGTTTATACATAGAAAAAAATTAAATTTCCGTTTCATCAAAATATCCACCATTAGCAGCTATTACAGCTCTGCATAATCTGGGCATCCGAGCTGTCAGTTTATTCAAACATTGTCTTTGAATTGGCAATCAATTGTTGAAGCTACAGTATTAAGGTGTGCTGACCCAAAAATCTTTTAAAAACCTGGACCAAGTTTAAACCAGTAACCAGACATCACAGCTGGCAAAGGGGCATGTCTGACTTTGACATGTATACAGTATATTGCCATTATTATGTTTTATTGCTGGTCTTCAATGATAATGTCAAGTTACTTTAATGTATTTGCACCAAAAAATGATAAGGATGTATGCTGATATCGTCCAAAACCACACTTTGCCAGGGGTGTTTCCAAACTTTTGGAGGGCAGTGTACATGCTATGGCTGTGCTCTCCTGATATTTACATAATTTTGACCAGCAGGTGTCGCCAGAGCACGGTCAATTGCTTCCTCTATGCCATTAATATTATGCACACAGTCTTTAGAGTTCTGAATGATGGATTGGTTTTGCTTTGACTGTTACTGGTATTTAACTCCTTTGTGTTGTGGCCACAATGTTTTGCAATGCATCTCGAAATTGTTTTTACTCTGCCTTTGACAGCGGAATCACAATGTACTTTATAAAATACTAGACCAGACCAAAAACGCAAGCAATATTTAAAACATAATCCTGTGAATTTCACATAAATATTCTGTACAGTTCTCCAGCATGAAAGCATGTGCCTGCCAGAGAATGCTAAGTATATGTAGCTGTAGCCTGGGTATCTTCCAAGTGGAAGGGGCCTTTGACATATGGTTGGAGACCCTCAAGTTAGTGGGGTCAAATTTACAGGTGGGGTTAGCTTCCGTGCAACCCATTTGGGTCTATAGTTCCACCGATTTGGGGCTGCTCCACCCACTCGGAACTGACTGCAGTGATATCTATCTTCACATGTTCATTCCTTAAGTCCCTGCCAAAAGCCAAACGTGTGGAAACATGTCCTGAAAAGCAGGAAAACAGTACCTGCTGGAGCAAAAGATTAAAACAAGCAACGAGTTAACTAGATGTAAGAATTCCATTTATTATTTTTGTGTAACTTGAGGTTTGTTATTCTAAAAGCATTCAGGGGCTAGATTTGCTTGGTTTGCAAGGTTTCAGAAAACAGTTTGAAAAGTGATTAAATATTTAAAAAACACTTAACTACATAAAACTGCATAAAGCAAAACAAATGTTTATTTCATTGCATTTCAGTACAATGTTCATGAAATAATGCTGAAATATAAAATACACAAACACTGAAACTTTAAGGCATCTGTAGCATGAGCTCAAGTGATCAAGTCAAGACAAGTTAACTCAGCTGTGTAGGCAGTTCTTGTGCATTATGAAGCTGTTACTGAATCCACTCTTTCTCAGATCTTTTTAAGACAGATGAGTTCAGGAGCTACCGGTGTGTCTCAAAGTGACAAAGGGAAGTCCTTAAAATACATGAATCCTTGTACTGTTATCTGTCAGTAATGGTCTTCGAAAACTCAACTGAAAGTCTGACTTTTCTTTGATGTTTGATTATATAACACAATGAAACGGGAGTGTGGAAATAAATAACTAAATAATACATTTGCATTCTACCTCAGTGGTTTTCAACAGGTTTCATTTCAGGACCCAGATTTTACATCAGACATGTGACCCAAATTGATAATAATACTATTAATACTAATAATAGTAATACTAAAATAGGATAAAATGCTGAAATGGATTAATATTACAATGAGCTGCAAATCAATTATTAACATAAAATAGACTGAATATGACCAAATCACTAGTCTTATGTAGTTTTTTTTTTTACTTTTCACTTTTACATGATTATGGTTAGGTTAGTTGCAATTTAATATTCGCAACACTGCATCCCTCGAATATATTTCCAAATACTGGGCCCACGAACCACCAGTTTCAGTTGAGAAACAGTGCTCTATACTGCGGTGAGACTTTTTTTTTAATACAAAACATTACAAATATTGCAAATTTTGTTCTTTGAGTGTAACACTTGAGTACACTGTGTTATCTTCAGCAGGTTTCTGTAAGAAAATAATAAGGTACAATTAGGAACAGTGTTGATGCCACAATTATAAAACTGAAGAAACTAAATCTTTTTGAGAACAACAAAATACAGACAGAAAATGAATCACATTAATAAACTGATTAGTAAAGTTGAAAGTAAGACGCTCAGCTCTCAAACTGCTGTTTTGCCTGTAATTCCAAGATTTACAAAATTTCAAGAAAAGCGGTAACCGCTCTAGAAAACCAGTCGAGATGTTCATCCATCCCTTCAACTCTTATCAGTGCCACTATTGTTACAGAGTCTGTTAATAGACTTTCATGCCTTCTTTTGTGGGACAGAATTGCAGAACTTCACAGCTTAATTTCAATAAAAGGTATTTTTACACCGGAGAGGAAGTTCTGAAAGGGACATTATACCCATCTATGGTATTTCCCATAAAGAATTCAGAATTTAAATTAAACATCAGTGAATGAGATGGTTCACACATACAGTGGGTACGGAAAGTATTCAGACCCCCTTAAATTTTTCACTCTTTGTTATATTGCAGCCATTTGCTAAAATCATTTAAGTTCATTTTTTTTCCTTATTAATGTACACACAGCACCCCATATTGACAGAAAAACACAGAATTGTTGACATTTTTGCAGATTTATTAAAAAATAAAAACTGAAATATCACATGGTCCTAAGTATTCAGACCCTTTGCTCAGTATTTAGTAGAAGCACCCTTTTGATTTAATACAGCCATGAGTCTTTTTGGGAAAGATGCAACAAGTTTTTCACACCTGGATTTGGGGATCCTCTGCCATTCCTCCTTGCAGATCCTCTCCAGTTCTGTCAGGTTGGATGGTAAACGTTGGTGGACAGCCATTTTTAGGTCTCTCCAGAGATGCTCAATTGGGTTTAAGTCAGGGCTCTGGCTGGGCCATTCAAGAACAGTCACGGAGTTGTTGTGAAGCCACTCCTTCGTTATTTTAGCTGTGTGCTTAGGGTCATTGTCTTGTTGGAAGGTAAACCTTCGGCCCAGTCTGAGGTCCTGAGCACTCTGGAGAAGGTTTTCGTCCAGGATATCCCTGTACTTGGCCGCATTCATCTTTCCCTTGATTGCAACCAGTCGTCCTGTCCCTGCAGCTGAAAAACACCCCCACAGCATGATGCTGCCACCACCATGCTTCACTGTTGGGACTGTATTGGACAGGTGATGAGCAGTGCCTGGTTTTCTCCACACATACCGCTTAGAATTAAGGCCAAAAAGTTCTATCTTGGTCTCATCAGACCAGAGAATCCTTCAGGTGTTTTTTAGCAAACTCCATGCAGGCTTTCATGTGTCTTGCACTGAGGAGAGGCTTCCGTCGGGCCACTCTGCCATAAAGCCCCGACTGGTGGAGGGCTGCAGTGATGGTTGACTTTCTACAACTTTCTCCCATCTCCCAAATGCATCTCTGGAGCTCAGCCACAGTGATCTTTGGGTTCTTCTTTACCTCTCTCACCAAGGCTCTTCTCCCCCGATAGCTCAGTTTGGCCGGACGGCCAGCTCTAGGAAGGGTTCTGGTCGTCCCAAACGTCTTCCATTTAAGGATTGTGGAGGTCACTGTGCTCTTAGGAACCTTAAGTGCAGCAGAATTTTTTTTGTAACCTTGGCCAGATCTGTGCCTTGCCACAATTCTGTCTCTGAGCTCTTCAGGCAGTTCCTTTGACCTCATGATTCTCATTTGCTCTGACATGCACTGTGAGCTGTAAGGTCTTATATAGACAGGTGTGTGGCTTTCCTAATCAAGTCCAATCAGTATAATCAAACACAGCTGGACTCAAATGAAGGTGTAGAACCATCTCAAGGATGATCAGAAGAAATGGACAGCACCTGAGTTAAATATATGAGTGTCACAGCAAAGGGTCTGAATACTTAGGACCATGTGATATTTCAGTTTTTCTTTTTTAATAAATCTGCAAAAATGTCAACAATTCTGTGTTTTTCTGTCAATATGGGGTGCTGTGTGTACATTAATGAGGAAAAAAAATGAACTTAAATGATTTTAGCAAATGGCTGCAATATAACAAAGAGTGAAAAATTTAAGGGGGTCTGAATACTTTCCGTACCCACTGTACATCCAAACTGACAAATCACAAAGCCAGACATAACTTTAAGATATGTATTTAAAAAAAATACTGAAATTGTGTAAAGAGGGAGCACTATCTCACAATCACAGACAGAGCAGTTTGTGATCAAACAAGTCTTCATGCTATAGTCAATCTGCAGCATATATGACATGATCTGCACTCACATGCATGAATGATCATGCAAATATATGCACACTACAAACAAACATTTCACAAAGCACAAGTACATAAAGCAGCAACATGACAACAGCAAGAAAGTTTCCCTCTTGATGTCCAGTCAAAGGGAGTAAAACAGTGCCACTATAAGATATGTATAATATCAATATGAAGCTTGATCTACTATATTTATTTTAGAGAAAAGTGATTAGAACAATTGTTTCTCTATAAAACATCTTTATCAGGGAGTAAATATAAACAGCGAAGAAAACTAAAATGATTCAATTATTGACAAATGACAAATCGTCATTTTGTGTATTGTTTGGCAAGTTCAAACAGCAGGTGTAACATCACTACACAGTAACCTACAGGAGATTTACCTCACTGCCTCACAATTTCAAACATGATAAAAGATAAAAATTCACCTTTCTTTGTCAATCACAGGTAGAACAGGTTGGTTTACTGTCAACTGACAGTAACTGTCGTTTCAGTCTGTTGCTACTAAATTCCACTGAATTTATTTGTCATACTAATCCATTTCTGTCTAGACATATTTGTAAAGATGTGTGCACCTGTTAGTAATGGATGTAGCTTAAATCCCTGTTAATTAGAAAGGGTTGTCCACCATGCAGTGCCTGATGCTTGGTGCATGTGAAACATAACATGTCACTTAAATGAATCACTAGCTTTAAAACCAAATTAATCTATAATTCATCTTAAAATAAAGCAGATTATCTGCTTAGGTTACAGTAAGAAATAAGCAAGCACTGACAGATGAGATTTATTTTTTCTTTGAGCATTAATAATCCATCAGTTCAATGGTGCTGAGTTTTCTACAGGCAGGCAGCGAGACACAATGCACACAGCAAAACTGCATCTTACCGTATGGTGTAAAGGATGTGCAATGAATGTTGCTGTAGCATAATGTATGTCTTCAGTTTCAACTGTTTTAATAATAACCACAGTTTAACTATAAAACATTATAAATATTCATATAAATACATAATGGTGGTCACATGATAAACACTTTTCAAAATAAATATATAAATACTTGCCACTTTGTGCTTGTTTACAGTTCCTGATGCACCAGAAGCCAATCACAATCCCTGCAATTACGGCCAGCAACACTAAAACTACCACTGGTATAATATAGGAACGTTGACTCTGTTCTGTAATGAAGAAAGAGATAACAATACTTATTAGTTCTGCTAGTCTGACTTCAATGAAGGCACAAGACAGCAGATCAGGGAGAGAAATTAATCTGATAGAGTTTAAAGGGGTGGTTGACTGTTTTTTTCTAGGCTTGATTGTGTTTATGGGGTGCAGTCAAACATGTGTTCATGTTTCTTTTTTTCAAAACAAATTCACATAATTTACCTTTATTCCACACCTCTCTGTCCCTTCTCTGATAAACGGCCCGATTATTTCCTGGTTTTATGCCTCTTCCTCAGAAATACGTGATTGATTAGCTGGCTCAGTGTGTTGTGATTCGCTAAACTGCCTCTAGTGCGCGTCTGAACGTCCCGCCACTCAGCTCAGTGGCATGCGCTCCGGTTGTATTGTAAACAATGGCGTCGTCTATATTTCTTATCAATTTGAGCCCGAATGAGACGCAGAGGATATTAGTGAAGAGGATCATGTAGAACCTGTGCAAGCACGGTTCATACTTTTAGATATGCTGTTATTTGTAAGTGCAACTGCTTCTGTTAGCTTTTAATATACGGTTTTATCCTAATTAAAGCCTTAACACAGTATGGCAACTGCACACGTACCAATGTATAAAGCTTCTCATTGCTGTGTGAAAATAAGTGTATAAATGGAACAGTTTGTTGGAGCTGATCTGATGATCTGAATGAGAGAGAGAGAGAGAGAGAGAGAGAGAGAGAGAGAGAGAGAGAGAGAGATTGTTTTATGTATTATATAATCGTTTGTTCCTTATTCATCTAATGGACAATGCTTTAGCAATACTGTGCAAGTCATGCCAATAAAGCTACTCTGAATACTGAGAGAGAGAGAGAGAGATGCAGAGCGTGTACAGAGCAGGGCGACACGAGAAACGGTATTAAGAACTGCTGCTTTAAAACATATGATTTTAAAACTTGTGAATCCATTAGAATCGTTAGAAGACAGAATCACGATTCATAGGCTATATGAATATGAATGCACCCCTAGTTTTCTCTTCCTCTTCTCTAAAGCAGCGCAGCATGGCCTCGCCCCCTTTGCTGTGTGTTCCCGGGGGCGGGGTTTATCTGCGTCTGTGACATATCGGACCCGGGAAGTAACTCGTTGTAGTCCCTTACCAGCTGTTTTTGTAGGCATTAAACTGCCAGAATTTTAAAAGACGATATCTCTGTTTGCATTGAACTTTCAGCATCGTAACTTTGCAGATATTGTTTATGCTCAAACAGCAACATTAAACACTAACTAACGTTAAAAAGTGAAATTGCAATCAACCACCCCTTTAAAGTTTAAATCAAAACTTAAGAAACTCTTAATATCCTTTATCTTAACCCCTTAACTGTCACCGTCCCACCTGTGGGACGCTTGGCGCTCTTTTTTTCGTTGTCTTTTTTCCCTATCAAATATTTTAGTAATCATCATAAATTATATATCATTTGAAAGCTTAAAACCTCAAAATTCATCCTGTGAAAACCATTTTGAAATCGGATTTTGCGTTACCATGGAAATGGTACTTTAAAATCTTTTGGCGGTGTCAAGTGTCATATTACACAATGCATTATGGTCTTTTAGAATCAAAACTTTTTATAATCTTGACAAAATTCATATCGCCGGAGAGGTCTGACTCTCAGGATTCCATATTTGGTGGTCTTTTTGTGATCAGAGTAATATCGACAGAGAAATTTAGAAATTTGTTGCAGAAAAATGCATAAAAACAATTCAATGGAGTTTCAATGGCCCCCGGTGTCTGTTTGAGGTATGACGCCCTAAATAAAATCTCACAGAAACCTCCATTTTTTTCATATCAACTTCAAATTTGGAACATAACTTATTTAGACATAAGGCTTTAATTTTATATCAATTTTAGAGTAAAACCTGTTATGTAAAATATTAATTTTATATAAAATATAAAAAATTTAGTACTGTGTATTTTCTTTACAGTAAATTTAAACTTCTATAACTTTTTGTTACTTTCATATTTTAAAATAATTCCACTTCTACAGTAATCTGCTGATTGTCTTCTTAAAAAAGAGACCAAACTTGTATCTGTATTCCAAAGCATTCATGAATTATAAGAGTTTAAGTTTGGATAGTGCACTCTCACGTATATGTTCAAAAATGGGGGGTGAAGGGGTGGTCAATTAGCTATTTTGAAGGCTTGATAGTTTTTATGGGGTCCACTGTAACGTGTTCATGCTTCATTTAAAAAAAAAAATGATTCACATATTTTATCTTTATTCTACATCACTGTTTCCATTCTCCTAAAAACTGTCTGTTGACTTCCTGGTTCATTGAAGCCCCTCCTTCAGAAATACGCAATGGGCTCAGATTGGTTAGCTAGCACAGTGTGTAATGATTCACTAACTGCCTAGTACATGTTGTCTGGATTCGTCACACCCCTTACCACTACCACTAGTTGCATGTGCTCCGACATGGCCTCATTTCAGGGTTTGTGATGTCACAAACCCAGGAAGAAATTCTTGTAGTCCCTACCAGCCATTTGTTGTAGGCCTTAAAAAGCAAATTCTGTAAAAGAAAATATCTCCCTTTGCATTGCATTTTGAGCATTGTAACTTTGCAGATGTTGTTTATGCTCAAACAGCAACATTACACAATAGCTAAAAGTTAAAAAAGTGAAATCATAATCAAGGACCCCTTTATATTGCCCTAATA
Source organism: Schizothorax lantsangensis (assembly GCA_027422415.1). Taxonomy (NCBI): domain Eukaryota; kingdom Metazoa; phylum Chordata; class Actinopteri; order Cypriniformes; family Cyprinidae; genus Schizothorax; species Schizothorax lantsangensis. The sequence continues at coordinate 14,231,605 of CM049843.1, read as the reverse complement.
GCCAAACAGAAGACACAAAATATTTAAAAAAGTACTCTAGTTATGTTGAGGATACAGCTCACCAACCTGCACCATATTTATATCAGTACAAGTCAGGAGATTAATCACAGCTGACTCACCTGCACATGTGTGCCATAATTGAGTGATGTTGAGATGTTTGGTCTGGTTGCTGATGGGATTGTTGAGCACACAGCTGTAGGTGTTGTTATCCTGATATTCCACCTCCAGAGGTAGAGAGAGACTGATGCTGAGATCAGACACATTGATGCTGGACAATAAACTGTTTCCTTTGTACCAGGAGAGAGTCACATGACTCACATTCAACACTGAACACAGCAGTGAACAATTAGAAACTGATGATCTTTCAAATGATGAAGAACAGATTGAGGTTTCCCTGGTGATGACAGGAATGGGTAGAGGACCTGGAATATACATAAAAGAACAAGTAAAAGCAAGTACATCCCCAATTCCAGACAAGTTGGGACATTTTGTGAAATGCCATAAAATCAAGAATATGTTATTTGTTCATTCTCTTTAACCTGTATTTAATTGATTAAAGTACGCAGAAAAAGATTCCAATGTTTTCGCTGGCCAACTTTTGTAAATATAAACAAATTTTGATGGCTACAACACACGCCAAAAAAGTTGGGACAGAGGCATGTTTACCACAGTGTCAAATCACCTTTCCTTTTAATTATACATTTTAATCATCTGGGAATTAAGGATGCTAATTTTTTTAAGTTTTGCAAGCAAAATGTTTGCCCACTCACACTTGATACAAGATTTCAGCTGCTCAACAGTTCATAGTCATTGTTGTCTGATTCTCCTTTTAATGATGGGCCATACATTTTCAATAGGAGACAGATCTGCTGGCCAGTCAGTCACATCCACCTGTGTCTACGAAACCACACTGTTGTAGCACATGCAGAATGAGAGCTGGCATTGTCTTGATCTAATAACCATGGACTTCCCATGAAAGATGTCATCTGGATGGCAGTATATGTCTCTGTACAATCCCAATATATGCCTCCACGTCAATGGTACCCATGGCGTTTGCACTGATGCACCCCCATAACATGACAAATGTTTGCTTTTGCACCCATCACTCACTGAACTCTGGATGGTCTCTTTCATCTTTGGGACTGACAATTTGATGTCCGTTTTCCCCAAAAACAAGCTGAAATGTGGACTCATCTGACCACAGCACGCATTTTCACTGTCTTTTGGACAACCTAAGATGAGCTCTGGCCCAGAGAACTTGCTGGCATCTAGAATTGATGTACAGATTTCTCCTTGTGTGACAGAGATTCACACTGCATTTCTTGATGCAGCTGCAGACTGTGTTAAATGACAACAGTTTTCCATAGTACTCCTGGGCCCATGTGGCAATATTTCACACAGCAGCATGATGGGTTCTCTTGCAATGCCATCTGGGGGCTCAAAGGTGACACACATTCAACTGAGGTTTCCTGCCTTGCCCTACACGTACTGAGATTTCTCTGGATTCCCTGAATCTTTTCACAATATTATGTATTGTAGTTGGTGAAAGACCTAAATTCTTTGCAATTTTGCATTGAGAAATATGATTTTTTGATTTGTCTGATAATTCTTTCATGAAATTTGGCACAAAGTGGTGAGCCACTTTCCAGGTTTGCTGGCAAAGACAGGATGCTTTGTATAAACTCAATCATGATAATCATGTTGCAGCCATCAGAATTAATATATATATATATATATATATATATATATATATATATATATTTACAAAATACATTTAAGTTGGCCAGTGAAAACATTGGATATCTTTTAATTGTACCTTTGTCAATTAAATGAAGTTTAAAGACAGTTAACAAACCACATATTCTTGATTTTATTGCATTTTTACAAAACGTCCCAACTTTTCTGGAATTGGGGTTGCATTATCTCAGTATTATCAATAAACAACATGTAGAAGATTTCTTGCAATGTTTATCAAAAAGAAACCACACTTTTAAATGCAAGGCTGAGAATGAAATGAATGTTTGTATAGTATCTACTCCAAAACACTCTTTAATAGGCTATTTGATATATTATTTCAACATTTGGTAGGTCAGTTCAGCTGTAGTTCTCTGCAAGCATTTAGAAACTTTTATACAGCATACTAATTTCAGACTAGAATAAAAAAATACAAAATACATGAACAATTCTACAATTAGTGACAGTAGTTTACTCACCATACACAGTAACACTGAAGCTCTTCAATGAGGTTTTTCTACTGATGATCATGGTCAGTTTATAAAGTCCAGTGTGTTCAGATCTGATGTTTCTGAAGGTCAGAGATCCAGTTTGATTGTTCAGCTGCAGTTTGTCTCTGAATCTCCCACTGTTATTGACAAAAAATAAGTTAATTTGGTCCCTTTTAATGATTTCAGCTAATCCAGTATCTTGAGGTCCAAATGTCCACATTATCTGATGATCTTTCTGTACTTTAACATCAGTGTGTAGAGTGATAGAATCTCCCTCCATCACTGATACTGACTTCATTTCATCTGCATCAGCAAACACACCTGAAACACATTAAAACAAAGGAACATTCTGCCATTACAAACAAAGAAGGAAAATTGTGCGTTTTATTGAATTAAGTATCAAAAGTTGAATTTGAAACGCGTCTTTCTAACTGGAAAAAAAGAAGAAAAAGAAATAGCAGTTTAATAACAAAACATTATTTGCATGTGTACTTATATATACATATATTTGTGCGAGCTTTTCCAGAGATGACCATGCAACATGAAATGAAATCCGGCTTACCATTTGTGATAAGAATCCATAGACAGATGAAAGCAGCGCCTGAATGCATATTCCTCAAGAGATGTCCGAACGATTTCTGATAATTAAAGTCCTCATAGCGCCGTGGAAAACGTGCGTTCAAAACGGCAGCTGCATAGGCAGAACTAAGTCTTCTCTGCTCATTCGGAGGAAGTGAAGGAACATGGCTTTATGACGCTATGTAGCACAGCGCTTAGAAAGAGTTTATCATTTAAATTATTCGTGAATTCATTAAGTTACTTGTTCTTAACTACTTCACCATATACTGATTTTGATTACACGTGTTGACTGAAAAAGTATCTTCTTTATGTTTAGTCTTTGTGGATATCACTAACAGTCTAGGCTACTATAATCACAACCATATAGCCTACTCTAATCACTCTAATCATACATTGTTAATCTAAATTCAGAGTTTACTGGGGAAAACATTCTTCACACATCCAGTGGACAAATACAAGAAAACAGGATAATAAACCAAATAAATGTATTTGTGATTTTGGAATGCATTACACATCATATATGGACTTCCTTTGGTTATGACTCCACCCCTTTAGGGGGTGTTAGGGGCTTGGATCTTGATGCCTAGATACAATTGTTTATTTAAAAAATAAAAAAATAAAAACATACAAGACCAAAAATTGGCTAATATTTATTTTATTTGCATAAAAAGTAGACATTAACTGAAAATATAAATGAATTCATTTTTTTGCCTCAATGGCTACCTGAGTTCACACTTTCTAGAGATTTTTTGACACTTTGGGTTCTGGTTGGCCACTATTTCCTGTAGAGCAATGTATACAAATGCAGTAATGTGCTAAATCTGTGCTCATCAAATGTAATGGTGATGTGTGAATATTATTCATGGGTTATGCAAATATGGAAACAGAACATGATCATTGTATAATGTACAGTGCTTAAAAAATACAATGTAAACAATTTGCAACAATAAATATTTAAAACAGTATATGCTATGCCGCTGACACATGATCTAACTATTTTAATAATACCGTAATTGTTTGGAGATCTGAGCGTGTAATGAATATTTAACATCATACATACAGTACATTTTGCATGAAGCATGAAGATATTGATAGAACTGACCTAAAAATCTTCAATTACAATTCTGGTTGGGTAACACTTTTTATACTTTCATCCAAAATGACTAACAAGTGACAAACATCATTAGCAATTGGTCATAAAGCATACAACATATATACATAATGCAAGGTTTAGTACAAACCATTAGCAAAGTTGAAATACAGAAAAGAAAGGACATTTCTAAATAAATAAATAACTACATTTACTAACGTTATCTACTTATGTGGAAGTCAAATCAAGTGGCAAAGATGAGTCTGATAACAGAAGCGGCCCACTGCCCAAATGCACAAGCGCCAACCACATACATCCCGTAATAGACAAGTTCTCATATACTGGCTGTGCATTTACCCAAAAACAAAACAAAACCACACTGGTTCAGTGCACACGTAGACCTATCGCCTAAATAAACCAGACCACAGCAGATCTCGCTCTGACTCAGAGATGTCATGAAGACCCTCATGTTTATTCCACTCACAGGCCTTCTGAAAATCCACTGCAGAAAAAAAAAACACAATGCAAAATCTTTTCATATATCATGGAAATCACCTGTTTGTCCATGTTTTCTGTTGGTAAGGAACTTTAGATGCAGATCAGGTGTGTGGGAACAATTTTAAAATGTGGTGACGCAAATAAGTGGTTCTGGGAATACTCAAATTCCATCTGAAATATTCAGCCCTGGAGAAATAACATTTTTGCATCTTCTGTTAAAAAGCTGTAATGTAATGTCAGAAATTTGATTACAAAATGAAATAATCTCAAGCAAATCAAGCTTGAGCACAGTTAATTCATGCTAGCAACATGAAAACAATGTCATTGGTTTGGTTGAACAAAAAGTACTGTTCACTGGTTTTGATTTCAGTCATAACATTAGTTCAAAGACCTCAACCATGCTGGGTAAAGCAGTGGTGAGATTAATGTTGTTTCCACAACATTATTGCTGGACAAATGTCAGAGAACACTTACTGGCTGGCCTGGTATAAATAATAATAATTTAAAAAAATAGTATTTAGCTGTTTTTGAAGGTTATGTCTTATCCATGGAAACTATTTACAGTAAATTATAACCCACTGTTTATCTCCAGACTGCTTGCATCAGCTTCAGATAATAGCAGTGTAGTGTGGGATCATTGCATCAGCTGCTTAGCTTTTAGTTTTGTGTGTGTGTGTTTCCGTTGACGCTTGATTATTTTAACTCTCTCTAGTTTCAAGTCAAGTCTTGTGATTTTTTTTACACTGCCCAGATATACAAAAACTTTCAAAACAACATGTTATTTGTGTTTTAACATGATGATAATGCAGATCTCACAGCATCTCTGTCTTTCTTTTTCTCTCTTGTCTTTCCCGTAATACATTAGCTATCTGATACCATGCAGCTTTTATTTCACTCGGATGACTCGGTAATGCTCTAGATGGTCAAAGGGCTTGATTACTTCCTGCAAACTGGATCTCAGACAATGATAGTTATTGTTCCTCTTTTTACTTCTCTAAAATACTTTTATGACTGTAACAACTGGAATAAAAAACAGCGCACACTTTGGAAGTCGTTGCATCAAAGAAATGGCTCAATTTGCTCTTAATATAACAGATCATATAAGAAATCATTATATAAAATTCTAGTCAAACAAACAGGAAAATCTGCCCCACATTAGCTCTGAGAAATTCATGAACGCCCTCCCTCTATTTCAGTTTCTACATCTCTTTACCATCTCTAGCTTGCAAACCACATCCTGACCACAGTCACGAGACAAAGAATCACATTATGTCACTATAAAAATGATATAGAATTAAAATGTGAGATACTTACTTCATATAATGTTACATAAATATTTGATATAAACCTACATAAATAATTTAAACGCAGTCTGATAAACAAACTCATGCACACGCTGATGGCATAACGAGAGTGCGCACAGTTCTGCACTCTTTATAGTGTACCACATGTAGTTCTTCAGAATACATGGCTACTTTTGGATGACAGGCTTTTTGTCAAGTCAAGTTAAGTCACCTTTATTTATATAGCGCTTTTAACAATACAGATTGTGTCAAAGCACTTAACAGTATCAAATTGGAGGATAGAGTGTCAATAATGTATAATAATAAGATTAAACACTCAATTTTCAGTTAAAGGCATTTCATTATTTAATTCGGAGATGTCATTGTCTAGCTCAGTTTAGTTTAAATAGTATCTGTGAAATCAAATTGACGATAATCGCTAGAAATTAAGTGTCCCCAACTGAGCAAGCCAGAGGCGACAGCGGCAAGGAACCAAAACTCCCTCTGTGACAGAATGGAGAAAAAAACCTTGGGAGAAACCAGGCTCAGTCGGGGGGCCAGTTCTCCTCTGGCCAGGATATTATTGTTTATTTATTGTTTAATTATTGATTTAATTAAAATGTTAAATGTATAAATGTATTATATTTCCATTTTAATATTGTTGCAATTTCTAACAATTTCTTTTTTGTCCGTGATATGCTTAGCCTACGGCATCTACCAGCAGAATGTGATCAAATGAGCATACGCACATGTTGCTGTACATCATAGTTAGCGATATCTTGAAGATAAATAAAGCTTTTCGACTGCGAGTCAAACAGCATGTCTGTTGTTCTGCTGAAAAAAAAAAAAAAAAAAAAAAAACTAAAACCAGCATTAGCTGGTTGGCTGGTCTTAGCTGGTAGCTGACCAGAGCCTGACCAGAGACCAGCCTGACCAGCTAAGGAAGTGGCCAAAACCACTCTAAAACTAGCCTGCTGACCAGATATGACCAGCTAAAACCAGGCTGGATGACCAGCTAAAACCAGCCAACCAGCTTAGGTTGGTTTTTATTTCAGAAGGGACTCAAGTCTGCTATTTTGAGCGTGTGCATATCCTACTACAGTACAGATATAAAGTGCTTTGGAAAGTGTACTTGTTTAGTTCGAAGAGCACTGTAAATTGTTCAGGGGTTAAGCGTACTTACACCAGTGAATATGACATAACGGGAACGTAGCATTCAAGTTCATATCGGCGCAAAATGGAAACATATGGAAGCCCACAGAGACCACGCGGTTTTAAGACTTCTACACACTGCACGATTTTAACAATCCTATCCACCTTATTCCTAAACGCGGAAGTAAGGCGAGACTTCCGGTTCATAAGGCACTATAGGGAAATAACAAGAAGAATAACAACATGCAGTAAACGGTAAAACTGTCTGCATTAAAACCAGTGTGTTCATAATTAAGATAATACACTAAAATAATATGGTAAGACGACCAATTTGCAGTATTAAGCAGCAAAATGAGCTGTTTTGTACAGCTAAAAATAGCTGGAAGCAAATGAGACCAGAAGCAAGACCCATAAAATTTACAAATGGCCGCGCCCATTTTTCGTGAAGAATAAGGTGAAGATCATTACAAGTCATACTCTGCAACATGGATCTAATACACTTGGTACAACATGTATGCAGATTGTGCGATGATGACACCTAGTGACTATAGGCTACGACACAAGTTACTATAGAACAGGAGTGCCATACCCTGTTCCTGGAGATCTACCTTCCTGCAGAGTTCAGCTCCAGCCCTGATCAAACACAAATGAACCAACTAATTAGGATCTGAAGGAGCAGTTGATAATTACAGACAGGTGTGTTTGATCAGGGTGGGAACTGAACTCTGCAGGAAGGTAGATCTCCAGGGTCCCGTTTCAGAAAGGAGGTTTAGTGAAAACTCTGAGTATGTTAACCCTGAAATGAGGGAAACTCTGGGTTTTCCGTTTCAAAATGGGAGGTTTGTTAAACCCGGGAAAGCAGGGTAAGTCAAGCCCGTTTCAGAAAGAGAGGTAACTTATACTCAGAGTCGGTAACCGTGGTAACTTACTCTGTGAACCTAACCTGGTCGGGAGCAGGTTTTCTTAGGTAAACCCAGAGTTTCTTTCCATCTCCTCTCCCTTTTTAAAGTTTAAGCGATGTTTTAATACCTCATGCATTCATTCATGCGGCAAAATTGCTTTTCTTACTGAGTATTTTTGTCTTATTTCAAGTACAAATATTTAAAAATTCTTAAGTTAAAATCCATTTTCTGTAGATAAAAAAATATCTAGATATTTAGTCTTGTTAAAATATAAAAGTGTTCTCCATAGGGTAAGAAAAATAATCTTAATGCAAACGGAAACAAGAATGGGCTATTTTTAATTTATTACCGCATTGCCAGATAATTTGCAAAATAAAATAAAAAATCACTTGAATTCGTTTTTTTTTTTCCTTCATGGAAACAAGACTAAATACTGTATATTATTTATTTTATTATAATTGTTTTTTTTTTACACCGTATTCATGTGCATATTTATTTGAGCGGTCCCATTTTAAATGGTAGTTTTCTTTAAAACATCGGAGATTATTATTTATCACATTATAAATCCTGTATGCAGATTTTAAGGAAAGTGTGCATCGCTCTCACTCATTCTGAGAACTTTATCCTGGGCACAAATCCGTCAAAGAGGAGTATCACAGAACTGTAGGTCAGTGCAGTAGAAATCAGTTTAAATGAGGCTAATCTGATAAATGACGTTCACTTGATAACATCTTTCTGTGACGTCTGGAAGTAACCCAATAATCAGGATTTCCTTCAGGATCTCCAGTGTGGTTGGATGCATTGATGACAAGCATATCTCCACCATCGCACCTTCTGAAAATGAAACTAATTAGGCTACTGTATGGAATGGAAGGATGCCAGATGAAGGGGTAGTACGATCCGTAACCACCACCACAGCTGTTAAATAAACTAATTATTCACAATTTATTTTGGTCATCTTTATTTCCTAATACAAAAGCAAAAGTTATTCTTTTTATTTTGGATTTTAGAAATCTTCCAATACCTGAGCATCTCCTCTTCATCTGTCAGTGGTGCTGCTGCAGGTTCTTCCTCTGCCTTCTTGCTGTCTACAAGCCAGTAGTTAATTTTATTACTCTAATTAAGAAATGTATAATTATAATTATGTGAATTTATTTAATAATTTTTTAGAAATATTTAATTATGTGAAAAGAGTGTTAGACTATGTGGAAAAAGCTGCAGCGCATTGAAATAGACATTGAATGATATTTAATGTCAAATGTTTGTAAAGTCATTTAGCGCACACTCATGAACCTTTCATGTTTAAAGCTTTACCTTGATTGAATTGTGTTTTTATACTTCATTTTTAGCTGTTGCCACGTTTATGTTTCTTCTTTGTCTTTTTCCTTTTTTTCTTTCTTTTTTTTGTGGCCATGGGATACCATTAAAACGAATATTATTTCAATAATGTACAGTTTTCACCTCTGATATTGTAACGGTTATTAAGTTATTGACAGTTATTAAGAATTAAAGTTACGCATTGACGGAAGCATGCGCGCTGAAGTCTTTTTGGCGGGAGCTGTTGCCATGGTGAATCGTAATTTCGGAGCTCCACTGATCATGACTTTTCATACTCGTGGTGCACGCGCTAAACTCACAGTCAACCTACTTAGAGTTGAGTAAACTGACACAATTCAGCTGTTCTGTAACCGAAAACTGAGTTTCCCATCTCAGAGTAAGTCAACTCTGAGTTCAAGTTTAAACTCCGAGTTGGTTGAACCTCCTTACTGAAACGGGCCCCAGGAACAGGGTTGGGCACCCCTGCTATAGAAGAATAAAACGTCATTAGCATGCGCTAATGGTAAACAAAAAGAGCATGATGAGGCACAGTTTGGCAGTTGTACTTTTTATGTTTGCTGAAAAAAAGAGGAAGCTGTGAAAGAGGAAGTTAAACGAGTTTGAAGTAAGCAGTTTTAAGTTTTAGCGCCATGTCGTGTTGATCAACACAACATTTCATGTCGCATTTTTATTGGTTGGTCAGTAAACGTGGGTCGTAGCAGCAAACACACTGTGTGATGATCAGGCTGAATTTCTGACACTGTCAGAAAATGATCGCAGGCTATCTTTGGTCGCAAGACCGTGACAACGGCCATCTTTGAACCTCTCTTATTGTACGACATGACCGTTTAGGAGCCACAATCACAGAAATCACCACAATTGTTTCACAATGCTGGAACACCTGAAAATCGTGCAGTGTAGGTGGCTTTACATCATGACTTATGATCACAACAGTTATCTTGACAAAAATATTTTGTTATTTAACAATAATGCATGCCCTCCCCTCAGTGAGCGCATATGTTACAGAAATTCATCGACCGTTTTTTCTAGGCTCAGTTTTGTCTGCTTGATGATCTTTTTAATCATTTTTCTGCAATAGGAAACCATGCTCTAAAGCCATGCATTTCTGTATTATCCTCCCACGGGCTTGTGTTGGCCTATCATTTCTGTTAATTTAATCCTTCTATAAGAAATGTATGTTTATCCCATTCTGTCTGAATCATCCTTCTTGTATTTGTTCCCCAGGGCAAAGCATCAGGTCTGAAAGAGATATGTTCACACCTGGAGGTCATGTGCACTAGATTTAATTCACGTATAAACACATCAAACTCCATCTGGTCTGCGCTCATGACAATCAACACAAAGAGAATGTGTGAGGGGAGGGTTTTTCCCATCATTACTCAACTTACATCTAAAGAGCAAGGTCCTACAAAGAGCACCTGTTACATGACTCAATGGAACATTTCATATGAGGGTTCAATGGTGAGAAGACAAAAAGGATATTTAGAAACTTCGTTATTTATTAGACAAATCACATATTTCATTTTGAGCTCGTTTTTAGCAGGTTTAGTGAAACTGGAAAACGGCCTAAATTGTAATTATTTTCCAAACAATGTTCTTGTACAGGTTATCTTAACCTCCGTGAAGTTGGCCCCCCACCCAACGCAAACGTCGCCAAAAAAGTCTCAATCGTTTGTGCTCCGTTTGTGCTGTAAAAATTTTCGTTTGTGCTGCTTTGGTTTTTCAGATATTAAACTAATATTTATAGGTCATTCTGAGGTCACTCAGCCCCCCCACATGCTCCAAATTCACCCAAAACAGTCTCAATCGTTTGTGCTTCGTTTGTGCTGGTTTGTGCCGGTAAAAGTTTCGTTTGTGCTGCTTCGGTTTTTAAAATATTACACACTGAATTATAGGCGATGACGTCACCAGCCCCCCACATGCTTCAAATTTACCCCGAATAATCTTCTTTGTTTGTGCTCCATTTGTGCTTCGTTTGTGCCGCAAAAAAATTGTTTGTGTTGCTTCGGGTTTTTTAGATATGAAAATAATATTTAATGATCATTCTGAGGTCACTCAGCCCCCCACATGCTCCAAATTTCCCCTAATAGTCTCGTTTGTTTGTGCTTCGTTTGTGCTGGTAATGTTTTCGTTTTTGCTACTGATCTTTTTAAAGATTTTTTCCTAGTCTAGTCGCACTTTTATATTTAAATGATTAATATAATAAACCATCCTTTAATATATAGGAATTTGGGGGGGGGGGGGGGGGGAGACTTATTACTAAACTAGTGCTTTCTCAGTCAGTGTCGGCTGCAAAGATGAAGTTGCCAAAAACCGACGCTGATAACCATCTCCACGGTAGGCTAACGTGCCTTTAATAGAGAAATGCACCTTTCATATGGTTCAAGGTTCTTTATTATTTGTCACATACACAATCATACAGGGTATAATCAGTAGTGAAATGTAGGTCAGGACAGGTCCGCTCAATGGACAGTGCAAAAAAATAAAAATAAAAGCTGATACATAACACAGGAGCATATATTTAAATATAGGTAGGAATAAGGCTGCAACGTGATCTCATGATAATTCGTATGTATTTTACGTAAAATGTGGTTCTATAAAACGTACATTTACTTACGTTTTTACAGGCACTAAAACGTACAATACTGACGTATTTTCAGCATCTAAACATATAAATACTTACGTATTTTCTGCATTTAAACGTTGAAAACTGACGTATTGACTACATCTAAAAATGAATCCTTATGAATATTGAATTTGGGGCATTAATTTTATTATTAGTTGTCATATCAATTACCTTGTTTTCAGTTGTTTACCCATTTACCTAATATGAAATGATAACATTTCGTTCTGTTCTGTGTGATTTCTTCCAGCTCGTTTCCAAGAATATGCCTACATAATGTTAAACAAGACTTCACTTTAAACCCTCAAAATAACTAACATTTCTGCAATCGTTTAACCTTTACTTGTCATGTAATGTTTACTTTGTTTGCCATGGGCCACAAAAAGCGTTTTCTCGGACATGCTGTGACTGACAATAGAACTATATAAAACACCAAAACCGCAACATAATTACGAAATGAAACAATTTTATTTATGCGCTGTAATCCAGATCTTCAGAATCCATACGACTGCGAGGAATAGACCCAAATCCAAGCCTTTATTCGGCGATCTTCATCTCCATCCCGAGCAGCAAGTCCAGCGACCGTAAACAGTAAAGCCCGCGCTGACTGAAGACGCCTCCTTACGAATTCAAATGTTGCCGCTTCAAACGACAGGTTTTACGGCAGAATAATCGAACGCTCATTGGCTCTCGCCTGCATTCGTCACAGATTGCGACATGCCGTGTTTCTGGTGAGGTGTGTGTTTGAAAGATGGAGCATGCACGCGCCTTCAGGAGACGAGTTCACCAAGAGCGAGAGGATCAGGAAAATAATCTGGATAATATTTTCAGCGATTAATAACATAAATTCTGCTCTGCATCTCACACAAACCTACTGTATTCCGCCAGAGAGGACTGCGGCTGCAACGCATCGTCATTTGGATTACTTTTGGTAGTGCTTTTGAAATTTTTGCAATAAATAAATGATTGTAATTGCATTTATCTGTCTGTCATGTTTTTCTTATACTGTACAGAAATAGCTATGTTTAGGTTTAGAGGTAGGAGTGGGATTAGCGACTATAAAAACATTTTTAATGCTATTATTCTTACTAAAATTGTTATTTCCCTGCATGCTAAGGTCAGTTGCGTTTTATATTCGCTATAAAATGGGTAGGTTTAGGTTTGGGGGTAGGTTAAGGGGTCTAAAATCTAAATTGCTTATTAATAAAATGATAAAAATGCATATTCGCTATAAAATGGGTAGGTTTAGGTTTGGGGGTAGGTTAAGGGGTCTAAAATCTAAATTGCTTATTAATAAAATGATAAAAATGCATTGATACGAATATCTTAATGATATAAAAGATACGTAAATATTTTTACGTTTTTTAGCTAAAAATACGTATCGATTTGTACGTTTTAAACGTTGAAATACATCTAAATTGTACGTTTTAGCATCAATAAATACGTACATAAATGTACGTTTTGTGCTTGTAAATGTTACGTATTAATACCTACGTATGAACATGAGACCAGGCTGGAATAAGATAAAAAAAATAAGTAAAAACAATAGAATAAAATAAGGAGTAAAATGTGCAATGAACTAAAATGTGCAATACAGTCTACTGTGGATTTAATAAATATTAATATGAACAGGGATGTGCAAGAGGAATGTGCAAACAGGTTGTACCGGGTATGTACACATAGCAGCAATGTGGAAGATGGAGAAAGATGGGTGTTACAGTTAATTAAATTGAGTCCTGTAGATGTTATGAGACTGAGTTTAGGAGCCTGATGGCCTGAGGGTAGAAGCTCCTCCTCAGTCTCTCAGTTTTTGCCATCATGCTCCTGAAGCGCTTGCCAGACGGCAGCAGAGTGAAAAGACGGTTACTGGGGTGATTTGAGTCCTTGATTATTTTTGCAGCTCTGCTTCTGCAGCGTTTGAGGTAGATGTCCTGCAGAGAGGGGAGGGCAGACCCAGAGCTTTGCAGTCCTGATTTGTGGCGTTACTATAACACACTGAGATGCACTGAGTCAATACACTTTCTATGGCCCCTGAATAGAAAGTTTTCAGGATTGCTGGTAAGACCCTGAATTTCCTCAGCTGTCGCAGATGGTACAGTCTTTGCCTGGCTTTCTTGACCTGTGTTTGAATGTGTGCAGTCCAAGTCAGGTCCTCGGAGATGTTTACACCGAGGTACTTGAAGCTGCTCACCCTCTCCACAGGGGTCCCGCTGATCATAAGAGGAGTGTAGGGCCGCTATATGGACCACATAATTAGAGAAGATTTGTTTTTTTTATTTGAATTGGTTTGTTTAATAGTAGGCATTTCAAGATTTCTATAGATTTATTTATTGTGCCTGAGCCGGTTCATTGTTGTGACGCGCTCCATTCACGGAGACTGAGACTACAAAAAGCACATCCAAAAATGAAGGAGTAGGCCTATTTTAAGTTCTTTTCGCAGGAAAAAAAAATACTAGAGATTGCATGTGCACATCCATATCATACAGTTAGCGCGATAATACTCACACACTCCTCATAAACACTTGAAATGCGTCTATATAGCGATTTTATTATTCATATAAAAATAATAATAATAATATCCTGTTTTGGTCATATTTAATATTAATAGCCCAGCTCCCCATCAATGATCTAGCACAGAGATAGTTCTAAACTGAACGTGCTGGAGAAGCATTAGCCTACTTCTAATTTGGCCAAAGAAAACTTGTTAAAATAAAATTAAAATTCTAGATTGATTTGTGCATTTTTCAAATGCTTACTAAATGTGCAATAAGTCATAAACAAAAACAAAAAAAAGAAAATCAACATTTTACTTTTTCGGGCAGCATTTTGTGTGTAAGGTTCTAATTTCAAATTTGGTTTTCAGGAGGGCATTTAAAAATACAACAACCGTTCTTTTTTTTCGTCATAAAAAAGGAAAAACGAATGAACACAAAATTATTGAATAGGCCAGTAGGCTATTGCATGTTTTATTTGTGCGCAGAAACGAAAATAGGCCTATCAAGTCTTTATTTTATTTATTTATTTATTTTTTGTTATTTTTTGTTTTGGTTTTGTAAAGACATAATGAAATGGGCCCAAGTCGGTTTTTTTCTGTTTAATTAGCCTAATTGAACGAATACGGCTACTAATAATTAAGTGACTGCGACTATTTCATGTGATTTGTTTTGCCATTTGAATTTTACCTTATTACTTAACTGTATTGTTAAAAAAGATAGTAGTAAAAACAAAAAATACTACTGGTACAAACCAGCAAACGAAGCACAAACAAACGAGACTATTAGGGGAAAATTGGAGCATGTGGGTGGCTGAGTGACCTCAGAATGATCATTAAATATTATTTTAATATCTAAAAAAACCGAAGCAACGCAAACAATTTTTTTGCGGCACAAATGGAGCACAAACAAAGAAGATTATTCGGGGTAAATTTGGAGCATGTGGGGGGCTGGTGACGTCATCGCCTATAATTCAGTGTGTAATATTTTAAAAACCGAAGCAGCACAAACGAAACTTTTACCGGCACAAACCAGCACAAACGAAGCACAAACGATTGAGACTGTTTTGGGTGAATTTGAAGCATGTGGGGGGGCTGGTGACATCATCGCCTATAATTCAATGTCTAATATTTTAAAAACCGAAGCAGCACAAACGAAACTTTTACCGGCACAAACCAGCACAAACGAAGCACAAACAAACGAGACTATTTGGGGTGAATTTGGAGTATGTGGGGGGGCTGAGTGACCTCAGAATGACCTATAAATATTATTTTAATATCTAAAAAACCAAAGCAGCACATACGATTTTTTTTACAGCACAAACGGAGCACAAACGATTGAGACTTTTGGCGACGTTTTGCGTTGGGTGGGGGGCCAACTTCACGGAGTTGTTATCTTACACTGATTAATGTTTATCTTAATGTTCTTCTCTCCACTTTAACTGTAAATTCAGATCAGATAATAACAACAGTAATCTATAGAAGTCCACCGTCAAACATCCATGAATCATCTGCACACCTGCTCATCTCCTCTGAATCCTTCAGCACCGCAGACAATGAATCATCATGATGCATCTGCTCAAACATGCAAACATGAGGACTTCTGGGGCCCGTTTCAATAAGGAGGTTCAACCAACTCCGAGTTTAAACTTGAACTCAGAGTTGACTTACTCTGAGATGGGAAACTCTTGAGTTTTCGGTTTCAGAACGGCTGAATTGTGTTAGTTTACTCAACTCTAAGTAGGTTGACTGTGAGTTTGGCGCGTGCACCACGAGTATGAAAAGTCATGATCAGTGGAGCTCCGAAATTACGATTCACCATGACAACAGCTCCCGCCAAAAAGACTTCAGCGCGCATACTTCCGTCAATGCGTAACTTTAATTCCTAATAACTGGCAATAACTTAATAACTGTTATAATATCAGAGGTGAAAACTGTAAATTATTGAACTAATATTCATTTTAATGGTATCCCATGGCCACAAAAAAAAGCAAGAAAAAAAGGAAAAAGACAAAGAAGAAACAAGAACGTGGCAGCAGCTAAAAATGAAGTATAAAAACACAATTCAAAGGTAAAGCTTTGAACATGAAAGGTTCATGGGTGTGCGCTAAATGACTTTACAAACATTTGACATTAAATATCATTCAATGTCTATTTCAACGTGCTGCAGCTTTTTCCACATAGTCTAACACTCTTTTCATATAATTAAATATTTCTAATAATTATTAAATAAATTTACATAATTATAATTATACATTTCTTAATTAGAGTAATAAAATTAACTACTGGCTTGTCGACAGCAAGAAGGCAGAGGGAGAACCTGCAGCAGCACCACTGACAGATGAAGAGGAGATGCTCAGGTATTGGAAGATTTCTAAAATCCAAAAGTAAAAAGAATAACTTTTGCTTTTGTATTAGGAAATAAAGATGAGTGAATGAATGAGTGATGCACACTTTCCTTAAAATCTGCATACAGGACTTATAATGTGCTCTGCATCTCCGATGTTTTGAAGAAAACTACCATTTAAAATGGGACCTTAAAAAATTGTAATAAAATAAATAATATACAGTATTTAGTCTTGTTTCCATGAAGGAAAAAAAAAGCTAATTCAAATGATTTTTTTATTTTATTTTGCAAATTATCTGGCAATGCGGTAATAAATAAAAAATAGCCCATTCTTGTTTCCGTTTGCATTAAGATTATTTTTCTTACCCTATGGAGAACACTTTTATATTTTAACAAGACTAAATATCTAGATAATTTTTTATCTATAGAAAATGCATCTTAACTTAAGAATTTTTAAATCTTTGTACTTGAAATAAGACAAAAATACTCAGTAAGAAAAGCAATTTTGCAGCGTGAATGAATGAATGAGGTATTAAAACATCGCTTACACTTTAAAAAGGGTGAGGAGACTGAAAGAAACTCTGGGTTTACCGAAGAAAACCTGCTCCCGACCAGGTTAGGTTCACAGAGTAAGTTACCACGGTAACTGACTCTGAGTATAAGTTACCTCTCTTTATGAAACGGGCTTGACTTACCCTGCTTTCCCTGGTTTGACAAACCTCCCATTTTGAAACGGAAAACCCAGAGTTTCCCTCATTTCAGGGTTAACATACTCAGAGTTTTCACTTAACCTCCTTTCTGAAACGGGCCCCTGGTTACGATCAGAAACACAGGAGGTCTTCTTCAGGACAAACACTTTTCCGAGATGTTCAGTTCATCATAAACTGACTTTCACTGCGTTGTGTGTCGATAGTTTACAGCTGTCTCTGTTCTGTCCACATATCTATATGAAAGAAACATTCAACATCACAAACATAATTAAAATTCAGTGTTGACAGGAAGTAGATGAACAGACCTTAATTTATCCCTGAAATTGTAAAGTTAAAGTAATATTTAAAGTAAAATCAGATAAAGTGTTTACTGACCTCTGGCAGATCTTCCTTCTGAAGGCAGTAGATAACCTGTGTGTATTCTGACATGTTTTGCTGTTCTATGATTGTCAGATCTACAGACATAGACACGTGAGGATATATATATATATATATTAGTATATTTAATATCAGTATGTTCTATAGTTTTCAGCCATGGAATATGATGGCACGACAATGGAGAAACACTGCAAAAAATAATTTTCTTAGAATTTTTTTGGTACAAATATCTAAACATTATTTAATCAAGGTGCATTTACTCGAGAAGCAAAATGACTTAATTGACTTATGTCAGGTTTTCTATAAAAAAAAAAAAACAAAAAAAAATATCTGCCAATGGGGGTAAGAAAAAATATCTTATTTTAAAGGCAAAACAAGATCATTTTTTTCTGGCCTCATTGGCAGATAATTTTTTATTGTTTTAAGAAAACAAAATTTCAATACATTTTTTAGAAAACAAGACTTTAAATCTTAAGTCATTTTGCTTCTCAGGTAATTGTGTCTTGATTCAAGAATGTTTAGATATTTAGAATGGAAAACAAGGCAAAAATACTAAGTCAGAAATTCTTCAATAATATAGTAAGCTTTGTCAGTTACTTGCCCTTTTGTTGTGCTTGACAGAATTTCCTGCAGCAACAGCACATCAGCATAACAGCAGACATGAACACCAACAGCCACACAGTGAATATTATCATCAGAATCAAATATGATTGCTGGCTCTGTTCTGTAATGAACATGGAAAGAAAAACTTTCAGTTCCAAATTCAGACAAAATAATATTATGTGTCAGTCTATACATAGTAAACGTCAGTCTTACAAAGAGCAACAGATAAGTAACATCACTGACCTGCACATGTCTGACAGAGTTGAGTGATGTTGAGATGTTTGGTCTGGTTGCTGATGGGATTGTTGAGCACACAGCTGTAGGTGTTTTTATCCTGATATTCCACCTCCAGAGGTAGAGAGAGACTGATGCTGAGATCAGACACACTGATGCTGGACAATAAACTGTTTCCTTTGTACCAGGAGAGAGTCACATGACCCACATTCAACACTGAACACAGCAGTGAACAATTAGACCTGATGATCTTTCAGATGATGATGAAGAACAGTTTAAAGAGTTACTGGTGATGACAGGAGTGAGAAGAGGAGCTGGAAAACATGAAAGACCAATTATTATAATCAACAAACTATAATAGCTTTCCTGTAGCTCAAATGGTAGAGCATGGCGCTAGCAACGCCAAGATCATGGGTTCGATTCCCAGGGAAAGCAAGAGCTGATAAAATGTAAAACTGTAACTTGAATGCAATGTAAGTCGCTTTGGATAAAAGCGTCTGCTAAATGCATAAATGTAAATGTAAATAATAAAATTAATATGACGCAGATGTTTTCTTGCAAGGCTAATCAAAAATAAACCAACATTTTAAATGCAAGTCTGAGAAAGAGCTTGTAAATCTACTCTAAGAATGATTGATCATTTGAGCAGCTATTTCATATATTATTTTAACATTTACTAGGTAATTTCAGTTGTAGTTTGGGCATCATATATCATTTACAGCATTGTGAGTTCAAACTAGAATTAAACATTAATGAACAATCCTAGCATTAGTGACAGTACAGTTTACTCACCATACACAGTAACACTGAAGCTCTTCAATGAGGTTTTTCCACTGATGATGACGGTCAGTTTATAAAGTCCAGTGTGTTCAGATCTGATGTTTCTGATGGTCAGAGATCCAGTTTGATTGTTCAGCTGTAATTTGTCTCTGAATCTCCCATCATTACTGACAAAAATAAAGTTTATTTGGTCCCTAATAATGATTTCAGCTATTCGAGTGTTTTGAGGTCCAAACGTCCACAGTATCATATCATCTCTCTGTACTTTAACATCAGTGTGTAGAGTGACAGAATCTCCCTCAGTCACTGATACTGACTTCACTTCATCTGTATCACATTTTTTATTTATTTTTTTCAGAAAAACAAAAGATGTTCAATGCAAATTAATAGTCAGGCATGAAGTGAACTAGTCATATGCCACATTTATCTTATCTGAACAAGCCAAACAAATAAAAATGTCAAGCTTAGTTTTAGATACATATGAATCCTAATCTGAATTCAGTAAAAAGGAAAATTAAAAATCACTTACAGTTTATGACTAACACAAATAGTCAGAAAACTGTGGGATTTGACATCATATTCTTTAAAATGTGACCGAAACGATGAACAACAGAGATTCAAGAAATAATCGAACTATGTTTTCTTTAGATGACTTGAGTCCTAAATGCAGGAACACACTGCTCACAAATACAGCGTTTGAGTCCAGACCCCATAAACTCAGCCTAAAAAAAGCAGACCACAACAGATCTCACTGAAACTCTCAAACTGAGCTGCTAGTGTCAGAGTGTATGAGCCTCAAGCAAACTCATTACAGATTTCCTAAACTATATATACATTTTCTGACTTTCGTTTTCAGAGGTTTTATTTATCTTACTACAATATTACATACAGTATATTATTTCAATATTCATTAATCTCTCACTTAATGCTTCCTCATATCTCACTTACAAACCACATCCTGTGAAACCAACAGACTGTTTACATTAACAGAGAAACAATCCAATCACATGACTCAAAATAATGTCCGATTCTGATATTATAGGCATATACTGTATATAAAAAAAATAATTAAAATGTTATGTATTTGGGCATTACTGTTGCATAAGAAAAAAAAACATGAATCAGTACAGAGAGCATGTTTTAGTGTGTTTATTTTTCAGCAAATACAAACCACTTCTACAGCCACTGAAATTACACCACCACACTGTAAAAAAAAAAAAGTTGGGCAAACTTACAATTTTAAGGCAACGAGCTTCAGCAGATTTTTGAGTTTTCTCAACTTCTTGTTTTAAGTTTATACAACAAAAAGTTGAGAAAACTCAAAAATCTGCTTTAGCTGGTTGACTTTAAATTTTAAGGTAGCCCATCCTTAAAAACCACTGTTTTTTTTTTACAGTGCACAACAACAACAACAACAACAAAAAGGGCAAGGAATTCTAGTAATGCTTCGACACAAATGATAAAACAGTTTCAGTGACAATTTTCAATACTCAATACTTTTCAAGAAGTAAAAATCAAGATCAACCCTGCTTAGCTTCAGTGGGCAACCAGTCTCAGTCCTCTTCTTACTGAATACTACGAAGATAAAACTTGTTTGCAGTTGCTTGGTAATTTTAATGCTACAATGTTTAAAGCAGTGTGCAAATTCATAGAGTTTACACCAAATGTGACGCATCAGTAATCAAAACAATCGAAGATTACGGTCTTTAACTGATTGTACTAATACTGGTATAGGCAGCAATAAATGTAATGACATGTTGTAATGATATTAGCTTTAGCACAGTTTTTTTTTCAGCTGGGTTGTTCAATTGTCTTCTTCAGAATAAGGCTGTTGGTAGATAAAGACATGCTTTTTGTCACACAGATGGTGTAATTGCTATTATCCACCAGCAGGGGCCGACTTGATCATGCAACATGTAAAACTCACAAATTGTCAGCAGATAGAGTAGGGTTGCCCAAACTCGGTCCTGGAGGGCCGGTGTCCTGCAGAGTTCAGCTCCAACTTGCCTCAACACACCTGCCTGGAAGTTTCTAGTACGCCTAGTAAGAGCTTGATTAGCTGGTCCAGGTGTGTCTATTTGGGGTTGGAGTGTAACACCGGCCCATCAGAACTGATCATTATGTAGCTCATGCTGGTTCTTTTTCTTATCCTTCTTCCTTGTTTTGGTCTATTTGTGTCCTGTTCATCATGACCCTTGGATCATAAATAGAGCTAATATAATAATCATATGAATGGGTGTGAAAATAACACTGAACACAAACCACCTAAATTCAAGTCTAGACACGATGATACTGTGTAAGGTATGAAGCAGTGCAGCTGCTGACAAGACTGAGATCAGAAATTAACAGTGTCTCATGAACCTGTCTGTTGTGAATACTATAGACTTCTGGTCTTTCTGTCTTATAAAGATCAAATTCTTTTCATCAAGTACTTGTATGATGAAATACACTCATTTGTAGTAAACAATGCCACAACCAGTGGATTTTCAGTTCAATTTTGAGGCTTGAAGCTTTGTTACGTACTGACATACGCCCCAACATGCTCTGGCCTGTAATAAGATGAGCTGTATAATAATACAGTCTGAAATGATCATCTGAAAACCACCTCTGAATACTCTGTCTGATTCTGTTCATTAGTCTCCTGTAAGAAAAGACACAAGCATCAGGAAGAGACAGTAAAACAGTGCTGATACTACAAATGCTTATAGCACAAACACACAAAATAATACATTCCATACATAGAGAAAAGGAATACCGTGAGAACACCAAATCCCACAAAAAAGGGAATGAAATTCTTCAAGATCATGTAAGTACATGCACAGAGACGCAGAAGAACTGAAGCCAAAATTCACAGCCAAAGCACATTAAATTAACAGTAGATCATGAGGGTGATCATTCAAGATCTTTAATCCTTTAAACAAGATAAAATACACTTTACTTTTTTAGGGCTGATTTCATTATCAGGCCACAAAAGAAAGAAAAAAACAAGAATCAGCACAATAAGAAAAAGCCTAGTTA
The DNA here is from genome assembly GCA_027422415.1 of Schizothorax lantsangensis. Lineage (NCBI taxonomy): Eukaryota > Metazoa > Chordata > Actinopteri > Cypriniformes > Cyprinidae > Schizothorax > Schizothorax lantsangensis. The sequence continues at coordinate 14,209,354 of CM049843.1, read as the reverse complement.
TTTAAATGATTCATGCAGCAACTTCATTTATATAAATGTGCAGAGAATAACAAACACATCTTACCGAATCTTGAGCTCTGTTTGTAGTAAATATTGTATCAGTATAATCCACCTCTTCCACAGTAGTCCGAGCTGTTTATTAAAATTACATTTACAACATAAAACACTATAAAGGCATAAAATGATTATTTTTCTATTGATTATACAGGTAATACTTGCTTTCTCGTACTGCTTCTTTGTGGCTCCTGCGGCGACAGAATATCCACACAGCTAAAACTGAGATCACTAGCAGCGGCAGCAGAAATCCAGCAGCAATTATACCTTTGAAAGCCACATGTGAACCATCTGCAATGAATAAGGCAAAATCAGTCATTACTGTAAATGAATCTCACCAGACTTCAATCAAGATGAAATGACAGCAAATCTAATTGGGGTAAAAAACAATTATAAAAGATGCAGCTAAAAGTTAAGTCGATGATTGATTAATCAATTATTTACTTAATTGGATAAAAAATTTTATTTTTATTTCCTGTATTAAAAACATTTTTAATTTACATTTTATCATGTTTTTATCATTTATAGATATATAATACAGATTATAACAGTAAAGTGTAGTTTATGTGCTAAGATACAGCACAGGCATAAATATGTGACAATGTGAGTTCTTTTATGAATCATTAAGAGATAAACCGGCACGACAGTATTAATAGACATGGTTTGGTGAAAAACCCCCACTAGCTGACGTACCTGAACATGTCTGACAGAGATCAGTGATGTTAAGATGTTTAGTCTGGTTATTGAATGAATAAGCCACAACACAGCTGTATGAATCATCCAGACACTCAATCTCCAGAGGAAGAGAGAGACTGATGCTGAGATCAGACACACTGATGTTGGATAATAAACTGTTTCCTTTGTACCAGGAGAGACTCACATCACTCACATTCAACACTGAACACAGCAGTGAACAATTCTTCTCTGATGAGCTTTCTGATACTGAAGGGCTTTGAGGAGAATCGCTGATGACTGGAACAGTCAGAAGACCTAAGAAATATGAAGAAAATATAAATATTTTAAAAACAATCAATTATTGAAAGAGATGTGTGTAAAGATCCTTAATCATAGATCTAAAAATAATTGATCTCCGGCCCAGATTCAGATTTATTTTGACATTTTTGCCTTTATTATGACAGGAGTGGAGAGCATACCGAAAATCCCTTTCAGTATGATTTATTCAGTTTACTCACCATAGACAGCAAGATTGAAGCTCTTGTATTTGACTCCTCCATTGATCATCTGTACTTTATAAAGTCCAGAGTGTAATTTGTTGATGTTTGTGATGGTCAGAGATCCTGTCTGATTATCTATCTGTAGTCTGTCTCTGAATCTCTCATTATTCTCTTTATTATCATATATAGAGATGATCTGTTTATAGACTTCAGCGATACGATTCTCTGAATTTTGGAGTTTAAACATCCACAGTATCTGATCATCTCTCAGTATTTCAGTAACATCAGTGTTTAAAGTGACAGAATCTCCCTCCATCACTGATATCATCTCTGTTTCATCTGTATAAACACCAGACACACCTGAAACAAACCCGTCAACAACAACAAATTAAAGATTATCATCTTAGATATCTTTCAGAGTTTATTTAAAAAAAAGATCAAATTCCTTTCTAATTTCTCAAACATAAGAATTTTTGGTTACACTTTATTTTACAGCATGTGTTCTTGTACTTTAACGTAACTAAAATTGTTAGTTTTAGGTGTGGGTTCGGGGTTAGCACTATTACCCAGTCATTGTAATTGCCATAATACATAGTATGTACACAGGGAACAGGACTGTAAAATGAAGTTCTGCCAAATTTTTAGTACATTAAAATACATCAGTTAATAAAATACATCAAATGTATTGAGTATCCTCACATTTAGGGCTGCAACTCTTGTCTCACAAGACTGGGGTTAAACAACAAACTTTTTAAAGGACATTCGGCAGAATAAAATAATTTATTACATTACCTATCTTAAGTGAGCTAAATATGTTCATATTAATCCAATAATTTTGTAGAAAAATGTGTGAATGTTCTCGATTTGTCAATTATATGTAATATATAATAAAATGTGTATAAAAAGTAAACGTCTTTCTCCCAGTTTTTCTGCTGGTTCTGATTTTTATTGTAAGAACAAATAAATACAATAGAACAAATACAAATTAAATAGTCTAAACAGAGCTTTAATTATTTATTTTTCCCGCAGGTAGGTCTTACAGTATAGTATTCAGGAACGATATAGCTACACACACACACACACACACACGAATCCTTATTAAAAATGTTAATCAATCAAAAGCAGCTTTGGCTGTGATAAACTCGATAAATATCGTGACAAGTCAAGCAGTTGATTCAACTTTCACAGTTGATTATTTCACACTTACCGTTTACTGTCGATGACCTTGAGTTCTGATTTTGGGAGAGAGCATCTGACATCTTGAAATCTGCAAAATATTGTGCAAAACGAGTTAAATCTGATACTTTCTAATGTTCTGCAAAAAAAGCGGTTTTGGTTTTCCTTACGTTTATCTGAACTTGGCATATTTGTTTGAACATTTATGCATCTGGCAGACGCTTTTTCCAAAGCGACTTCCGTTATATTTAGTTTAGTTCATTAAAGTTACCATTGTCACAATAAGCACTTTCCACATCAATAGCCTAATGCGACGGATCCAGTCAAGTAGCCTATAGCAGAACGACCGATGTAGAAATATGACTGATTACTTGGCGTGCACATTTATGTGAAGAGCATGCACGACTACACGAACTGAAGCCATGGAAAACAAATGTAGCTATAACTTACCATCTAAAAGCAATAAGCAAAAACAGACAAACGCGTAAGACATATCCCTTAACAGCTCAAAACATAAAACGCACATGCGTGTGACTGCAACCAGGAGCTACTTTCACAAAACACACACACAAACACCCTCTTACGACTTGCAGTAATGGGAGTGGTTGATCATTGATCTCGTCTGCCACCAACGGAATAGAAATGAAAATATTAACTGAACACAAACACTGCGCGAAAATAAGCTATTGTAGCATACTGAATTAGTATGCTATCTAAGGTGTAACTTTAGCCTGTGCATGTGTGTGACGTTGTTTGGACGTAGAAAGCACGCGGTAAGGAGAACGATGCCCCTGATAGGATCAATGTAGTAAACAAGTTTAAAAGTAAATAAGTGAAATCATTACATTCCTGTTCAAAGTGTTGCTGTTATGACATATCTTAAATTAAAATATGGGCAATTAAATATATTATATAATATAATATAATACATTTTTGGAAGCAGAAACGCAGTAAAAGAGGTTCATCTGAAAGATAAAATTATTCATTCCATTGTACACAAGCACATTAATATTTACATATTTAATTGGCCATCTTTTAATTGAAGATATGTCATAACAACAACATTTTGAACTGAAATGTAATGATTTCACTCAGTTAACACTGGTTTTAATTGAAGTAGCCTACACCTAATTCATGGAAATATTAAATAATATATAAAATATATATATTAAATAAATACTTTCACTATAACAAAAACATAGATTTGTCCACAGATCCCTCATTAACAATTAGACACAAACAACACTGATATAGGCCTATATATATATATATATATATATATATTACAGTTTTATTACTTTATTATTTTACCATTATATATTCAATAACAAATTATTGCGTCACACCAACAAAGTTAACCTACCATACACTTGTAGGCTTTCATCTTCACGTTTTTCGCTGTCATTTTATATTGTATTTTACAGTAGGCTAATATTTTCCAAGAATGCATTAAAAATCTACAGTAACATACTGTATGCAGATTGTACAGTATAGAGAACTGTTGAGAATACAGTAATATTACTGTGAAAACAACAAAAATCATTTACATTGTACAGTCTTCAAAGGAGTGGAAACAGTAGAATCAGGATTACGCATAAAACAATAAAACTCATTCATAAATGTGGAAACTGGCAGAGAATTAAACAAATAGTTATAAACTGGCTCAGAGGAAGATAGGAATCATGTCTTTGTTTATTTTGTGAGTAAATGCGATGAGCAAAAGAAGCACTATTTCTTTTTAAATCACCTTTAGTTTTGCAAACACAAGTACATACACTACACCTTTCTCACACAGCTAAATGTGTTACCCTTGCAAAGTAGTTTACAGTAAACCACTGTTTCCTGTAGCTGAGACGGCATCTCTCATACTCTTTGATCAAATATAGCCTATAACCTAGGATCTCTAGAAATCAATCAATTATGTAAATGAAGAAGCAGGTATAAGGTCTGAGGGGGACAATGATCCAGATGACAGATATAGCGTAACCTACTTCTGTTAATACTTAAAACGTTTTTGTTGACAGAATTCTTCTGACTTTTTTCAGATTAATTCCAGCAGATATTTGGCCTTGGGTTTTGCTTTAAACAAATGAAGATATTATAGTTAATTCCAGATGAAGGATGAAGATCCTGAACTGCAAAACAGTTTTTGCATAAACATTGAGGTATTTATATTATAAACATAATTATGCAGTAAGATTGTTTACACTGATGGCACAAGCTGGCCTTCAGCTAAACCCACCAAACCATCCACCCACACACTCAATGCACGCAAGTCCCCCATACATTCTCAAAAAAAAAAAGCTGTCTCTGGTGCGGTACCTTTTCAAAAGGTACAAATATGTACCATTAAGGTATGTACACTTTAGTTACCAATATGTACCTTTAAAGTATTTCTGTGCACCCTAGCTTTAGGCCAATAGCCTTAGAAATGAGCACAGAACATCTCAATTAGATTCAGCACTGAGCTGGAAAGTGTGTCACAGAGCATGAAGAACCTATGTTTATTCTGCTTTCTGCAAACAAACAAACAAACAAATATACATTAAATATGCGCCATGCAAAATGCACAATAATTAGAATAATTATTTTTAAAGGTAATGCATTTAACAGTGATTTGCATTTACATTAAAATGTTGTCTGTTCTTGTCTATACATTTTGTTTTTGTCTATACAAAGAAAGTCATTGGTGTTCAAAACAATAGTGGCCAACTTTGATTTTCATTGCATCGACAATAACATTTGTCAAAATATAATTACAGGAGAAAGAAGGTCATACAGGTTTATAAGAGCATGATGGTGAGTAAATGATAACAGAATGTCAATTTTTTGGTTCACTATCCCTTTAAGAGAATGGAAACTTGAATTCTGTGTGTTATGTGACTTCGCATTTCCTTCGTCTCTCACTTACATACCACATCCTCTAAAACTTGTCACGAAAAACCAGAAAAACAGAGAAATCATAATCTCATCACACACTGGGACATTGTCAGAAAGCACTCAAATCAAATTATACCATTTCTTTTTTTTTTGCAAAACAATTCAAATGATTTTTTTTTAATGATTTAACATTATACAATGTACCCAATGTGTCACACATATGAACCAATATTAAAATATATACATTTAAATGTAAATTTAATAATCACAATGGACATGATTGAACAGCCTCCACTGAATTTTGACCTTCCAAAACATTTTGCATTGTAAGTTTTTAAGCGCTGTTTGTTTGTTTTAAATAATTTTTTTTTGCACATTTGCTAGACTTTGCACCAATGCTTTTCGTAGAAAAAAAAAAGAATGAAAATAGGTGCGTATAGGTGGAGGAGGACACTTGGGTTTTCATGCATTTGACGTTCAGTAGTTGCACAGCACTTTCACTTCCTTTGTTATAAAATAAAACCTCTATTGAGGTCAGCTGAACAAAGATTTTGGCAGCTGCAGTTTTCAAGGTGATTAAGATAAAGCACCCACCTGCTTATAAACAGGAGGTGCTTGTGTGTTTGTGTGTGAGGTGCTGGGTGTTTTCCATCCTCTCAGAGAAAAGGTTCAAAAGCTGGCATTGGGGCAGTACCATTTCAAAAGGTACACCTCCTTACCTTATTTACCCTTTAAGGTACATATTAGTATTAATATTAGTGTACATAATAGTACCTAAATGGTACATAATAGTACTTATTTGAAAACGTAATGCCCCAGTGACTGATTTTGTACCTTTTTTTTCTGAGAGTGCAGAAAAAAAAGGGCATCAAATTCAAAGTTTTTTATGAAAGGTACGTCACATGACAGTAAAACATGGCGTTTACATGAATGTAGTACGTCCAAATTACATTCATATTATACAAATAAGTTTCATCTCAAAGAAAACATTTATCTATGTCTTGGACTGTGGTTGTGATATTTGCACAAAGTCAACTGAACATGAAATCAGTTATGCAAAGCGTGTTATTACAATTTCTTATTTACATTTCTCAGGCTGATAACAAAACTGGATTTATGTGGAATTTGAAGCAGTTGAATCCGCTTCAACTGAAATTAACTGCAAATTCTTATAACCTAGAGAGAAATTGTTGTTTTGTGTGTGCTTGTATGTGTTTTAATTGATATTTGGTAAAATGCCTGAAATAAGGATAAGCTCAACAATTTTTTTTATGTTTTATTCCACGACATTTTATTCCATGGGAACCAGCGTGATGCTTACTTCTGCGTTGGCCAAAACACGTCATCACTGCAACACTCTGGTCGTTTCTCAAACGGAAGGCTGCATCCTCCGGAGGTCGCATTTGTAGGCTGCATACGTCATAAAGAAGATCTTATTTTAGAATATTAACAATTATAAATTTAACCATTATTCTTAGTTAAGTGTAAATTGTTGTAATATGCTTTTGACTCGTAAATGTAATGCTCAGTTAACTGAAATAAACCAGGCTTGATGACGTATGCAGCCTACAGAAGCGACCTCCGGAGGATGCAGCCTTCCGTTTGAGAAACGGCCTCTATACAAACAAGAAAAAGGAACTCTCCCTTGATGATCATGTGATAGGAAGTGACCAATAAAAACACATTTAATGCTACATAGACCTCAAAGGGGAAGAAAAGCTTTATTTACACAATCAATTACTTTACGTTTCTCTTTAATGTGCTTTATATTCAAATAGGAGCTTTATTTATTAGAGAACATAAGTTTAATTTGTTCATAGTTTTCTAAACTTATCTTACTCTTTTATTTTGATTAGCAGATGTAATGCATATGGGGTTAGAGTAGAAAACATCGCCTCCTGCTGGTGTCTCTTCATGTTTTGTCTTACTGAGCTCTTCCAGATGTGATATCATAAACCACTACAGCAACAGTAGCCACGCCCACCACAGCAGAGATGACCAATCGAATCACAGCTTCAGTAGAACCACAAAGCTGAACAGAGTCTGAAACAGAAGAACAAGGAAACATTAGTGCACTTTGACTCTTTCAAGTCTGTAAAGTGCATTTACTGCTGATATACCAGCACATGACTGAAAGAGATCTGTCCTTTCAATGCAACTTCATCCAAATGCTATGAACTGCACATTTAGAAAGAAAATGTGTTGAAAATGTTGCTGCTGACCTGAACATGGCTGACAGAGTTCAGTGTTGTTCAGATGTGTGGTCTGGTTGGTGAATGAATAAGCCACAACACAGCTGTATGAATCATCCAGACACTCAATCTCCAGAGGAAGAGAGAGACTGATGCTGAGATCAGACACACTGATGCTGGACAATAAACTGTTTCCTTTGTACCAGGAGAGAGTCACATGACTCACATTCACCACTGAACACAACAGTGAACAATTCTTGTTTGATGATGTTTCTGATGATGAACAATGAGAAGAGTCTCTGGTGATGACAGGAACAGGCAGAAGAGCTGGGGAACATAAGGGAACCAAATATTATTTTAGGATCACAAATTATTGATCATGAAATTTCTAGATATTATTAATCTTTGTAGATATTGGCTGTTTATTAGTACTTATAAAGCACATGTTCATGCGTTATTCTGCATGACCATATTCTACTACAATAAATCTCTTACTTATATTAAGCATTAAATTAGGAGTTTATTGAGGGAAAACTCTTAGCTAATAGTGAATATAATATTGTACATATACAAAAGCACAAATGTTGTAATTCCCTTCAAGGGATAGTTCACCCAAAAATGAAAATACTGTCATCACTTTCAAGTTGTTTCAAACCAGTATGAGTTTATTTTTTCTGTTGAACACAAAAGAAGATTTTGAATAATGTGTTATGACCACATAACCAGACAGTTGCTGGTTCCTATTGACTTCCATAGTATTTTTTCCATACTATGGAAGTCAGTGAGGACCATCAACTGTTTGGTTACCCACATTATTCAAGATATATCTTCTTCTGTGTTCACTGAATGATTAATTGGTGAAGCAAATAGAAAGAGAATACAGATGAGATCTCATTCATTAGAGTCAGGAGAGGAGTGAAGTAAGTCTAACAACATTTGAAGTTTATCATGTATCTGTGGTTACCGTGTCACAAGCTATAATTAGTATACGCATCTAACTAAATGCATTTAACTTCAAAACAAACAAAAACAAGTTAAAGACAGATTTGAGCCTCGATTGGGAGGTCAAGTGTTAAGATCTTTTTATCAATGCGGTTAACATGAGGCTCTTTGTCCTGTTTCAGTTGTTTAGAAATATGCAAGTAAATAATATTTTGTAAAAGTCAAAATGATTTTTCCATCTGCACAAAGCAAGAAAATAATTAAACTAAGGGTGATAAACATCTGATATGGATTATACATCCATCTATAGTAGAAACATGCCATAATCATTAAGCAAACATGGTATAAATGAAGATGGTAATAATAAAAAGGATCAGCATACTAAATATACATAAGCATACTTATAATAACAAAAGAGCGCAGCTTTTATGCATATTTTGTAACTTAACATCTTTAGTAAATATCTAAAATATCTTTAAATCATAATCAATTTACTTACCATAGACAGTAACATTGAATCTCTTGTATGAAGTTCCTCTGGTGCTGATGATCTGTAGTTTATAAAGTCCAGAGTGTTCAGTTCTGATGTTTCTGATGGTAAGAGATCCAGTTTGACTGTCCATCTGCAGTTTGTCTCTAAATGTCACAGTACTGTCATCTATATAGATGTTCTGTCTGTGGATTTCAGTTATACGAGTATCTTGAGGACCAAACATCCACAGTATCTGATCATCTCTCTGTACTTTAACATCAGTGTTTAGAGTGACAGAATCTCCCTCCATCACTGATACTGACTTCACTTCATCTGTATCACCAACAGTGTTGGGGAGTAACTAGTTACATGTAACGGAATTACGTAATTTAATTACAAAATAAAAGTAATTGTAATTAGTTACAGTTACTAAGAAAAAATGTGTAATTAAATTACAGTTACTTATGAAAATGTTAAGGATTACAAAGGGGGTTACATCTGATTTTATCACACACACTCCCACATACATTTAATTGATTTATTTCATAAATTGCAGTGACAGCTCTAAAATATGAAACACCAATGTTTCAGAAGTTTATAACATGCTTATTCGATAACTCTTATATTTCCTATATGGGTTTATGTATATGCTTTAATTTTTATTTTTAACTGTTTTTTTTCTAAGGCATTGTTAGATCCAGTGTTTCCTGTCATAGCTATGCAAAGATTTGATTTCAAAAACAGTATCATAGCTATTAAACTATTTCTTGTTATGATTTTAAATCTGTATTTAACCTCTGAATGATCTTAAAGTAAGTCTGATTTTTTGGGTGGCAGTGCTTCAAAGGGGACAATCGGATGCCCATTTTCCACAAGTTGGTATGATTCTTTAGGGTCTTCTCGAAATGGTCTCAGTGGTCATGAAAAACAACACCCTTTTTACCTGGTCAAAAACAGCTCTGTTCACAGCGACTCGTTTCGGTGCATATCTCTTTACATGCTAATGAGCTCTGCACACCCGACCCTCTCTTCTGTGGAAGAGCAAAGGCAATTCACAAATAATTAAAACAAATATAAAGAGTGAGACTTTCTTCTTCTGGACATGCAGCTGGATCAGGAACAATGGGTACTGATCCATCCTTGAGTTTTAACTTTTTAACAAAACCTGCCTTGAATTGTCCCTCATTCAGAAAGCAGTCTGGAGTAAAATGATTTGCGCAGCCAGACATAAACAAATTTAGTGAAAGTGAAGTGAAGTGATGTGTGGCCAAGTATGGTGACCCATACTCGGAATTTGTGCTCTGCATTTAACCCATCCATGTGCACACACACACACACACACACACACACACACACACTGTGAACACACACCCGGAGCAGTGGGCAGCCATATTGCTGTGGCACCCGGGGAACAGTTGGAGGTTTGGTGCCTTGCTCAAGGGTCTCACCTCAGTCATGGTATTGACGGTGGAAGAGAGCACTGGTTATTCACTCCAAAATCAAAATGGCTTGATAATTGAGACTGTTTAGGTTTTTGGGTGGAAAAAAAAGGAGTGAATCTTTATCATTAGGGTTGTGTCCAATCAAATGTCTCATTTAAAATTAAAGTATTATAATCTTAATTCAAGTGATGAAAGATATCGAAAGTCTGACAGTAATCAGTGTTGAGCACTACTGTAAGGTTAACCCTGCCTGGTTTACATATTTGAAAATGATTAACAGTTGAAAACATTAGAAATTTAGAAAAGTAATCAAAAAGTAATCAAATGTAATCAGTTACATTACTTTAATAAAGTAATTGAAAAGTTACACTACTTATTACATTTTAAGTAGGGTAACTTGTAATCTGTAACCTATTACATTTCCAAAGTAAGCTTCCCAACACTGATCACCAAACACACCTGAAAATCGAATAAATGCAATATACTGTAATTATTAGACAACAAAACTAACTAGAATTAATTTCATAGAGATTGACTATTAAAATGTGTGTTTGTTTTTTATCTCTTGTGGTGGAAATGCATTTGTGTTAAACTAACCACATTTACTGATTAAAATAGTTACTCACCACACAGGACAAACAGCATCAGAGCACACAGATGAGAAAACATCATTCTGGATCTGAAAACTCTCATTTCAGATATTTATCAAAGGTATAACAGGTTTTCAGAAGGTTACTTTGTGGTTGTAAGAAAATACTGCACAATATCTCACACTTTAATGAACATGAACACACAGACACACATCATCTAACACTGTGTGCTTCAGCTGAAGATCCCCCAGCACGTTAAACCACATTCTCACAGCTCAGACGCCACATTTACTCACCTCAGTAACACAAGATCTGACTTGTGCCAGTTCACAGAGTTTAATGCAATATCAAAGTTTAATGTCAATGTTTAATGCATTCTTTATTTTCTTCTTAAATTACATTAACACATTTTCCATCACAACATCATAAACTACATCTTAAACTCTCAGGAACATGAACACAATCTCTCATCGTCTAACATCGAGTGCATTCGCATTCAGCTCAGACGCCACATTTACTGACCTCAATAACAGAAGATCTGACTCCAAAACATCACATGAACATGTGCTGCTTCAAGATTCATTCAAGATTCAACATTCATCATGACTGTCAAATGAAATCAGTCATATTAATCATAAATCAGTCCTGATGAGTTGTGGTGTATTATGGGTGATGATCAATGATCTGCAGACGGTAGATGATCTGTGTGTATTCTGACAGATTTTTCTCATCTACAAACACAAACACATGCAGATGTTCAGTGTATTTATCATCAGGTGCTGCTTTCTGTTGTTTCTCATGTATAAAATACATTGTAAATTACATAATAAGCATACTTTTCATTTTAAAACTAATAAAAGTGTTAAAACATCAACTATGGCTCTTGCACATAAACAGTTTTGTCATGTCAGTTGTAGTAATACTTGCCCTCTGGTTTTTCTTGGTTGCATTTCCTGCAGCAGCAGTAAAGTACACATGAAGAAATGAGCAGCAGAAGCACACAAACGCTTATAAGTGGCATGAAATATAAACACTGGACGTTTTCTGTAATAGACAGAGAGAATGTTCAGTCCTTTCAATGCAACTTCAACCAGATGCTATGAACTGCACAATTAGAAAGCTTATGTGTTAAAAATGTTGCTGCTGACCTGAACATGGCTGACAGAGATCAGTGTTGTTGAGGTGTTTAGTCTGGTTATTGAATGAATAAGCCACAACACAGCTGTAGGAATCATCCAGACACTCAATCTCCAGAGGAAGAGAGAGACTGATGCTGAGATCAGACACACTGATGCTGGACAATAAACTGTTTCCTTTGTACCAGGAGAGAGTCACATGACTCACATTCACCACTGAACACAGCAGTGTACAATACTGCTCTGATGAGCTTTCTGATACTGAAGGGTTTTGAGGAGAATCGCTGATGACTGGAACAGTCAGAAGACCTTAGAAACATAAAAACAATGCAGGAAACAACCAATTATTGAAAAAGATGTGTGTAAAGACGCTTAATATTCAGATCAATAAATAACAATTGCATGTACAGATGCTCCAGAACAAATTTTTCATGATTGGGCAAAGGCATCTTGATGCAGCAGGTTGTAATATAAAAAACGGTATACATTTCTCATTATAAAATAATTCTCATTAAGCCAATAGATTCCTGAGACTAACGGCCTTCACTATCCCACATAGACAGTAATAAAAATAATAAAAATATTTATTTTGTTTACTCACCATATACAGCAATATTGAAGCTCTTGTATTTGATTCCTCCATTGATCATCTGTACTTTATAAAGTCCAGAGTGTAATTTGTTGATGTTTGTGATGGTCAGAGATCCTGTCTGCTCATCTATCTGTAGTCTGTCTCTGAATCTCTCATTATTCTCTTTATTATCATATATAGAGATGATCTGTTTATAGACTTCAGCGATGCGATTCTCTGAATTTTGGAGTTTAAACATCCACAGTATCTGATCATCTCTCTGTATTTCAGTAACATCAGTGTTTAAAGTGACAGAATCTCCCTCCATCACTGATATCATCTCATATGTTTCATCTGTATAAACTCCAAACACACCTGAAACGATATCGTCAACAACAACAACAGATTTTAATCTCAGATATCTTTCAGAGTTTAATCATTTATACAGTGTGATGTAAAACTTGCTTTTGTAAAACTGAACTTTATTTACATTTATGCATTTGGGGGATGATTTTATCCATGTGATTTACATTTAATGAACATATTTGAACAATATGTTGATAATCATTTTAAAGCCTTTTAGAAATTTAATAAACAAAGAAGACTACAATGAATGTATAACAATATATAATGTATTACAGAGTAAATACTGGTCCACTTTGCATTCACTTTATAACTTAATTGATGTAGGTTTATCAGATACATCAATTTCATTTAAATTAAATTAAATCCACTTACATTTTGTGAAAAACATCCACAGACAGAAAACAGCAGCGTTTGGTATCATATTCCTCCAAATGTGTCTGAAAATGTCAAACTCCTGTGGCGTAAACAACAGAAATTCACAAAATAATCCAACTATGCAGACTGCTTTCTTAAACTCTCAAGTTAAAATGTAAAATCCTCCTTATTGTTGAATCTTGAACATGTAAAGTATGCAGAACACACTGGACGACAAAGATTGAGTCCATAAAGTGATACTGACCTAAATAAAGCACAAAATGGCAAACCTCACTGAAACGCTCAACCTGAGCTGCTAGTGTGCCAAAGTGCACGAAGAGCCTCATGTGATTAAAAAACAACCTGACAATAGATGCAGATTCCTTTGAAAGTGAGATATAATGGTATACTCTTCTGACTTTTGATTTCAGAGGTTTCTCTATTTCTCTCAGAAAATAGTATCATGTATTTTAATACAAAGCTCTCGAACTTTTCCATATGAGCTCTTGTCAACTGCAATCTGAGTTTTTCTGCAGCTCTCACCCATCTCACTTACAAATATAGTAACATAATCTGTACAGATAGAATGATTCAGAATAAAATTGTATATCTGTGCATATAAAAATGAACAAAAAGTAAAGAAGAGCTTATGTGAATAAAAAAGTGAGGAGCCATTAGAACCTATTAATCTACTGCCAAAGTGCTTGATTACTTCATTATATAGTTTGATAACTCACACACTTTCACAAAAACATTTTTTATGCATATTTATAATTTATATTAAGTTACATTAGTGTACTGCTTTAGTTTACATAATAAGTACATGAGAAGTGCATAAGTGCATGTACAAAAATATATAACTTTTGGGTTTTTTGTTAGTAAAAAACAAATAAGCAAGCCTAGCCCAGGTGACAGAAAGCAATGAAAACGTAACATAATGCATTACTTTCCATAAAAAGTAACTAAGTAAAAGTAACTTTCCCCAACTCTGGGCACAAATACATGTGAATTCAACAACCTTTCTGAATCATTTGGAGATAAACCAGCACACTATTAATAACCATACTTTGGTGAATAAACTCCAATGCTGATTTATCTGAACATGTCCGACAGAGATCAGCTGGTTACAAAACATTTCAAAATTACACCAGTTTGCTGTTAGATGGCTTTGATTTGGTGAACCATAAACAAGCGTCTAATGGTTTTTAACTGATCTCCAGTCAGTTTTATAATGCAGGCTCATTTTTAATGAATTTAATGAATTTTAATACTTATGCGTGTATAATATAAGGAGAATGACACTTGATTGCTTTTAATTAGCCCTGCCTAATAATTCACAAAACAAGCACTACAAATTCAGAAAACACAAATTTTACAGAACCTTCATATTTAATTGTATTGAATTAATAGTAGATCACATTTAAAAGATTACACTTTCATGAGAACATTTGCAATTGTTTTGTAAAAGGTGTCATTATACATGTTTGAGCTCTTCGAAACAGTGACTCATTTTACAGAGCAGTTGGTTCAGTTGATTCAGAGCTTCTAAAAGCTTTGTTTCTCCCATCAGTGCTCCAGCTGCTGTCATATACAGGAAAATGAACTAGCTGTTTATGCTCAGGTCAAAGTTATCACCAGTGAACAATACATTTAATACTCCTACATGGACCACAAGGGGGCAGCTTTATTTATTCATTCCTGTACTTTCATTTTGAATAGGCTTTATAGTCAAATAAACAAGGTGCACAAACATATCAGATTTTATTTGTGTATTTATTTATTTTGGAGCTTTATTTTTTAACAGAGAAAATGAAAAAAGTTGTTAGATTTATTATTATTGTTTTTTTTTATTATCATCTTGCTCGTGTGTTGATTGTGGGGCTTAGATTATTAATTAAATATTAAAATAATTAAAGGTTTTCCATTATATGATTTTGTTAGTCTTTTTTTACATATTTTACAACAGTGAAGAAATTTCTGAAATATAGAAATCTGCCTCAAAGGCCTTTTTTTGCACTTAAATATGGTTTCAGAGGTGAATGAAACATCACAGTGATCAGTTATTTTTTCTCTTCTATGTGTAAAAACTGAATTATTTTTGAAAGATTTTTTTCAGCTTTTTTCTGCTTCTTCCTATACTTTTATATAACATTGTATATTTTAAATAATGCAAATGAAGAAAAAGAAATAGTGTTGTGACGCGGTTGCTGATCACAACAGAGACTCAAATCCAAATACAACCCAAAATTAACCCAAAACAGTTGATTCTGAAAGTTTTTTTTTTACACCTTGGCATCAAATTTAACAAGTGTTGTATTTAATACATATGTTGTTAGATTTGAAAACACCGCCCTCTGGTGTTATGTTCTGTTTTACTGAACTCTTCCAGATCTGAAGTCATAAACTGCAGCAGCAACTGCAGCCACGCCCACCAGAGCAGAGACGACCAATCGGATCACAGCTTCAGTAGAACCACAATACTGAACAGAGTCTGAGGAAAGAAACAGAAGAACACGGAAACATTAGTGTGCATTTTAACCCTTTCAGGTCTGTAAAGAGCACTAACATTACCACTGCCATACCTGGACACATGTGACAGAGTTGAGTGATGTCCAGATGTTGAGTCTGGTTGCTGATGGGATTGTTGAGCACACAGCTGTAGGTGTTTTTATCCTGATATTCCACCTCCAGAGGTAGAGAGAGACTGATGCTGAGATCAGACACACTGATGCTGGACAATAAACTGTTTCCTTTGTACCAGGAGAGAGTCACATGACTCACATTCAACACTGAACACAACAATGAACAATTAGAAACTGATGATCTTTCAGATGAAGAACATTGTGAAGAGTTTGCAGTGATGACAGGAACAGGCAGATAAGCTGGAAAATAATTAAGGAAAGAAACATTATTATCCAGATTCTCCAAAATATATTTAACAAAACAGTAAGACAGATTCTAACTATGTGTGCATATAAAAATTGGAAAATGAATGGTTCTGACTAGAAGGAAGATGAAACAATAGTACAAACAGACAAGGTTTCTCACACTCACTAACTGTGTAATATTAAAATGAGATTATTAGAGTATTACTTTACTCACCGTAGACACTGACACTGAATCTCTTGTATGAGTTTCCTCTGGTGCTGATGATCAGTAGTTTATAAAGTCCAGAGTGTTCAGTTCTGATGTTTCTGATGATCAGAGATCCAGTTTGACTGTCCATCTGCAGTCTGTCTCCAAATGTCTCATTACTCTCATACATAAATATGTTCTGGTTATATATTTCAGCAATGCGAGTCTCTTGTGGTCCAAACATCCACAATAACATATCTTTACTCTGTACTTTAATATCAGTATTTAGCATGATAGAATCTCCCTCAGTCACCGATACTGACTTCATTTCATCGCCAAACACACCTGAAATACATATAAAACCACAGCATATTATTATCAGACTGAGACATAATATAATTAACAGATCTAACAAAAAAATATTTTACATATAAACACAGTGCTCTAAATCTTCACTCTGTTAATGGTTTTTAATATCATTTCCTGGAGCTTGACAGCGAGGTGTTAAAAAAAAAATATTAATAATTCCTATTACAAAATGCTGAATATTTAGTGATTAAAAATATACTGAAAAGTTACTTACCACACAGGATAAACAGGAACAGAGCACCCATATGAGAGAACATCATTCTGGATCTGGAAACTCTCATTTCAGATATATATCACAGGTTTGCATCTAACAGGTTCTCAGAAGAATTATTTGTGGTTGTGAGAAGAAATTGGCCCCCTCACACTCTCAAGAACACACAAACACACCGTCTATCAGTGTGTGCATTATCTGAACATCCTCTCAGCATTTCAAACCACATGCATTCAGCTCACGCACATTTACTGACCGCAGTAACACAAGGTCTTACTCGAAAACATGTACTGCTTCACTCACAATATAACAGAGAATGACTTTCGAAATGAAATATTTAAACAATACAAGAAAAAAAGAGAAAGGAATATTCATCATAAATGTGAGCTTTTGAAATCTATTGTACTGAATGTATAATAAGTGAGTTATGCCAGATCCCTCACCTGAAGGTGGTAGATGATAAGTGAGTAGTCTGACATGCTTTTCTGATCTACACACACTGAGATGTTAAGTGTATTTAACAACAGTTACACAGATGGCCTGCTCTGAACAGCACATTTAAAAAGAAAATAGGTAGAAAATATGTCTGAAGTAGCCTATAGCTTAACATGGCCGACAGAAGTCAGTAACGTTGAGATGTTCAGTCTGGTTGCTGATTGAGAATTACTGTGACAATGGAAATGGCTCGAGGAGCTGAAAAACAAGAGGAAAGGACCACTAATACTGTTAAAGATTGTGTTTGTATGTAACAGGCATTTATTAGTTTTGTTGTCCACTTGGTGGTTAGTTTGAAACTAATATAACTAGAGCGCTTGTAGCCTAACGAGAGACAGGTGCTTGGGTATGTGGAAGCAACAGTTTTTGACCTTGAAAAGGCTGCGTTCCAATCCAATTTTAGACATGCACTTGCGAACTTTCCTAAGCACTTCCCCTCGGGGTAATTGGGCTGCCTTTGTGAAGTGTATTCCACTTCGTGAAGTGGACAAGGGAAGTTTATATGGACAGACCCTCGACCCCTCGATTTTGACAGAGGGAGCGAATCTGCTTCATATGCACACTTCAGGCCACTCCATAGACCACAATGCAACATGATTATGATGTCATCGCAGACCGTGTTTAATTAATCCCCACCCCAAACAACTGTATATTATATAATATTTTTTTTTTTTTTTTTTTACATTTATAACAGCCCAAGCATACCTATATAGGCTACATACAGAATGCTGCACCAAACAAATTAATATTTAACATTTAAACAATAAACCAACTCCACAGCAGATTCTAAGTGATCAAGGGCTTATGACGTTCCAATTCAGCCCATTGCAAGGGTTCCGCCAGTAGTGGACACTCATGTAACATAATCAATGACGTACATCCGAGGAAACAAGACGGAGGTAAGTTTGCGAGTGAAGGACATTAAAAAAATGGACTGGAACGCAGTCCTTGACCATGCGAGGTGTAGCGTTCAAGGAAATATAGGCTACAGCAGCGGTCTTCGAACTCGGTCTTGGAGGGCCATTGTCCTGCAGAGTTTAGCTCCAAACCTAATCAAACACACCTGAACAAGCTAATCAAGGTCTTAGGCATGCTAGAAACTTCCAGACAGGTGTATTGAGGCAAGTGTGAGCTAAACTCTGCAGGACACCGGCCCTCCAGGACCAAGTTTGGACACCCCTGAGCTACAGTGTGGATTGGACAGTGTGATGGCAATAACAGAAACCAGGAAATGGATTTGAACATTTGTTTATTCACAGCAATGAAATAAAGTAAGACATTGTTTTAGATTTATCGTGGAAGTGCATGGTCTCTTTTTAAGTACGCATTAAAAAAAAATTAACTTTTGAATTTATAAAATGTCTACTGTAATCAGATTTATTTATATATAAAGAGATTGTTCAGCAGTTTTACACAAATGAAACGCCAAAAGACATTTTTCTGAACAAAATTAATCAATAAGGGCTGTGTTTCCCAAAAACAGCGTAAGCCTAAGTTGATTGTAGCTCCATTGGTGGCAGTGGGTCTATGATGTACATAGGCTTACAATGCTTTTGGGAAGCGCAGCCCTGAAATGTATCTATTAAATGTATATGCATAACCATTTGTATTACCGATTTCTTTAGTGTAATTTTACTGATATTCATAATTGTGACAAAAAGTGCTGCATCGTTTCAGCTCTCTTGATCATCATTGTGTCATGTGCTTAAACTTCACAGCCGTCAGATATCTGTTCATATCCGGAAGTGATTTCTGTTACGGACAGAGAAAAATATCAATACAAATGAGTAAAACTTATCAGACAAACAGAAATGCATTTAAAAGCTAAAACTGTGTTTTTACACAGAAATAGGCCTACTCTCACTCTCTCTCTAAAAATGAGCTGAGAGGAAGCAGATGAACAAAGTCAACAATCACTAATGTAATCTAAAATCTGTTGTGTTGAATTTGAAATCAGCGACCTGCGTCTGATCTCTCATCTGAAGACTGTAGATGATCTGTGTGTATTCTGAAGTGCTTTTCTCATCTAGAAACATAAAACAAGTTGATTCAGTGGGGTTTGTCATTTATGAGTCATTGTTATGAGATGACCGACAGACTGACCTTCTCGTCTTGATTTGTTTTTGTTCCACAGATGAAACATCACAGAACTAATCACCAGAATCACAGCTGATAGAGAAATCAGCACAAACAGAAGACGAGGTTCACTGACTAAAATCATGAGAAAACATAATGACAAATTTAATACATCACACTAGAAAATTACAATGTTTTGATCTCATTTTATACTGTATGTCTTTTCAGTAATATAAGCACAATATACAGGACATGAGAACTTTATTACTCTCACAATGGTTGCTTGAATTACAACCCCAAATCAGGAAAAGTTGGGACAGTATGGAAAACGCAAATAAAAAAAAGAAAGTAGTGATTTCTAAATTTACTTTGACTTGTATTTCATTGCAGACAATATGAACACAAAATATTTCATGTTTTGTCTGGTCAACTTCATGTCATTTGTAAATATACATCCTTTCCTGTCATTCAGACCTGCAACACATTCCAAAAAAAGTTGGGACAGGAGCAATTTAGGGCTAGTAATGAGGTAAATTGGTTAAATAATGATGTGTTTTGAAACAGTTGATGTCAACAGGTGATTGTAATTATGATTTGGTACAAAAGCAGCATCCAAGAAAGGTCTAGTCCTTTAGGAGCAAAGATGGGCCGAGGATCGCCAGTTTGCCAACAAATACGTGAGAAAATTATTGAAATGTTTAAAAACAATGTTCCTCAAAGAAAGATAGGAAGAGATTTGGATATTTCACCTTCAACAGTGCATAACATAATTAAAAGATTCAAGGAATCTGGAGGAATTTCAGTGCGTAAAGGACAAGGGCGCAAGCCTAAGCTGAACAACCGTGATCTCCGATCCCTCAGGCGGCACTGCATCAAGAATCGTCATTCATCCATAAGCGATATCACCACATGGGCTCAGAACTACTTTGGCAAACCTTTGTCAAGTACCACAATACGTAGTTACATCCACAAATGCCAGTTAAAACTGTACTGTGCCAAAAGGAAGCCCTATGTTAACAGTGTCCAGAAGCGCCGTCGACTTCTCTGGGCTCGGAGGCATCTGGGATGGACCATCACACAGTGGAAACGTGTACTGTGGTCAGATGAATCAGTATTTCAGGTATTTTTTGGGAGGAATGGACGCCGTGTGCTCCGGACCAAAGAAGAAAAGGATCATCCAGACTGTTACCAGCAACAAGTCCAAAAGCCAGGGTCTGTCATGGTATGGGGTTGTGTCAGTGCCCTTGGCAAAGGTAACTTGCACTTCTGTGATGGCACCATTAATGCTGAAAAGTACATAGAGATTTTGGAGCACAATATGCTGCCTTCAAGAAGACATCTTTTCCAGGGACGTCCATGCATATTTCAACAAGACAATGCAAAACCACATTCTGCACACATTACAAAGTCCTGGCTGCGGAGGAAGAGGGTACGGGTACTTGACTGGCCTGCCTGCAGTCCCGACCTGTCTCCAATAGAGAATGTGTGGCGCATTTTGAAGCGCAAAATGCGACAACGTAGACCCCGTACTGTTGCCCACCTTAAGACTTGTTTGCAGGAAGAATGGGACAAAATTACACCTGAAACACTTTTCATCACTTGGTGTCTTCAGTCCCTAAACGTCTTTTAAGTGTTGTGAAAAGGAATGGCAACATTACAAAGTGGTAAATGCTTTACTGTCCCAACTTTTTTTGGAATGTGTTGCAGGTCTGAATGACAGGAAAGGATGTATATTTACAAATGACATGAAGTTGACCAGACAAAACATGAAATATTTTGTGTTCATTTTGTCTGCAATGAAATACAAGTCAAAGTAAATTTAGAAATCACTACTTTCTTTTTTTATTTGCGTTTTCCATACTGTCCCAACTTTTTCTGATTTGGGGTTGTACTAATAGTCATTAATACCACCACTGGCGTACCTGCACATGTCTGACAGAGTTGACTGATGTCCAGATGTTTGGTCTGGTTTCTGATGGGATTGTTGAGCACACAGCTGTAGGTGTTTTTATCCTGATATTCCACCTCCAGAGGTAGAGAGAGACTGATGCTGAGATCAGACACACTGATGCTGGACAATAAACTGTTTCCTTTGAACCAGGAGAGAGTCACATGACTCACATTCAACGCTGAACACAACAATGAACATGTGGAAACCAGAGGTGCAAAGTAACGAAGTACATTTACTCGCGTTACTGTAATTGAGTATAGCTTTTTTGTGTACTTCTACTTTTTAAAGTAATTTTTAAAATCTGTAATTTTACTTTTACTTAAGTATATTTTGTTTGAAGTATTTGAAGTTTGAACTAGTGTTTCGTTCCTGAATGAATCAACTGTTTAAATGATTCGGTTCAGTCGCAATGACTCACTTATTAACAGTGACTTGGTGACACCTACTGGCGGTTTTAATTTCACATTTAAAGTATCTTTTTATTTTTTTTATTTTTTTGTTTTGTTTTAATAATTTCAAATGAGTATTCAACATTTTGTGTCTTATTATACATCAAAACATTATTTCTGCATTTGTAACCACAGGTTAAATGCATTCATGTCCTGCATTAAACAGTGTGTAAATATATCTTAATGCCACTTCAGATGAAGCTTCTGTGTTTCCTCTGCATTGCAAAGATGAATTTTGTTGATATTGATTTAATTTGCCTGGTAACAGCCCAAATGTCTTATTATTCTAAATAACTAGTCTGAGATTTATAGGCCTATCCCAGGGGTGTCAAACTCAGTTCCTGGAGGATTCCTGGAGCCCTGCCGAGTTTAGTTCCAACCCTGCTCTAACACACATACCATGTAGTTTTCAAATAAGCCTAAATGATTAGATTAGTATAGATATAACCCTAATTAAACACAGCTGATCCAGTGTTTAATTAAGTTTATATCTATACTGTGTAGGGCTGTGGCCCTCTAGGAACTGAGTTTGATACCCTTGGCCTATCACATTTTTGCATCCCTCCCACTGTTAAAAAGTAACTAAGTAATTTTTACTCTGAGTAAATTTTAAATGAGCTACTTTTTACTTTTACTTGAGTGGATTTTTAGACTGCTACTTTTACTTGTACTTAAGTAAAATTTCATTAAGGTAATGGTACTTATACTTGAGTAAAATATTTTAGTACTCTTTCCACCTCTGCTGGAAAATTATGATGATGGACAGTTTGAAGAGTTACTGGTGACAGGAACAGGCAGATGAGCTGAAAAACATGTAAAGAGCAATATATTCACCTCATTTTTGAAATAAGAGCAGGTGTGGTCATTTGTAACCTGAATGTTTCGAGGCTTCCAGTGTCATCCGCTTCCAGTAATTTTTAGTGATACAAAACAGCTCATTATTTGGCTTGATATCACAAACTAGTATTTCTTATTATATTATTTCAATTTATTGTCGTAAATTGTTTGTAGTGTGCTTTGTTATTTGTCCAGTTATTTACCTATAGCGCCTAATGAAAGTCTTGCATGTTCACAGAAAATAGCATAATTCTGCGTTGCAAAATAAGGTGGATACAGAGAGGGTAAATTAACCAACAAGACAGGTGTAGGCTACTCAATTTGGGAATTTGGGGAAACAGGCGCTACATTTTAATCGGGATAAATCTGCCTCTGAAGGGCACTTAAGAACAATCATGGCCACCATACTGAAGGGTCGTTCCAAACCAAAGTGCTCAAAAACGATCACAACAAAAATGCCCTTTCGAATGAAGGTCTTCATAGGATACAACTGATGGACACTTCACTCCCATGATTCTTTGCACAGGTTTAATTTGTTTAGCATGAAAGAACGGCTGTGAGAGGTTTGAAGTTCGACTACACCTACAAATGTGAGTTTACTAAATGCATAAACCTGGAAGATTTTTTATGGTAAAACGTTAAGTGTATGTACTTTAAAAATTGCACTTTGCAGCTATGTTTACATTTTTCATGTATACAGACACAGCCTATATTTTGTTACACAAAGGACTGGCAGTAATAGAATTACTACAGTAAATGTATGTGTAAAATTGTAAGTAAGACATCAGAGAAATATTATTTTAAGGATATTTGGATTATAGTTTGCTGGTGGAAAATGAAAGTAGATGGGAAATGCATTCTATTTTTAACAAACTCTATTTTTTGTCATTTCTGATTCACTATTACCAGAGCAATAATAAGCTTCACATCCATTTAAGTTTAAGCCATATTTGTCTTACCATAGACAGTAACACTGAATGTCTTGTCTGAGTTCCCTCTGTTGCTGCGGATCTGTAGTTTATAAAGTCCAGAGTCTGTGGTTCTGATGTTTCTGATGGTCAGAGATCCAGTGAAAGAGTCCAGCTGCAGTCTGTCTCCAAATATCTCATCACTGCTAAACATATCAATGCTGTGCTTATAGAGTTCAGCTATACGAGTCTCTTTAGGTCCAAACAGCCACAGTATCTGATCATCTCTCTGTATGTCAGTAACATTAGTGTTTAGAGAGACAGAATCTCCCTCAGTCACTGATACTGACTTCATTACATCTGTATCACCAAACACACCTGCAGAACATATAAAACACATTATTATTAGACAGATACTAAATAATCTCATTTCCTGGAGCTAATCATGCACTTCTAAAAGGTAAAACGTATTTATAATCTCTTGTGTTTAAATGTCACATTTACTGTATTTTACTTACCACAAAGAACAGACAGGATCAGAGCACACAGATGAGAGGACATTGTAATAGAAATGTCCAGCCGAGAGTCACTTCAGACAGAGAAGAGTGACTTCTGAACAAAAACTGCAGCTTCTTCCTAAACCTAGACATCTAAATCAAAAGAGAACTGTTGTGTTCCACTGTAGTGGTCTTTGTTCACTTTTCATCTCTGTCTCTGCTCTCTAGACAAAGTTTAATTCTTCTTCTTAAATCGCATTGAAGATCACAACATAATTCTGGATTGCGCTTCATCTGAAAACTCTTATTTCAACGACTAGCAAGTTTTCAAAAGATTTATTTGTGTTTGTAAGAAAAAAAAAAACTGCATCTCACACTCTCATGAACATGAACAAACACACATCACCTAACATTGTGTGCACTAGCTGAAGATCCTCCCAGCACATCAGACGCCTCTTTTTACTGACCTCGATAACACAAGATCTGACTCCAAAACTTCTCATGAACGTGCTGCTTCACACACAATATAATCAGGAAACTTTTTCAAATGTTTTTACACAATAATTGATTGAAATAAATCACATTGATAACAGAAAGTCAGAAAATACTGAATGAACTTTAAATGTCAAATTAAAACATCTACAAGAGAAGCAAGCATTTATTAATATAACACCATTGTGTGTCTATGACACAGTTTTAGCACAAATTCCTTTTTTAGTATGTAGTAAGTGGGCAAGATTAATCTACAATCTGCTTTAAATTAAATGTTGAACATGTTTCTATTTTATAGAAATTGTTCAAATACATTTTATTTCCGTTAATCTTTAACCTTGTTATACTGCATGTTTACTGTTCTTTTAGGATTTTGGTGATTTATTAATACAATTTAAACAAAGTCTGAATGCGAAACTATATTTATTATAATGCATGTTGCAGTCCAGTTGAGTTTAAAGCAGATGTACACGAAGTCAAGATTCATCATAACTGTGAAATGAAATCAGTCATATTAATCATAAATCAGTCCTGATGAGTTGTGGTGTATTGTGGGTGATGATCAGTGATCTGCAGACGGTAGATGATCTGTGTGTATTCTGACAGACTTTTCTCATCCACAAACACAAACACATGCAGATGTTGAGTGTATTTATCATCTGGTGCTGATTCTGCCACTTTGCGTTAATATATTTTAAATGATATAAGCATATTGTTCATTTTAGAACTATTATAAATGTAAACATAAATAAATAAAAATAATAAATTTGACTCTTAGCGTTAAACTAATTTGCTCATAAAGAGTCATTTTGTCATGTCAGTTGTAGTAATACTTGCCCTCTGGTTTTTCTTGGTTGCATTTCCTGCAGCAGCAGCAAAACACACATGAAGAAATGAACAGAAGCAGCACACAAACTACTGTTATACAGAGACAAAAAAAGTATCTGATCATTTCTCTGTATGTCAGTAATATCAGTGTTTAGAGTGACAGAATCTCTCTCAGTCACTGATACTGACTTCACTTCATCTGTATCACCAAACACACCTGCAGAACATATATAAAAACACATTATTATCAGACAGAGACTTAATATAATCACATTTCCTGGAGCTTAATGAAGCACAATTAAAAGGGTAAACCAAATTATTTTTTTAATCACTTGTGGAAAAGCATTT
This sequence comes from Schizothorax lantsangensis, assembly GCA_027422415.1. NCBI lineage: Eukaryota > Metazoa > Chordata > Actinopteri > Cypriniformes > Cyprinidae > Schizothorax > Schizothorax lantsangensis. The sequence goes on along the minus strand of CM049843.1, from coordinate 14,183,468 downwards.
TGTGATTATACTCCACATTTACTGGAAATATAAAGAGTTTCTCACCGCATAGAACAAACAGGATCAGAACACACAGATGAGAGGACATTGTAATAGAAAAGTCGAGAGTCACTTCAGACAGAGAAGAGTGTCTTCCTGAACAAAAAGTGCAGCTACTTCCTAAATCTAGACTGATAGATGAAAAAGTGAACTGGTTTTAGAAGTCTTTGTTCCCTGTTTCTCTCCATCTGGGCTCTCCAGGTTACATTTAATACTTTCTTTATCTTCCTCGTAAATTGCATTGAGATGGACAGAGTGAACAGAGTTAATTGTATGTAGCTGGGAGTTAGAAGATTATAGACTGGAGACAATAACAATAATAACAATCGGTACAGATAGAATGTTTCACTATAAGGTTTTTTTTTTATATTATTTATTTATTTATTTTTTACCAGCATATACATAAACATCTGTGCAGGACAACAGAAACAAGAAGAAAAGAGCAGCTCATGCGAGTAAAAAAATGAGTAGCTATCAATTTAAGAAAGTGAGCAGAGCAGCATTTTCCCAATACATTCCCCAGTGTAGCTACCTCACATTTAACACAGTTCAGCTCAAAATATTAGTGAAGTCATCCTTCGCCAAAAGTGCATTACCAGACTAAACATTCTCACAGTAATTAAGTTTCACAAACAGTCCAGCAGAGGGAGCCTTCAGCACAGTGATTACACACACATCCTACAGTAGGGAATGGATCTGGACTCATTATATATTGTGCATGTGTATGATTTCTCAATCTTGCTGGTTGTTTAACTTTTCTAAGCTTTCTTCCTTCATGTGATCCCGTGGTCTTAGCTTTCTTAACCTCATATTAATCTTCAGAAAGAGTAAGTTACATAAAACCTTCCCAAGAAGACAGTTATTGTTTATAGCTTCACTTCTTGAACATGGACCAAGTTCCTTTTAAACACACCAAATACAGCACTGGTGTGTGTAAAGACTGGAATAAAGTACATGACTTCTGTACAGATTTGTGTTGATATATTTCACATAAAATTGTGTAGTGTATGATGGACACAGAGTCTGATGTTTTAGCTTCAGATTTTGATTTGATCTAGTTGGAGGATATCAATGTAGCAGCGAGGCGCATGTGTGAGTTTGTTGTGTCCAGAAAGACTTTAAAGTCTAGTGTGTGATCCTTAGTCATTTTAATCTGTAACTATTTACAGAGTTGGTGATGACAAATGTTTTAAAATATCTTCAGATTTTAAAAGTCACATAGCCTTGAGACACACTTTTAACACATCCAAGTATACAGGGGCATTAAAATACATAACCAGTATAATGTCAGAGATTTTAAAGAACTAAAACACTATGATTCTAAACATCCAAACCAACTTAACCTGTACAGGCACTGAAATGTTGTATAAAGTTGTTCGCATTTAAAAGACAAAATGACCTATGAGATCAGGAATTACCAAAAGTATCTCAGAAATAACTGGAAAAACATGGCATGTTATCTGTGCAACTTTGATACTTTAGACTTGTGGTCTGTCTTTCTTAATACATATCAGATTATTTTCAAAAATACATAAAAGCGCAAAGAATACAATGTTAAAATAAACATTTTGAAATGTTAACTGAGTATTTTTCTCACAAGCAGCACTGGAACACAGTGCATTCACGGAGATCCTGTCTGCTCGTCTATCTGTAGTCTGAACAGCAGTTAAAAGTAACTTAAAAATGGCTTTTTCTTATTGGACCAAATGTTAGTTTAGCGCAATAGTGTTTAAATTATTTCTTCAGAATATACACACATACTTTTGGAAAAAGGCCATCATTGGAAGATTATTTTTGACTCACAGATAGTGTAGTTATGGTTATCTACCAGCAGAGGCTTAATCCATTAACACACTGATTCCTGTAATTCACACCAACAGTCTGCAGAGGGAGCCATTAGCACAGCGAATAGATATACACTGAAAACAAAATGGAAGCATCTAAGTTATCTGGTTTTATTCAACTCAAAAATATTATTTAACATCACTGAATCAACCTAAATACATACATGTATACCACAATATAACAATGGGGCACTCCAATGGGGCAGTCATGGCCTAATGGATAGAGAGTAGTTCGAGTCTCAGGTCTGGCAAGAATTGTCGGTGGGGGAGTGAATAACCAGCGCTCTCTTCCACCTTCAGTACCACGACTGAGGTGAGACCATTTGAGCAAGTCACAGTACCCCCAACTGCTCCCTGCAGCAATATGGCTGTCCACTGCTCCGGGTGTGTGTTCACGGTGTGTGTGTGTGTGTGTATGTGTGTGTGCACATGGATGAGTTAAATGCAGAGCAAAAATTCTGAGTATGGGTACTTGGCCACACGTCACTTCACTTTTCACTTCACTTAAAAAAACAAAAACAAAAACAAAAAAAACAGTGGAAAAACAGATAATGTTCTGGCAGAAAATTACAAGTAGGCCTACGTTTTCTCGTAAATTTACAAGCATTTCAATGCACAATTCAAAACATGGCTAAAATACAGAAAATTCCTTCATATTACCAGTACATTGGGCTGTATGTGGCTTTTCAACAAAAAGTCATATACATTGTGTAACCAAACAATTTTATGGACTCTATAAGGTAACATTTGCAGGTTATCACTTTTTACAGTGTAGGTTACTGAGCGCATTTGATCTAGTTGTACATGTATGAGCCCCTGAAAATCACCTGAAAAAAGTGGTATATCCTATTATCATTGAGATGATGGTATATCCTACTATCATCTTAACACAACTTCTGAATACACCATCTGATCCCATCCATTAACCTCCTGTAAGAAAAGAGACGCACATCAGTAAGTCAAGAACAGAGCTGATTCTACACATGCTTAAAGCACAGATTCAGAGAGTCCCATAGGTTTCAGCCATAAGAATCTAGTCATGAGAACTTAATGATCATGTAAATACATGCATCTTTAACAATGAATGAATAAATAAGCACTTTAACTATTAAATCCAGACTTTTTAAAAATTGTGAATGATATCTGAGTGCTAAATTATGTATATAAAAAATGTTCACTAGCAGACACACAAAAAACAATACTTAGCTTAGCAGGGTTTCTGTAAGCAATGAGATTTAGTGCAGAGAATAACAAAAGTATCTTACAGCATCCGGAGCTCTGTGTGGAATTAATGTTGCTTCCGTATAATCATCCTCTTCTTCATTAGCCTGAGCTGTTTGATAACAATTTATAAAATTAAATAAATAAACAATTACAAAATTATACATTTGTATATATTCGTAATACTTGCCATCTTGTTTTGCTTGTGTGTAGTTTCTACTGTGACAGAAAATCAACACGACTACAACTGTGACCAGCAGCATCAACAACAGAAATACAACAAAGAGAAATATAGATTGGCTGGATTCTGTTACGGATAAAACATAAAGAGTCATTAAGCTACTGCTGCACATTATAGCACCAAATTAATAATTGAAATTGAAGGGGCACTGCAGGGAACAATCAGATTCAGACAGATTCAGTGTGAAATACTTGTTCAGGAAATACTGACATACCTGCAGGTGTCTGACAGAGTTGACTGATGTTGAGATGTCTCGTCTGGTTTCTGATGGGATTGTTGAGCACACAGCTGTAGGTGTTGTTATCCTGATATTCCACCTCCAGAGGTAGAGAGAGACTGATGCTGAGATCAGACACACTGATGCTGGACAATAAACTGTTTCCTTTGAACCAGGAGAGACTCACATGACTCACATTCAACACTGAACACAGCAGCACACATCTGGACACGGATGATCTTGAGGATGATGAAAAAGTTTGTGAAGAGTCTCTGATAATGACAGGAACAGGCAGAATGCCTAAAAACATGAAATAAAAACCAAGAACAGTCAATTATTGATAATGTCTTTAAAGATTGTCAATCATCAAAAATCAATAACAATGTGCTTCCAGATGTGCTTGTCAGTTTTCACCATAGACAGCTATTTGAAGCTGATGTGTTTGATCACTCTACTGATGATCTGTAGTTTATAAAGTCCAGAGTGTAATGTGTTGATGTTTGTGATGGTCAGAGATCTGTCTTATCTATCTGTAGTCTGTCTCTGAATCTCTCATTCAGAGATGATCTACTCGATACGAGTCTCTGAACTGTTAAGTCTAAATGACCACAGTATGATCATCTTTCTGTAGTTCAGTAACATCAGTGTTTAAAACGACAGAATCTCCCTCCATCACTGATATCATCACTGTTTCATCTGTATAAACATTTATTATCATCTTAGGTATCTTTCAGAGTTTATCAGTTCTAAATATAGAGCAAAAGTATCACCATAACATATACGTTCACCTAAAATGAAGCAGTTTTATTCCAAACTTGACTGTCTTTATTCTGTTCTTCTAGTTAACCCCACTCAGAATATCTCTGTGTTGAATTAATGATTTTTTAACTATACCAAAACTGAAGAACTCACACTTACATTTCGTTTTTTCACCCTCATTGTTGAATATGGATATCTAGTGTTACATGTTAAAAAACATGGAAGTGCCACATTCCACATGTTCTTGGAAACACAAAGTAAATGATGACAATGGCTTTATACTTTTAAATTGATCGATTTGCAGAAGAAGAACGTCACATGAAATGACATGCAGAAATTCAATAAAGATGAAGCACCTTTTACACTATTATAAGCATTCCTGTTTCCATTCAGACTGTTACAACATACTGGAATAGTCTGCCTGTATTACAAGAAATATATAAATATATATATAACTTACCATCTAAGAGCCATAAACAAAAACAGAGAAAAGCATGAAACACCCGCCACATGTCTGAAAATAACAATCAATAAGCTCTTCACGTTGTGAAAACCTTCTACAAAGAGGCGGCGTCTCATTTGCTGATGCACTTTCACTGACTGTGGGTTGGCAGCTTCAGTCCAAAAAATTATTAAATAGCCTACCACATACAGACCTTTTTACCTCCACTTTTTTGTTTAGTCATTAAATGCATTTAATTGAAGCACAGAAGAAAAGAAAAAAACACTTGCTTATACACAATGATCATTTGCATTTATTTATTTATTTACAGTTACTCACCACATATCGTTCCAAAACAGTGACTGACTTTCTTCTATTAAACAAATATTCTGTGTTTTCTTTGTCATTGCAGTAAAATTCAGTGTTGTTTGGACCACAATGTTCTTCAAAATGTCTGCTTTTGTGATTTGCAGAAGAAGAACGTCACATGAATGACTTGAGTGTGATTAAATGACAGAAAATATTTCCTTATAAATGCAGACTTCACACTCATTTGTTGGTGGGCTTTAGATCTGATTCCGTGTCAGCTTGATTAAAGTTACTGCCGTGTCAGCAGGGGTGTCGTATCAAGGTGGAAGGTTAGGACGATTCCATGGGCTCGTCGAAGGAGAGAGGACCCAAAGTGATTTCTACCAAGCTCTAGACGAGGGCAGTAGTAGACAGTTTCAGTTAAAGTCAGTTCATTGTTAATTCACTTCAGTTTAATAACTGTGTGAAGTTCATCAATTATGAAATGAGTTCAATTCATCTATAAAGCAGTTCTGGATGTTACCATCCAGCTCAGTTCAGTTTAATTGAAAAAAAAAATATATATGTAAAAAAAATTTTTGCACTAATAACAGAACCTATATTTTTCAATATATATATATATATATATATTACACATAAACCAAAGTCTGGTTAGTTGTAACATGCCCTCTCACACATTACATCTGGGGTCTATTCATTTCATTACAATGATCTAACTATCAATTGTGAATGTGAGATGTAATGGAAAATTATGAACATTATGCAATAAGGATCATGACCAAAAAATGGATTTTGACATGGACTTTTCAACATAATTGGTTAGGTTTAGGGTTAGGGTGTTCTCTGTGGGGCCCGACCACCCCCCCACTGGGTTAGGGATAGGGATCCCCATAGTGTGTGGGCCCAGAATGTGTGTGTGTGTGTGTGTGTGCGTGTGTGTGTGTGTGTGTGTGAGTGTGTGTTGTGTGTGTGTGTGTGTGTGTGTTTGTGTGAGTGTCTTACATAAGCATTGTGATAATAAAACTGAATAACATGCACATGTATAAGTGTGTGTGTGTGTGTGTGTGTGTGTGTGTGTGTGTGTGTGTTTGTGTGTGTTTAAGCATGTTTGTCATGTTTAAGCATGTCAGTCATAACTGGCCATAATAAAATTGAACTTGAACACTTAAACATTGAGATACACCCATGCATATTGGAAATTCAACAAAATCATATAAATATAACAAAACAAATCAAAAATGCTTGGAGAAAGTTATATGATAAAAATGTTTCATTGATGTTGATGAGTCTTGCTGTTACAACTAACCCAGAGTCTTGTAACCATGAACTAGCTCACCTTACAGCTAACAGCCAAAACATTAGCACCAACAACTAGTATGAAAAATATCTACACAGACACAGTAAACATAATTTTAAACAAAGCAGGGACATCGCAAAAATAAATGAAGTATAAATAGTTACTTTTATACATCAAAATGAGTTTTTCTCCTCTAAAATCTATCTGCTATGTCTGCCACATGGCTGTACTTCCTCACATGTGGAATAAGGACTAAACTGAGAACGTGTGGAGTGAATTAGGTGATTAGTAACTTGTTGCTTATTTGGGAAATTGGAAGTGTTACAACTGACGACGAGTGTTACAACAATCCCCCTGGCTGCTGGCTCCCCATAATGTAAAAAGGCAGGAAACTTCAGTAAATCTTCTTTTGGGGTTCCTCATGCAGGACATACAGAATATTGGCAAAATGTATCTCTTTTTTATTTCACAAATCTAAATTGCACTAAACTGCAAAAGCAATTTCATTGTATCATTAAAGCCACTTTTTTTTTCTCCATTTTGGGTGAACTGGTCCTATTACATAACTGGGTCAAAGTTTTCAAATTCTAGGCAGTTCAAAATTAAAAAAAGAAATTCAGTGAACAGTGAAGATGAGGCACTTTTAGTTCACACTGATATTATTTTAGCAAACAGGCTACAAAGTGTCTCAGCATTCATGTTTCCATTAAAACTGTTAGGACATACTGGAATAGTCCAACTGTAGAAACATACAAGCCATAAAATATTCTTAATGTAAACTTACCACCTAAAAGCCATAGACCAAAAAAAAAGTAAAAATGCATGAACCACCATATCCTTCAACAGCCCAAACAGTCTGGAAGCATAAAACGCAACATGCTTGAAGGTTTGCCAATCATGCACACAGAAAAAGGCAGTGATTGATTGTTGGATTGGTTACATCAATTGTCTGTTTTTTGATCAAACTACTTCTTCTTCAGTAGGAAGCTGGCACAAATGCCAAATAATGAATTAGATATCTGACTGAATTAAAAAGCACATACAAGTTCTGCCTCCTCTTATTGTTTAATATGTTTAAGTGAAGCCCATACATCATTTTTGCATTTGCATTGTGTGAACGTGCATAAGATAGTTAGTGGAAGCTCAAAATTATGGTTTATACACTTTTAAATATAGATATTGTTCTTACACAAACACATCGATTCACTTCAGAAAGCCTTTACCAACCACCCGGAGCCATGTGGAGTACTTTTTATGATGGATGGATGCACTTATGGACTATTGAATAATAACATATATTCACTGCCATTATAAAGCTTAGATATGAGTCATGGCATTTTTAATATAATTCCAATTGTATGGGTCTGAAAGAAGAAAGTTATATACGCTTAGGTTGGCTTGAGGGTGAGTAAATCATGTGGTAATTTTCATTTTTGGGTGAACTGTCCCTTTAATTAGAAAATCACCTTAGATCATCTGAGCTTCACACTGGTTGTTCACACACTGCTGTTTTCATTATAACGTTCACTTGTGGATGTGACAAACCGCATATTTAACACCCACACACACACACACACTGAATTATGCTTTGTGCATTTACCCAGTGCAATAACCACACGCATTGAGCTCAGACCCCTGACTTACTGACCTCATTAAGAGTTCGACATTTTCCAACAAGGCATTTCACGTCTGTTAAAAACAGACATCGCAATTCAGTTGCGTAATGTCGAACTGTAATGAGGTTTTTTCATGAATAGATTGTTCAATCAGTTAACCACTTAAATAAAAACACATTTAAATTTTTATATATTTTTCTTAAAATGTTTAATTAAACAGAACTGATCTAATATCATCTAATAATAATATAATAATATAACAATTTTAAATCTATACATAATTGTTTCTTAAACTTTCGATAATGTAAGGCTCTTCCCCATATCTCACTTACAAATACAATTCACATCCTGTGAAACCATAGGCTATATAGTTTCAACCACACTGTCAATAGTGTAGCAGACAAACAACAGAATCCAATGTAATGACTGAAAACAACATCTGATCCTGGGATTCATAAAAATAGAATTAAAAATGTGCATCAGTTTTACATGAATAAACTTACATGCATTTCACTGAACGTGACATTGGTCAATCCTCTACATCAGGGCTTTACTGGCATAAAGAGACAAAAAATAATCAGTGCAGAGAGAATGTTTAATAAGGCTTGTTCAGTAATACATAAATCACTTCAACAGCCTAAAAATTTTAAGTACTAAGTGAAGCAAAAAAGGTGACAGTCAGCATTTATATAGACTTCAGTGCATTACTAAAATTACTACATTCAAACAATTTGAATAGAGATAAAACTCAATTCATCAGTCACATTAAATCACCTGAACTGGGTTTGTCAGCTTAAACTGACTCTAAAACTGGAGATATTCATTCAGATATTACTGATATTTTGTCAAGAGCTTCATTCAGTGTCCATAAATTAACCACATTACACATATAGATAATACTGATAACTATGGCAAAACTTTGTTAAATAGTGCATCATTTACTGTGTTTTACATTGCGACACCTTTCTTCAGAAAAAGAAAAACTTCATATGAGTAAGTGCATCACATGTAGGCTAAGTAACCTGGACTGAAGCATTCACTACCTACCGAATATACATAGATTGCTGATTATATCAATTTACAATATTTAATGTGTAAATTCTTACACAGATTACACCATAATGACATAAATAATCAAAAGAATCTGAGATTATATTCTTGAACTGATATTTTGGAAATATTGGTAGGCAGCAATACATTAAAAATGATCTGTGTTAATGGTCTTATCTTCAGAGTATGCTGAAATTACTTCTTCAGAATACACAGATACTTTTCAAAAGGCAGTTATTTGAAATTTTGAAAGTTTTGAATCTTCATTTGGAAGATTTAGCTTTTTGTCCCACATATGGTTATCTACCAGCAGAGAGCCAAACCGATTATACTATCCTATAAGTCTTAGAAAGAGTCTGCAGAGGGAGCCATTAGCACAGTGATTATACAAGCATCCTACAGTACTGAACACATTTGACCTTTTTGTATTTGTGTATGAGTATATAAAAATCCCTTAAATGTGACATGTGGTCTTTCTTAATAAAGATCAAATATTCTTTAGAAATTACTTAAATTAAATGCTGAAATTCCATCATTTGTAGCAAACAGAGCTACAACCAGTGCATTTGCAGTTTAACTTGGGTTTTGAGCTTTGCTACACACGGTCATACACCTCAACATGCTCTGCCCTGTAATAAACTGAGCTGTATGATAATACAGTCTACATGATCATCGTCTCAAAGCCACTTCTGAATACACCGTCCGATCGTGTCCATTAACCCCCTGTAAGAGACACACATCAGGAAGTCAAGAGAGAGATAAGAGCACAATAATGATACTACACATGCTTAAAGCACAGTCAGAAAATGAAAATGACTACTAATATACAAATAATGTCAATAAATAAATTAAAAAAACACACTATGTGAGATGTTTTTTGTATTCCCACAGAGACAGTTAAAATAGTTAAAGAAGTGTCCCATTGGATTCAGAATCTATTCATGGGAGCTTTGTGATGATATAAGCACATGCACAGAAAATGCAGAAATAATGGACAGTCAAAGCATCAAAAGTCACAGCCAACGCACATAAAACAAACAGCAGATCCTTAGAGTGATCTGAGGGCTTGAATCATGTTCAAATAAGATGAAATGCAGTCCACAAAAGAAAACAAGCAAGCATAAGCACATTAAGAACCATTAAATCGAGATGTCTTAATGTCTGAGTGTTAAATAACATCATGTATATAAACAAACTACTACACCAGCCTAGCAAGCTTTCTATAAGCAAAGAGGTTTAGTGGAGAGAATAGCAAACGTATCTTACCATATCCTGATCTCTGTGTTTAATAAATGTTGCATCAGTATAATCAACCTCCTCCTCATTATTCTGAGCTGTTTGATAATAATTTATAAAATAATTTAAAAAAAGTTTAAGAAACTGAAATTGTGTTTCCAAGATTTTTTTGACACTTCTATATTTGGTTGTATTTAATACTTGCCCTCTTGTTTTGCTTGTATGTAGTTTCTGCGGCGACAGATCAACACAACTACAGCTGGGACCACTAGCAGCAGCAAGAGCAACAGCAACGCAACAAGAAGAAGTGAAGTTTGGTTGGATTCTGTAATGGATAAAACACAAACAGTCATCACACAAAGATGAACAAGATAAAAAAATATTTTCTATATTGAAAAAACATATAATTCCACATCTTGCTCAATGTACTCCTCTAAACTGAATAAAAGTGATTTCCCAGCTAAGAAATGTATGTTTTTAAAATGTTCAGGTTTCCTGTTGAAGGGTTTTGATAATAGTACAGCATTCTCCTGCCTGTATTGTTCTTACTTTATTTTGTAATATTCCAAGAAGGCCAATGATAACATTCATCAAGAATAAAATGGATGTTCCGAAAATGTTGTTCTTAGAATGTGTTCACTCAACCATAACCATAACATTCAGTAAAGACTCAATCATGAATCATGAAGAACAATCATGAAGACATTCGAAGAACATTGTTCTAAGAATGTTTCTCTCAAGTTCAACATCATAAGAACACATATCAAATGGTACTAATGTTATATGAATGTTCTAAAAATGTTATTTAAAGAACATTTTATCTTAACCTTTACAGAACATTAGTGAAAGTTGCGGGAATGTTCCATGTTAGCTGGGATGCTTATGCTCATACACACTCGACCGTCTGTGAAGTTTAATTTCTATCATTTATATAGTATATAACCTTCATATAATGTGCTGGGAAACCCAAATTTAAGAGCACACACACACACCTAAAAAGGCGTGATTAGTCAAAATGCTTAATTTGTGTGAGACAATGTGAGTTCAACTATTTCAATAAAACATTTGAGCGATAAACCAGCATGACATTATTAACGGCAATCAAACAGTCCAATTATGGACTCTAAGGGAGTTTTTACATGGGCAGTTATCAGGTGCAAGTGAAAGCAACTTGGACAGTAAATGCGCCCAGTGTGAAAGCCCCAATTATACTGACATACCTGAACTTGGCTGACAAAGTTGACTGATGTCCAGATGTTTGGTCTGGTTTCTGATGGGATTGTTGATCACACAGCTGTAGGTGTTTTTATCCTGATATTCCACCTCCAGAGGTAGAGAGAGACTGATGCTGAGATCAGACACACTGATGCTGGACAATAAACTGTTTCCTTTGAACCAGGAGAGAGTCACATCACTCACATTCAACACTGAACACAACAGTGAACATCTGGACACTGATGATCCTGATGATGATGAAAAATTTTGTGAAGAGTCTCTGATAATGACAGGAACAGGCAGAATGCCTAAAAACATGAAAGAAAAACATGTCAGGAACAATCAATTACTGATAACGATGTTTTTAAAGATTCAATCATCATAGATCATTAACAATGTGCTTCCAGATGGTCAGTTTTGCATTTAATTTAAAATTAAAAACTCTTTTAATATGATTTATTCAGTTTACTCACCATAGACAGCAATATTGAAGCTGATGTGTTTGATCACTCTACTGATGATCTGTAGTTTATAAAGTCCAGAGTGTAATGTGTTGATGTTTGTGATGGTCAGAGATCCTGTCTGATTATCTATCTGTAGTCTGCCTCTGAATCTCTCATTCTCACCACTATCATATATAGAGATGATCTGTGTATTGCTTTGAGCGATACGAGTCTCTGAACTGTTAAGTCTAAATGACCACAGTATATGATCATCTTTCTGTAGTTCAGTAACATCAGTGTTTAAAACGACAGAATCTCCCTCCATCACTGATATCATCACTGTTTCATCTGTATAAACATCAGACACACCTGGAAGAAAAGAGTCAGCAAAACAGTCACAGATTATCACCTCAAATATCTTTCAGAGTTTATTTGAAAACAAAAAAATAAAACTCCATTACAACTTCTGTAACATACGAATTTATAAGTATGAAAAAAATATAACAAAAAATATCAAGCTTGGGGATAGGGACAGTTCTCCTAAAATAAAGCTTCTGTCATCATTTACTCGCCCTCATGTCACTCCAAACCTGTATGACTGATGTCCATCTGTGGAGCACCAAAGAAGATAATCTGTGTTTTCTTTGTCAATACAGTGAAAGTCAATTGTTGTTTGGACCCTACTGTTCTTCAGAATATCTTCTTTGTGTTCCGCAGATAAAGAACATGACAACATTGATGACGCTTTTCACTAGTTGTCAAATATGTTTTTTTTCTCTTTGGTGCTACTGTATTTTTCACGTTTGTGAATGTTTTAAAAAAAAAAGGAAACAGCAAAATACAGCGTTGAAATACCTTGTTTTGCAGTCTATTCCACATACAGGGTCATACAAGTCATACAGGTTTGGAAACACATGATGGAGAGCAAATGACAATTTTGGGCTAAAAACTATACTTTAAAGTGATTAAATCGTATGTAGGCTGTAGATTCAGATTTAATAGCCTATAGCCTATTTTGGCAGACTGTACATCTTTTAAAATGCTGTGAACTGCACATTCTGGGTCGAAGTTTTCAATCCCTAAGGCGAAAATTCACCGAAGATGACGTTTTATTTTACACCATTATTTTAACAAGCATTCCTGTTTCCATTCAAACTGTTAGAACATGGAATAGTTTGATTGTATAGGGGAAGAACTGAAGCAATATAAACATAACTTACCTGCCAAAAGCCACAGACAAAAACAGAAAAATGCATTAAACACCATATTCGTTAAAAGCCAAAACAGTCTGAAATCATAAACCGAGACATCTCTGAAAATAACATTTAGAGGGCTCTTCTAGACGAAACCAAAAAGGCGGCGTCTCAATGCTGAGCTCCGTTGATTGTGGGTTGGCAGTCTGAGAAATAATTAAATAGGTAGCTTACCACATATAGCCAGACTACTTGCCTTGGCTTTTTTCATTTAATAACCTACGTTTAATGGAAGCTCAGAAAAAATGCTTGCTTATACACAATCATCATTTGCGTTTGCAGTGAATTTTTGTTTGTTTTTGAAGTCCTGCGTTTTATTCCAAGGTTTCTGAGGAAATGAGCGTTCTGACACATCTTTAAACGCGAACGCCGTTTTTAATACGCGATTAGGAGAAAGCGTTATTTGCGCATATTGAGAAATTAATGTTAGATTTCTCATTCCTGTTTTTCCGTTTTTTTGGTTTGCGTGTAGCCTATACGTTAGGATGAAACATGAGACAGTGTGGTGTGTGTAACAAAAAAAATCAAGGTAAATATAACTATTTTAATAAAATGAAGAGCAGAATATAAAAAAGAACAGAATATATATGATTTTTGTGTCCCCAATTTTGTAAAATAAAAAAGAAGAATAAAATGTGTGTATTGGCTGACTCCAATTATATAGGCTAGGCCTATTAATATTGGAGTCAACCACCACAAATGCTATTAAACACAATGCATAATTTGAGATATGGTGGAAAATGACACAGTGCTGGATATGGAGTGAAAAGTTGCTTAACGAGTTTATTTTCCAAGGGAAAGGGTTTATATGCAAAACATTCTCTGTGAACTAACCTCCTTATTCTTGTCTTTGCATTAAGCGAACATAATATGCAAATATGTTGGCTATTGTGAAACTCATACGTTTACAAACACACTAAACACTTTCAAGGCATTTTTTTCACATACTTGGTAGCCTAATTGATTTACGCTGATATCTTCTGCAGCTTTACTCCTCTTTGCTATAATCATGACATCTTGAAAATGTTAAATTCATGAGACTCAGATTAAAGTTAGCCATAATCACCTCATGATGTATCTGACGTTTCTTCTAAATCATTTTTGAGATATAGAAGATAACTCAATTAACTAAAAAAATATATACTAATAATAAAATATGTGGAGAACAGTGGTCCAGATGAAAAATATATAAATCTAAGTTAATTTAACTAGTATTTGGTGCTTTAATGAGGGTTTGAACAAAATGAAACCATTTCAGTTAATTCTGCATCAAAGATGAACATCATGACCTACAAAACGTATTTGGCCTCAGATGATAAACACTGTTATATTTGAACTCGAAACGTTAGTTTGCTGTAAGGTTAAGTTAAGGGACAAGATGCCCTTCACCTAAACCACCAACCCACCCACACACACGTAAGCGCTTGCAACACACCTACCACATGCAATCAATAGACTTCAGCCAATAGCCTTCACAGACCACAACGCATCTTGCTTTTGCTCATAAACAGAACTGGAAAGTGTGTCACAGTGCAAAATCAACCTCATGTGCTTTCCAAAACAAAGCAAAGCAAAAGCTCAGAACTCAGGTTCTGTACAGAACAACAGCATTACATATATGCAATAAAAACTGTTCAACTTTCCAAAATGGTACTTTCCATAATAGATATGAGAGTATTTGCATTTTCAAAGCATTTGCATTTCTACTATGAACTTTATTTGCATTAAGGTGTGTTGATTTCATCACACTGCTTTGCCTGTTTAAAACTTGCTTATTCTTATTTGTTGCAGCCATATGAAAGATCAGCATGTACTGATGAGCAACTAATCTACAAGCAAAAATTAATAGAATAGTTAGTGAATATTATCTATAAGTCAAATATTTAAAAAGGCATTTTAGAAAAGCATCTTAATAGCAGTAACATGGCTCCATGCTGATATAAACAGATAAACTATTTTGTCCACATCACCATAAATGCATAACTGTTTACAGTAAATTGTGCAGTGTCTATTTTTGATGCAGCATGATTATTCTAAAGCTAAATCTGCTGACACATAAAGCATCATAAGACTCAGATCATGAAACAGCCAGTGAGTTTCTGCTGATGAATCATGATCATCATCTGGAATAACATGTTTCCTGCATTTCATATTACATTTTTAAAACAGTCTGACACATCAACAATGGTACAGCTGAAAGTCTTTCTCACTACCATCTCTGTATATTTAAATTTTTCTCTTCTGTCTGTATACTCATTCTTAAGTCTATAATTTAGCTTAGGTACTTTCCAAGGTATTATATTTGTATATAAAATAACAAAGGCATCTAAATGATATGATGCTTGATTCTTAGTGAATGTGAATTAGCATTGCTTTTCTTTATGAGAACGGAAAACCCATGTCTGTGGGTTGTGAGAGTGTTTGCATCGCCCCTTTCGCTTGTTTACACCCCACATCCGCTGAAACCAACTCTTTTAACAACTCTGGTCAAGTCATGTCACGTCAAACAATCAAAAAAAAACATAATGCCATCACATAATTGAATCATTCTCCAAAAATGAACATTTCACAACTTTAACTTAACTTTAACACTGCTGACACCAATTAAATAAAATCAAAGGGGAAAAAAATTGGTTTTAAATTTAAAAGATACATTACTTATATTTTACACACTTTTAGATCTTGCACTAAAGCTTAACCTCTGAAATCAAAATGAGTAAAAATAAATAATTATAAATGTCTTAGAAGTAGCATTTTATTATTCACATTTTCTTCAAACTCCAATTGGCATTGAACAACACATCTCTTTTTTATATATATAAAATCAAACACAATACAATACAATGGCCCACCTGCTGTTTGTGTACAGTACAAACAGATGGTCTGTGGGGGCAGGGTATTTCCCAGAACATCTAAAATTACAGTTCAAATAAGCATCATGTACAAGAGACCAAAGTACTCTTCATGCTAATGTCAGATAGGCGCCCAGGGAAGTATTACAGTCCTTGTTAAGGGAGAAAACCATATTTAAATTTAAACAAATTTAAAACAAATCCGTGAGGGACAGATGAGGCTCCTACAGTCTAAATTTCATAAGATTGACTCTGTGTATTGTGCGTTGCAGTCAGGAGGGAAAATAAAAGTGAAGGTAGAGGGAAAATATCTGTGACCTGTTTGAAGATTTTATTCGCAATGAGATGTTGTTTATGCACATATTATTTATTGTTTTATTATTATTTATTTATGATTTATTATTATTTAGTCATGACACATTCTTTACAATATACAAAATGTAAAAAGTACAGTAAGCATCCCAACCACTCACTCTGTCTAATACAAACTGTCAGAAAAAAAAAATCATCAATTTATGATCATGTGACAGAGAGTGACCAATGTTATTGCTCCTATGGACCATAGAGGGCAGAAAAGCTTAATTTACATAATTCACATCTTCACATTGCCATTTTAAATGGGTGATATATTTGAATGGACAAAATGTAACTTTAACATATTAAGTTGATTTTAATCATTATGGAAAATAGAATCCCACAACCAAATCCCACTGTTCTTAATTTTATATGAGGAGTCTACAAATGAATATCATCCTTCAGTAAAATAAGGGGAAATAACCTCAAGCTTCAAATTCCCACCTGGACTAATTAAATGAATTAGGCTAGTCATAAAATACAGCTTACAAGGTGAGATAAGCAGCAGATAAAGCGGTTTATAATGATTGGCATGATTATATGATTATGCATCTTCCAAAAGTTAGTTTCGATCTCCATTGAAAATCATCTGTGTGACATCATTGATTTGTTGTCATAATGCACCTTGCATAACTCAACAACAAAAAAAAAATCTGTCTCAATGATTGTTTTGTTGCATTTATTAATTGTGGTTACAATACGATTTCTCTTTCTGTAATAAGCCTATGTAATATATTAAAGAAAAAGATGAGCAGGTTTGTTCGAGCGGGTCACAACAGTGATGGATAGACAAACCAAAACAAACACACTCAAAAACAACCCAAAAAATGTAAGCCTGGCGTCGACACATGGTCCATGTGACATCAGTGACATCAGTGGTTCACCCGTAATTTTAAGAAGCTACAAGAACGGTTGAACAACTGCGTTTCTGGGCCTTGACAGTGGTGGTACCCTTGCTGTCTATGGAGGGTCAGAGTCAGCGAGCTCTCGGATTTCATCAAAAATATCCTAACTTGTGTTCCAAAGATGAACGAAGGTCTTACGGGTTTAGAACAACATGAGGGTGAGAATTTTCATTTTTGGGTGAACTATCTCTTTAATGTCTTTTTGGTAGATTTGAAATCATCGCCCCCTGGTGTCTTTTTATGTCTTGTCTTACTGAACTTACCCAGATGTGATGTTATAACTTCTGCAGCAACAGCAGCCACGCCCACCTGAGCAAAGACGCCCAATCGGATCACAGATTCAGACAACAGAGGCTGTATCCGAAATTGGCCCCTGTACCTCAAATAGGGCACTACTACAGCCATTTTTTCAAATTTCAATTTCAAATACTAACACTTAGCTTAAATGTCCCACTTCACATGACATCATGATGTTCTCTTTAATTAACTACAAAGAAATGCAATTACCAGTTAAATACCATTCAGGACAAACAGGAACAGACAAAGATGAGAGAAACTTCAGAAAATCACATCAGAACATCTGAACTTCATGCTGATCGTTCACACAGCTGTTCTCATTATAACATTCAGCTGTGCATACAGCACACAATTTCTCATGTGCATTTACACAGGAGAATAAGCCACGTTGAGCTATCCCTAATTTAGGTTAATGACTTCAATAACATTTTCCACGATTTCCACACTCACACACACTCATACACACCGCAATTCAGTTAAATATTGAAAAAAGCTGCATCAAAGAACATTAGGAGACAAAGACTTGCAAAGAAACTATCATCAAACTATCCATTTAATTTGGTAAATCTACCCTGTCCACGCTTGAAATTAGCTATTTTGTGGCTCCCTCTGGTGTCTGTAACACCAACTCACAACAGAACTACTAGATGAGCAAATACAAGCCTAAAACAAGCCTAAAATTGAATTTCACAGGTGAAAGTAATGCAGGGTCAAGCTCAGTTATATCAGTCAACTTACTATTATGCATGATACATAATGGCCTCTTCAGAATCTTTAGACTTGAACTTGTTTGCACTGAAACATTTAGTAAACTATGAAAGATTCTTCTTAGAAACGTTCTGTCATGACAAAATAATTTTTATTTGAGCTGCATTTACACTGCATTAAACATCAAAATAACTGCATGAAATATATATATAGGCCGCTACATGCTCTGACTTTTTCTCAGATTTGTTAGTTTTTTTTTTATCTTGCAATTCTCTTTTCCTCAGAATTGCAAGATATGAACACACAATTTTGTGTTATAAATTTAGCATTGTGAGATATAAAGTAAAAAATCTGAGAATTGTGAGATAAAAAAACTTGCCTTTTTACCTTCACCTGTTTTATTTTAATTCATCTTTTTATTTATTCAGTGGCAGAAAGTAATCAAGCTTCCATAGTCTTCACAAAGTATCAAAAGTAGTTTCTAGTTTAATTTGAAGTGTTTTATTTATTTTTTATTTTTTAATTGTATATCAAATCTACATATTTGTGATTACATATTGTACATACATACTAATTGTTTTGCACACAAGTCAGTTATTATCAATAACATGAAAATACCAGTCGAAAAAAATAAAAAATAAACAAGGGGTTGCACTGTACAATCAACATACAGTAACATGCTTCAATCACTATAGCATCTTTTCAAATTTACTATATCCTTACATGGACAACATCAAGCAAAATTATATGAAATATGATTTAAAGTTATAAAATGAACACGAAATTTACCCTCAATAAAGGCTTGTTTGTATATAAGATAACAGAACTAGAACTGGAAGATAAAATAGCACTAATTGTTTACTGCCCCTTTAAGGACAGCCTGTTCTTTTTTCCTCCTAGATAAGCTATAATGCTGCATGTAACATATATATACATTTATTTATTTGGATGCAGCTCATCATAATGACACTTTTTTTATTTATTCATATTTGTTTAACATCAACAGGCAGTCATCATTGAAATAATTACAAATAAAGACGGATTACAAATACTCAATTTTCTCTTCACATTGTACACAACATACCAATCAAATTAAAGGCAAAAGAAAGGAATAAAATAAGTAAATAAATATCTAAATATAGTATATCTCGTCTCGTCAGTCGTCACTATAAAAAACACGTAATACGCATTCGTATGACGTCACTGTTTACAAAATCACGTCTGTTATTTTCACGGAAATGATAACGGTACCCTTTACTTGCGCTTTTAAACCTGTTTTCAATAGCTTAGGTTTTTTTTGGGCCCCCAAAGCGCCGACCGCGGTTGTCGTGAACAGGCAAAACACAGTTTCTGCTTTTACTTGCCGACAGTTTCGTGGACTCTGCCCTCAGTGAAGTGAGTTCACGGTAGTTTGTATATTCACTGATTTATAACAGGATTTAAATAGCATTTTATTATGTGTCGCTTCTGTGTTGGTCTCATTGCTGTTATTTGAGTGTATTTTCAGGGGTCTGCTGACTGAAATAAACATTAGCTTAGCAGCAATGTAAAGGAGGAGCTAATGTGAAAATCATTGGGACCTGAGCGGATGGTATTGTTTTTCTAGGTTGGTGTGAATCGTCGTTTCGATGTTTTGGTGTGATTATGTCACAGTCAGTGTAGTCTGTGAGGGGGGTGCTTGGGGAAGGATATCCAGCAGTGCTGCAGGATTTCAGCAGGGCTTTTCTTCTCGTGACATAATTTATCCTGACTCATAATCTGTCTGTGCCACTTACAATACAGACTTCTTCATATAATCATGTAAGGCTTGATTTAGGACTGTCTCTGTTATTCCAAGGCAATATTTTCCACTTATGCTGATGTCTTCAGATCACCTGTAAACTGCCACTTAAGGCTAAATATGTTAGATTTCTCGATTAAAATATCACAAAATCACTAGAACAGTTATATATTTTGTTGACTTGTGGATTTACATTATCTCAGATCTTCCCAAGAATGTTTTGAAATAATTGCTTTGGTTTCATTTAAAATATTGCTTTGTTGTGCTCTTTCATTTTAAAGAAAGAGTAGTTTCTGTCCCTAGGAAAAACAGCAACAAGTTGAGTATCTTTTTATATATATATATATATATATATATATATATATATATATATATATATATATATATATATATACATACTCAACTTGTTGCTGTTTTTCCACTGTAGTTGTAAATTGAACTATGTACTTTCTTATCAAAGGCTGCTGTGTGGTAGTTATTTGACTGTGGTTAATGAAACCTGAACTCCCTGATAAGACTTAATAAAAGGGAGTGTCACAAAAGCCTCTTCGTGTCAAAAATAAAAATGTTAAGATTATTCCCCTGACAAAAGAAAAATACTTAAAATATGTAAATTTGTTTTAAAACAAATTAAATAGCCTAACTTTGAATTTCGATTGTTGGATAGAAAAACACAAAATACATGCTTGAAGTGTGTGAATTAAGCATCCATTTGATCACTGTTATGTTATTGATTTTGGCAGATCTGCTCCGCCAACCACACAGCAATTCACCTTTAGTGAAGCTCCTCCCACAGCGATTCACCAATAAATACTGGAATATTTCCATCAGCCTAAGAGTGAAGACAGACTTTATTAAAAAAAGTCGAAAACATGACTGATCCAGAACCCTGCAGTATAAAACAGGAAGATACTGAAGAAAAAATAGGTTGGTGTATGTTTTTGATTCTTGATCTGATGCAGTTAGAAAAATCATAAAGCTGTGAAATAACTTATCCTGACAGACTTATCTGCAGTACAGAAAAGACGTGAAGTTACACAAAGTTACAAAGTACAGTGGTACATTGTTTTGTTGATTACATTGAATTGAGGCTCAGCTATTCAGCAGATTCAGCATGGATGAATATGATGGATTGAGGCGTACTGGCACATGTGGGTAAAGGCATTGTTTTTTATTTTCATTCTGTTTTTTGTTTTTTTTAGTATATGTCACTAACGCTATCAAAAATTCACCCCTCCTAAATGAAAAGTAATACTGTAAAAAAAAAAAATGATCCATTATTATCTTCAACAGTTTTTTGAAAACAGTCGTTTAAAAATAACATCACAATAGTTAGCTAATGCTGACATTTGAGATAACATTTGCGAGATATCTCATACAATTTATAATACAACAAATACAATTTTTTTTTTTACTTGAATGCTTCTGTTTAGATGTAAAAGGAAAAAAGAATGGTAGGTCATTTTGCTTTGGAACGTTCAGAGAACTTCAACTCAATTTACATTTATGCATTTAGCAGACGCTTTTATCCAAAGCGACTTACAGTGCATTCAGGCTATACATTTTTTATCAGTATGTGTGTTCCCTGGGAATTGAACCCACGACCTTTTGCACTGCTAACGCAATGCTCTACCACTGAGCCACAGGAACATGAACACAGGAACTCGATTTTAGCAACTTCAAATGGGTGTATCTCAAGTATATCTAGTATATCTTAAGTTTTTTTTTACCTAAAATTAAAAAAAAGGAAAGAAAGAAACATAGATTATAGAATATCCAAGTTTAGCTGTTTTGAAACAGTCCACTATAACCAGACAAATCTGAGTGCAAAATTTAGATCTTTCACCATCTACCATGCATAATATTGTGAAAGATTCAGGGAAAGGGAAATCCCAGAGAAATCTTGGTAGGCCTATGTGTAGGTCAAGCAGGGCACCTCAGTTGAATGTGCCTGACCTTTGAGCCCTCAAATGGGCTCAAAAGTCAGGCACAGCCATATCACCCTGGAGCCCAAGACTTGTTACCCACTGAAGCTAAGCAGGGTTGAGCTTGGTCAGTACCTGGATGGGAGACCTCCTGGAAAACTAGGTTGCTGCTGGAAGAGGTGTTAGTGAGGCCAGCAGGGGGTGCTCACCCTGTGGTCTGTGTGGGTCCTAATGCCCCAGTATAGTGACGGGGACACTGTACTTTCAGCAAGCACTGTCCTATGTTTTGCACCCTGTGGTCTGTGTGGGTCCTAATGCCCCAGTATAGTGACGGGGACACTGTACTTTCAGCAAGCACTGTCCTATTTTTGATTTAACTGCACTTTACAAAATGTCCTAATTTTTTCTGATGGATGGACTCATCTGAGATGACACTCGTTGGCGTCTGCATAGAAGTGATGTATAGATTTATTCTTGTGTAACAGAGATTGTATTTCTTGCATGCAGTGATTGACTATGTTAAGTGACACTGGTTTTCCATAGTACTCCCAAGCCCATGTGGCTATATTTAACACCGCAGCATGATAGTTTCTCATGCAATGCCATCTGAGGGCACATTCAACGGAGGTTTCTTGCCTTTCCCTATACAGACTGAGATTTCTCTGGATTCACTTATTACCAATTCACCTGCTTATTGTGGACTGTTTCAAAACCATTTAACTTGGATATTCTATAATGTTTTCACTTTTATTATGCTTCTTGTCCCAACTTTTTTGTGAGTGTTGCAGCCATTAAAACTTGTTTGTTTACAAAAAAATACATTTAAGTTGGTCCGTATAAACATTGGACATCTGTTCTTTGTACTTTTTTAATTAAATAAAGGTTAAAGAGAATGAACAAATCACATATTATTGGTTTTACTGCATTTTAAAAAAACATGCCAACTTTTTCTGATTTGGGGTTGTATCTGATTCATAATTTTTGCAATCATATTACAAAAATGTTGAACATGTTGCAATCCTGACTGATAAAATGTAGCTAATCAACCCTGCAATTTGTGCCTGTAATATTTAAAAATAATAATTGGATGGTAAATGTACACAATTAAAATTTTCATACTTTCTACTGTTATGTCAGGGTTTGCATGTCCTTTTCCTTTCAGATTTCTCTCTTTAATGGTTTTCTTTTATGCTTTGCTGGAAACGTTTTGAAGTTTTTTTTACATTTATTTTAGACCTGATAGAAGAGAACAAGGAGATTGAAGAACTGACTGAATTGGAAGAGAAACATCATGTAAAAACTGAAGAAACATCCTCAAGTCCATCATTGAAAAGAAGAGATGAATTATGTTTCACTTGCCCTCAGTGTGAAAAGAGTTTCTCATGCAAGAAAAGTCTTGATATTCACATAAAATTTCATCTTGAAGGGTTTTCAGATGACCTGAAGGACCAACTGAAATGTTATACAAAGGATAAGCCTTATGTATGTAATTTATGTGGAAAGAGTTTCAGTCAGATGAATGTATTTACAATGCACCAGATAAGACACAGCGGTGTGAAGGATCATGTTTGCTCTGAATGTGGGAAGACTTTTTTTACAGATGGTGCACTTAAATAGCACCTGATAGTTCACACTACAGAAACCCCTTACAAGTGTTCACACTGTGACAAGAGCTTCAAACGGTCAATATATATGAAAAGACATGAGAGGATCCACACTGGAGAGAAGCCGTACACATGTGATCAATGTGGGAAGAGCTTCAGACTAAAAGGAATCCTTAATGATCACATAAAAATCCACACCGGAGAGAAGTCGCACACATGTGATCAATGTGGAAAAAAATTTGCACAAAAAGGAAATCTTAAAGAACACATGAAAATCCACACAGGACTGAAGCCACACACATGTGATCAGTGTGGGAAGAGTTTCAGAATAAAAGGACTTCTTAATGATCACATGAATATCCACACTGGAGAGAAGCCATACACATGTGATCAGTGTGGGAAGACTTTCGCACAAAAAGCAAACGTTAGCAAACACATGAAAGTCCACACTGGAGAGAAGCTGCACACATGTGATCAGTGTGGAAAGAGTTTTTCACAAAAAGGAAACCTTAAAGAGCACATTAAAATCCACACTGGAGAGAAGATGCACACATGTGATCAGTGTGGGAAGAGTTTCAGACATAAAGGAAACCTTAAAAAACACATGAAAATCCACACTGGAAAGAAGCCACACACATATGATCACTGCGGGAAGAGTTTAACTTGTAAAATAAATCTGCTTACTCATTCTAGAGAAAAACGAAATAACTCTGAACAGTACAGTACAAAAAAAATCAGGGGCCATTTCCTGAAGGGCCACCTGAAAGTTCATTCAAAAGAGAAGCCTTATGTATGTTATTTATGTGGAAAGAGTTTTAGTCAGATGGGTGCATTAAAAATACACCATAAAAGACACAGCGGTGTGAAGGATCATGCTTGCTCTGAGTGTGGGAAGACTTTTTTTACATATGGTGCAATGAAAGTGCACCAGTCAGTTCACACTACAGAAACACCTTACAAGTGTTCACACTGTGACAAGAGATTCAAACGGTCAGAAAATCTGAAAATACATGAGAAGATCCACACTGGAGAGAAGCCGTATACATGTGATCAATGTGGGAAGAGCTTCAGACTAAAAGGAAATCTTAACAAACACATGAAAATCCATACTGGAGAGAAGCCACACACATGTGATCATTGTGGGAAGAGTTTTGCACGAAAAGGAAATCTTAACAAACACATGAAAATCCATACTGGAGAGAAGCCACACATATGTG
Source organism: Schizothorax lantsangensis (assembly GCA_027422415.1). Lineage (NCBI taxonomy): Eukaryota > Metazoa > Chordata > Actinopteri > Cypriniformes > Cyprinidae > Schizothorax > Schizothorax lantsangensis. The sequence continues at coordinate 14,158,644 of CM049843.1, read as the reverse complement.
ATCAGTGTGGGAAGAGTTTTACACAAAAATCACTCCTTAATGATCACATGACAATCCACACTGGAGAGAAGCCACACACATGTGATCAGTGTGGGAAGAGTTTCAGAATATCAAGTGTTTTTAAAATGCATCTGCGTACTCATTCTAGTGAAAGACAATATAACTGTGACCAGTGTGGTAAACATTTTTTAAGGACAAGTGCCCTGAAGAGGCATCTGAAAGTTCATACAAAGGAGAAGCCTCATGTGTGTTCTTTGTGTGGAAAGAGTTTTAGTGAGCGGGATGCTTTAACAATACACCAGAAAAGACACAGTGGTGTGAAGAATCATATTTGCTGTGAGTGTGGGAAGGCTTTTTTTACAGATGCTGAAGTGAAAATGCACCAGAGAATTCACACTAGAGAAACACCTTACAAGTGCTCACACTGTGACAAGACATTCAAACGGTTAGTATATCTTAAAGTACATGAGAGGATCCACACTGGAGAGAAGCCGTATCACTGTCATTCATGTGGGAAGAGTTTCACTCAATTATCTTCTCTAATCTGTCATAAAAAAAAAGATGCACATCTGAAATTACAGTAAGTAGTTCAAGTGTATTTTTAATAAACTTTGAGTAAACTGAATTGATCTTCAAGTTTTCTGTCCTCCTCAAAAGTCATCAATACACCTGTTTTGCTTAGGGCTGAAACAGAAAACAAATGGGCATATATTTCAGAACACATGAGACAAAAATATTCATCTACAAACTATCATTACTTGTATATAATTACAAATACTATTCAATTGTTTGTTACAATACAAATAAATAGTTTTATATATTCTTCAATAAAATGAATTTCATAGGGCCCGGGGAATCTTGTCTGCCACATCATGAAGCTGTGACAGGAATGGAGACAACCTGTGGCAAGGATCTAAATGTAGAAGAATTTTAATAAAGAGACAGGAAAACAATAGAGAAAGTTGTGTGAACTCCTAACACCAAACAATGACTGACCAAACACATGAGAAACACAAGGGCTATATATACACAAGGGGAAATAAGCATTCTAACAACCTAAGTACCTAAATTAGGTGTCAGTCGATCCAATTTCATTACCAAATGCGAGACAAAAATAAATTGGGAGATGGAGACATTATGTTTTTACGGAACCCTTAAAGGGAATTTTGCAAAAATACACAGATTTAAAACCTCATGATGCAAACCAACATTTACTGTACTGTGGTAATAGAGAGTCAGACAATATAAAAGATTTTTATTAAAAAGTATTTTAATAGCATTTTCATGTTGTGATTTTCATGTTTCTGTGAATATAGCCTATACTGTATAATAATAATATTCACAAGTCTTTTATATTTTGAAATGTTTATGTTTGTACTTTTGGAAATGTATCTTATCTGCAAATTAAGCTAATTAATTAACATTTTAGGCTCATTTTGAGCACAAAATATGTGCTTTCTGTAAATGTATTTGTTTCTTGTGTAATTGTTTAGTTAATGGTTGTCACTAAGCAATTGTATGGAATGTAAAATCAAATCACTTTTATTGTCACATCACAGCACATGTGCCTTGATGAGTGAAATTCTTGAGAGCATGCTCCATACAGTGCAGAAACAATTAACATATAGACAGTACCATTACATACTTACAGACTTTTGTAGATTGTTGTATTACTGCAGTGTGTACGTGTAGTCCAGTTTGAACTGTGGAGTTAAAGCGCAGTGCGTGGCATATCGTAAAGTGGGAGTGTGCTGTAGGGTGTATTAGTTCTGACTATTCATTAGCCTGATAGCCTGAGGGAAAAAGCTATCCCTCAGTCGGCTAGTGCAGGATCGGATGCTGCGGAGACGTCTTCCTGAGGGCAGCAGAGAGAACAGTCTATGGGACGGGTGGCTGGAGTCATTGATGATCCTCCGGGCTTTCCTTATACACCGCCTGGTGTAGATATCCTGGAGGGAGGGAAGCTCACCTCCAACAATGTGGCGGGCAGTTCGCACAACCCTTTGCAGAGCTTTGCGGTTGCCAGCGGTGCTGTTTCCAAACCAGGTGGTGATGCAGCCGGTCAGGATGCTCTCCACAGTGCAGGTGTAGAATGATCTGAGGATGCTGGGGCTCATTCCAAACTTCCTCAGCCGTCTCAGGAAGAAGAGGCGTTGATGTGACTTCTTCAGCACTGCATCTGTGTGAGTGGACCATGTGAGATCCTCAGTGATGTGAACGCAGAGGAACTTAAAGCTGTTTACCCGCTCCACAGGTGGCTTGTCGATGGTGATGGGTGTGTGTTCTCTGCTCTGTCTCCTGAAATCCACCACCAGCTCCTTGGTCTTGTCGATGTTGAGTGAGAGGTGGTTCTCCTGACACCATTTAGTCAGGGTACTCCCCTCCACTCTTTAGGCCGTCTCATCGTTGTCAGTGATCAGGCCTATCACCGTTGTGTCGTCAGCGAATTTGACGATGACGTTGGAGCTGTGTGTGGCTGCACAGTCATGTGTGTACAGGGAGTACAGGAGTGGGCTGAGGACGCAGCCCTGCGGAGCACCAGTGTTGAGGGTCAGCGGAGATGAAGTGTTGTTGCCCATTCTGACCACCTGACTTCTGCCTGTCAGAAAGTCCAGGATCCAGCTGCACAGAGATTTGTTTAGTCCTAGAGTCTGGAGCTTCGCAACCAGTGTGGCAGGCACTCGGTGTTGCCAGATTGGATGGACGATTTCCAGCCCAAAAGCTCACAAAAAAACGCCAAAAAAACGCCCAAAACTTTAGCTGTCAAAATAATGTGATATAATGTAAATCAAGTTTTTTTTTTTCAACTCCTTATAACGAAATAATGACGACAAAATAATATAAATATAATGCTAGATAAATTTCCCATGGATCAAATCGGGGCAAATACATTAAAGAGAACTACCAAGTATGATTAAAATATGCAAGCAGACTCTGTCAAAACGGCAATCAAGAAATTAACCGATACCCTCGAAAAACACACACATCATTTTCAATGTCAACAGTCAGAATTTAAATGCAAACAAGTGCCCAATATAAGTGATTGGAATAAGCAACGTAATTATACTGCAGTTGCCAGTATATATACGGTTATATATACGTTATACGGTTGAAGGGCATTTTCCCTTCAGTTTTGTCTTCAGCAAGTGAAATGCATGCTCAATCGGATTCAGGTCAGGTGATTGACTTGGCCATTGCATAACAGTCCACTTCTTTCCCTTCAACAATAATGCTCTTACCTTCGTGTTGCTTTTGCAGTATGCTTTGGGTCATTGTCATCTGCACTGTGAAGCGCCGTCCAATGAGTTCTGAAGTCATTTGGCTGAATATGAGCAGATTCAATATTGCCCGAACATAATGTAGAATTCATCCTGCTGCTTTTGTCAGTAGTCACATCATCACTAAATACAAGAGAACCAGTCCATGGCAGCCATACATGCCCACGCTACCAACCATGCTTCACTGATGAGGTGGTATGCTTAGGATCAAGCAGTCCCTGGACCTTCACAGTTCTGGAAAAAATCCTATAAAAGACAGGATCAACTTGTAATAGATATGGGAAAGAAGATTTTGATTAAATGGAAAGGAAAGGACTGCTCTGATCCTAAGCATCCACCTCAGTTTCAGTGATAGCATGGTGGTGGTAGCCTGGGCATGTCATGGCTGCCTTCAGTGGAACTGGTTCTCTTGTAATTCACGTTTTGAGAGTTAAAATACTCTCCACTCTTTACCATCGAACTTATATTTAGGCAAATGCTTCATGATCATTGGACGGCGCTTCACAGTGCAGATGGACAATGACCCAAAGCATACTCAAAAGCAACCAAAGAGTTTTTGAAGAAAGAAGTGGACTGTTATCGTGCTAATGGCCAAGTCACTCATGACCTAAATCCGATTGAGCATGCATCTGTCACTGCTGATCCCTAGACAAAACTGATTGGCTAAAAGTGCTGCCGCGATGTCAACATCAGCACCAGTCTCTTTGCAGTGTGCGTGTGTGTTTAGTAACGTTGTGATGACTGATTGGATGAATGCAGTAGGCTATATATGCACACTTGGGCTTGTTTGTTAACCAATTAGCCTATACAATTTATATGTTTTGAAAACCGCCAAACTGACCAAGGAAACCAGCCCAAATTTTGTCCACCCACCCAAGCCAATATTTACCCACACAGTCAAATTCAAAACCGCCCAATTGGCAACACTGCAGGCACTATGGTATTGAATGTTCGGAGAGCTGTAGTCCACAAACAGCACCCTCACATAGGCGTTCTTGTTTTCCAGGTGGGAGAGAGGTAGGGTGCAGGGTGACTGTAGGCAATAGCATCGTCTGTGGAACGGTTGCTGCGATATGCAAATTGCAGCGGATCCAATGAGGCAGGCAGCACCGAGCAGATATGTAGTTTTGTTTTTTTCTCTGATGAGTTTCTCAAAACACAAGTTGCTGAAGATTTTAATTTAATTTTTTATGTCAGAAAACCGTGGGCAACATTTCTGTTTAAAATCATTAAAAAATGGCCCCCATTTACTTCAGTCAAAGTGCCTCACCTCAGCATGTTTTGATTTTATTTTTCTTTGGTTTTAATTGTTCTTCATTTCTTTACTTTGTTTTTATTTATTGTCGTTTGGCGGCTTTGATGTTCAAAAATGATTTCCTGAGATCACTGTAACTGGCTTTTATTTGTTTTCGATCGTCAAAGGTCCCGGATTTAATTTATATTAACCAGGTAGATGTCCATTCGCTGACAAGGCTGCTCGATGACATTTACTTCCAACAGGTCTGAACCGCAACATGATTTTTGGTTTGAGTGCATTAAATGCATTCATAGTTTTTAACGCCTTATTTTTTTCATAATTAACTTCACCTAACTGTAATATACATACCTATGATTTTTGTTTTTAAATATACAGCATCACACCCCCGGTGATGTGTCTTCTTTAAATAGGGTCTACTGCTTTACTCGCTTAGGCCATAATGAGCACGCCTATATAGGCAAGCTAAAGTTGGGCTGGTTAGTACTTGGAGGGAGACGCCTGGGATACCAGGTGGTAAGCTTTTGCCTCCAGGGCAAGATTCTCCAAGCCTCAGCATTCGTGCTTTCTCCTTTACCCTTTTAAACTGATTGCTGCTGCTTTTTTGCTTTCTCTGTGCCACCTTTCTGCTTTCGGTGTGACACAGGACAGCTCAGCCTCGTCAATCTTACTTTCTCCTCCAGGGGGCCATAGACAGGCTTTTTTGGAAACTACATAGGAGATGTACCCTCTTAGATTTTAAGTTAAAATTTCAATAATTTAACAACAAGACACATTCTCAAGTTCATGTTTCTCTGATGTTAGTGAGTGGTCAAAAATTACTTGCAAGTAAACAAATAAAAATATTTCAGATTTTTTTTGGTACTTTTTCGGTACTTGGAAACAGGACAAGAGTGTTTCATCAGCTCACAAAAAACAAACAAAAAAAAAAAAAACAAGCATTAACCTAAGAGCGAACATTTATTTATTTATTTATTTTAGGAAACCATACCCATGGCCTTTCTGTTTTTTAAATCATTCAAAATTAGTCATTTACTATTTATTATCATTTACTTCCACTCAGGGTGCCTCACTGCAACATTTGTTTTTTTATGGCCCACGAGATTTTCCTGCAGAGTTTCTAAACCTAATCAAACACACCTCATGCTAGTCTTCATATTTATCAAGCCTCTACATTACCTTTTGTTATTTATTTATTTATCTTAATTTTTTAATATTAAGCTGTATGACTTTTCTGTCAGAGAATGATCGTTGCAAAAATGGGCCCCCATTTACTCCGAATAGATCCGAACATTGATTTTTGACTTTAGAGTTTATTTATTTTCACTTATTCATTCATCACATGGACTGTTATTTATCTTAATTTTTTTATCAAACAGGTAGTGTACAGAGATTGAGACTCAGGAAATCGTTCTAAAACTGCATTAACCATGACATTCCACTCAAATTCTCATTAACAACCACTTGAGTCAAACATTGATTTTTTTAACTTTTTTATTTAAGCATTTCTTTACTATTTCTTTAAATTTACACAGGTATGACAGCTGTTTTGAAGTTAAAGCAGACCTGCTACTAGCTTGCATCGCATACATGGTCCACAGAAATGTCTTAATCTCCAGAATGCATATTGGACATTGTTCATTAAATCATAATAGAATTAAAACCGAAAATTGTAACAAATGTGTCAAGCAGAAACAGTAGAACACTAAATGTGATGCTTATGAAAGTGTAAGATTTCAATTGAGCTATTTTGGAATAAATAATTTGTCATTCTAGACTCTTGTTAGTACGGAGACCCTGGCACGCCTATGGAAGCTAATCAGTTTTGCCTTTTCCCGCCTGGGCAGCTAAAGTGTTTCTCCAATAACATTTTTATTTACCCTTTTAAACTGATTGCTGCTGCTTTTTTGCTTTCTCTGTGCCACCTTTCTGCTTTCGGTGTGACAAAAGACAGCTCAGCCTCTTCGTTCTTCATTTCTCCTCCAGGGGGCGATAGACAGGCTCTTTTTGTCAACTACCTGGGAGATGTACCCTCTTAGATTTCAAGTTCAAATTTCAAGAATTCAACGACAAAACTAATTCTCAAGTTCACGTTTTTCTGATGTTGGTGACTGGTCAAAAATTACTTGCAAGTAAACAAATAAAAATATTTCAGATTTTTTTTGGTACTTTTTCGGTACTTGGAAACAGGACAAGAGTGTTTCATCAGCTCACAAAAAACAAAAACAAAAAAAAAACAAGCATTAACCTAAGAGAACATTTATTTATTTATTTATTTTAGGAAACCATACCCATGGCCTTTCTGTTTTTTAAATCATTCAAAATTTTACTTCCACTGGGTGCTTACATTTACTTGCCACTCAGAATAATTTCAGTGAATATTAATACGAGATCCACATTATCCCAGAGATTCAGCAGCTAAACCTAATCAAACACACCTGAGCATGCTAGTCTTCAGGACTTTTAGAAAATCACAGGTAGGCGAGTTTGATCAGGGTTAGGCTATGCATGGTTAAGGCTGATTGGCCAACACAGTTGTCAGCAAAAAACTTTCAGCACACCCATTTCTTTGACCTGCAGCAGCTGTTTCTAAGACAAGAAGTAGTACTTGCATCGCATACAAGAAAGAAATGGTCCAGAAAGAAGGTGGTTTGGAAACAGAAAAGAGGATGTCTTAATCTCCAGAATGCATATTGGACATTGTTCATTAAATCATAGCTCTGTATAGAATAGGGAAACATAAAACCGAAAATTGTAACAAATGTGTCAAGCAGAAACAGTAGAACACTAAACGTGATGCTTATGAAAGTGTAAGATTTCAATTGAGCTATTTTGGAATAAATAATTTGTCATTCTAGACTCTTGTTAGGAGATGGGCCAAAACAATGTATAATTTATAGTGAATTTATTTATTTGAAAGAAACAGGATGGATTAATATACTTTTTTTTTAAGTCGTTTCAAACTTCCCTACCATACTCCTTTCCAGTAGGTGGCGGGAATGGGCCTTTTAAGTTGGTCTGCGAACCGCCATTAAACTCCAGAAGAAGAAGAAAATGTGCCATCACAGCTTTGAGTTTTCTGAGGTGAGGTAATTCTTCGTATATTTATACAATTATAAAAATGCAACTTGTTAAAGCAACATTTTACAGGCTCATTCCTGTGTTGTTTTAATCTGGTACAGTTCAATATGTGCGTTTTTTCTGGCGTTCCTTATATAAACATTATATAAAATAAACATTTAGCCTAGCAGTAGGGTTGCTAACCATTCGGAATAATACGGATTCGTCCGTATACGCTGGCATACGCCGTATGACCACCCAGACCACACGAATAACAAACTCTAAATTGAAAATAATTCATTTTTGAACAAATCACTGTTTGTTTTGAGAACGTTTGATGAAGGCGTTAGGACCCAGCAGAATCCTCAGCTGCTGGTCGCTCCCGCGTCAGGTTGTTGATTGAGGTTGTTGAGATGTATTATGCATTGGTGTAGCTATATTGTGATAAATTCACAAACTCATCTCCTAAGTTACTACTACACGACTGGTGCAGATTCCTTTTAGAGTTAAATTTATACATTTTTAAAAATTAAATTGTAAATGAATAGAATAAGCAATACGATGTCTAAGAACCAATCTAACGTTATACACATGCAGACAATGAAATGACATAACGTTACACTGTGTCATACAGTACAAATATTTGTCCCTCATTTTCAATGATGTGAGGAACTATTGTTAAATTAATTAAAACCTGAGCGACTTTCTATGTTGTATGATTGTTTAACAGGGGTTTTCCTGGACCTAAATGAGGTGGAGGTGGTAAAATCCTGCTCATGTGCACACATGCAAGGTAACACATTTCAACTGGCTGAAGAAAACCCATTTTACAAGCACCTATTTGAGTTATTTCAATAATAAGAAAATTTTAGTAGTATTTTGAAAAAAGTGCCATACAGTTTTGTGAGATGGGTGGACCACAGTCTCTTTAGGGGGTCGGTCGGGGGGGCATATCCTCCTGGAGGAAATTGTGAAAATTTTTAAAGATAAATTCATTAATCTGGTGCACTTTTACAGTTCTAAATTAAGAGCTATAACCCATGTTCATTGTGCAACTTGAGTGTAAAAAAAAAAGAGAAGTGCATTGACTTGTCCCTGAACCTTAAAGGTGCTATGTAAGTTTTTGACTCTTCTTAAGCCATACAATAACATAATATCTTTGTAGATATTTAGGAAACATGTTATGTTAACATAGCTGTTTCTCTGAAAAATAATGCTGTAGCCAGTAATTCTACTCTGAAATGTGCATTTTGGGCAGGTTCCGGGTCGGAATTGCAGTACCCATTTCAACCGCTAGCTAGCAATATTACATACTGCACCTTTAATCTGTATGATCCTGGCCACTTCCAGTATTGCTGTCAAGGAATCATGTTATGTTTACATAGCTGTTTCTCTGAAAAATAATGCTATAGCCAGCAATTCTACTCTGGCCCTGTGCCAAATGGCACCCTAAACCCTCACGATCTTCCTCTGAGTCCGCACTTTCGTGACATAATGACGCATTGACTGTCGGGTAGAAGTCTGCTGCGGAGCTCGCCCCAGTGCGGGCTCGACAGAAGTACGTATCAAGGGTGCATAACGGCCGCGAAGGGGGCACTCGCGTGCACCCTTCTGAATGCTAAAATGACGATTGGGACACCCTACGGTCTTGTGGACTTAATGGACGCGCGCACGCGGCGGCCATTGTAAGACCGCAAGTACACATGAAGTGTTCCATTTGGGACAGGGCCTCTGAAATGTGCATTCCGGGGTGGAATGCCTTTGTTGTTGCAGTACCCATTTCAACCGCTAACTGTCAGTCTTGCATACTGCACCTTTAATAGGACTCAACCCTGTATTTGTTGTAGTCTACATTACATTTACATTGTACAATAAAAAAATGAATCCAATTAAGCCAAATTTTCTCTTGAATCTGTTTTGGGTAGGTTCCTTTGTGTGTTACATAATGGCCACTAGGAGATGCTCTAGATCAGTGGTTCCCAAACCTGTCCTGGAGGCCCCCCTGCCCTGCACCTTTTGTATGTCTCCCTTATCTAACACACCTGATTCCACTCATCAGCTTGTTAGTAGAGACCAGACATGTTCAAGTCTCTGAGGTCCAAGTCAAGTAAGTCTCTGATTCTAAGGGTGTCAAGTCTGATTAGTCAAGGAGAAGTCATACAAAATGTGCAGTTTTGGCAGGGGGTCCTCCAAGACTGAATTACTCTCTAGGCTTTGTCTGTGCTCTTTTTCATCATTGGTCTCAAACGAAATCAATTACTGGAAACTATTCTACATAAAACATCTGGGCCACAGCTGAATTGAAGGCTGAATCAATGTAAATGTAATGCAGTTTAGCTCCAACATCCTAAAACAAAGCAGAGCTCAAACACACCTGATCCAGCTAATCAAGCTCTTCAGACGATCACTAGAACGAGTCTCAAGTCCAAGCAGGTGTGATTTGGAGCTGGTTGAAGCTAAACTGTGCAGAGCTGCAGCCCTCCAGGAATTGAGTTTGAGACCAATGCTCTAGATCAGAGGTCTTCAACCCTGTTCCTGGGGACCCACTATCCTGAAGAGTTTAGCTACAACCCTAATCAAACACACCTGAAGCGGCCAATCAAGCTCCTTAAGACTGCTTGAAAATTGCAGGCAGGTGTGCTGAAGCCGGTTGGAAATAAACTTTCCAGGAGAGTGGGTCCCCAGGAGCAGGGATGAAGACCTCTGCTCTAGATTTATGTTTTCCCTGAAGAGATATATGCATGTTTGTTGTGTTTTGCTGTGAAATGAGAGTCCGATGTCTTTATTAAAATCAACATATTAAGTATTTATCTCTCATCCATTCATGATCCAGCCACAATTAACTGGAACATATTTTTTATTACTTGGCCCGCCCGCCCCGTGGATAAAACCACAATACACGCATCACTATTGTGCGCTCTCACAGAATGTCCCGAGTCTCCACTCCGTTCCAGACCATCAAGTTTTGGGGCCCGAGCTCTTTACTGGTAGTGATGTTGTAAAGGGGAATTAATGGGAATCAACCTCAATTTGTTTTCACTTATTCTATGTATTTATATTTTGTCTGTGGTTCAATCTGTTTTTAACATTATTTGTTTTTCACATGAAGAGGTTTTTCAGTAGCTGTTAATTGCAGTGTTGGGCACGTTACTTTAAAAAAGTAATTAGAAGCCACCAAACACTTGTTTTCCCTATAGTTACTAGTTACTTCTCACAAATAGTAACCGAGTTAGTAACTGCGTTACATCATTATCTCCCTCTCCCTCTTCCGTCAAAAGTGGCCTGCAACTAATGAGAGGGAGAAGGGGGAGTAGGAGTGATGATATTACCAGGGAAATGGAAAAATGGTGGTGTTTTCCTTTAACTATTGCGTTACTGAAGAGGTTTTTTTAAAAATGTTCAAAAGTCAAATATTTTTTACTTGGATGCCCCAATAGAACCGATTAAATATTTTAAATGAATGAAATGGACACTAAATAGAATAAATTATTATTATAAAACATTGTACATTAATCGACACTATTTATCTACTGACACTTAGCATCAGTTAGTCAAAAAATAAAAAGCATTATAATATGATATTATGATAATTTAGCATTAAATGATGATAGAACTTTAGTAATTAGAATAACCAAGTGGCGGCATGAATTAATTAGCATATTTGTCATGTTGACTGAACTTAGGACTGGTGGTGGTGCTTAAGATATTGTTTAATACAACAATGTCATTTAGTGTTTCTATAAAAAAATATAAATAGGGGAAAAATTGATAAGATAACAAAACTACTATACTCCTTAAATCCTGAATTATACCACTAATAACAATATAAAACGCTGTAAGGATAAAGGAGCTGCTGGGTTCATGAATATTACTGTTTTGTCTCATCACGTATGGGTTCGCTCGAAATGATTTGCTGAAATCAAAACAGGGATGATAATAGGTGAGCGCCGGCCAATGTTTTGTAGATTGTCGTTTGCGCACGGCCAAATTAGTTCCGCCCACTACAGAATAGACGCAGAGAACCCGGCAGTTCTTCGCGGGGCAAAAGCTGAAGAATTCCAAAGGAACTCCGTTATTTTGACAGGAAAACACAACAAAGAATATCGTTTACATGTAGCGCGTCAATTCTGCATGTTATGAAAGACTCTCTCGCTCTGTATCTATCTTTGCGCGCTGTGTGTGTGTGTGTGAGAGAGATAAAAAAAAAAAAAAGAAGATAATAATAGTAATAAAAACAAAGTGTCACCAAATACGGCGAGCCGTGCGCCCGCCCAGGTTCATGTGTGGGAAACACTAGAGTTTATGGTATGGTTATATAGTAAATGTTTATATAATTACGTCAAATACAGCTGGCCGTGCTGTACACTGCGCATCAATTCAGATGAAGCGGCTTGAAAAATAAAATGATAATAGCGCTTTTATTTGCGCTCATAATAAATTATAGTAACGCCACATTTTATTGTCGGTAACGTAACGGCGTGTAACGGGGGAAACAGTAATTAGTTTGATTACTCGTTACTGAAAACAATAACGCAAGTAATACGTTTGTCTCGTCTCCCCTCAGTAACGCCGTTTAAAACACCCACAAGATTTATAACGCCGTTATTCCCATCACTGGTTAATTGTGAGTGTTAAGAGGTTCTTCGTTTTTGGATGAAAAGATGAAGGCGGGGAGGTAATATTACAAGATGGTTCACGACAATCATATATCACAATAGTTATTTTTGCCACATTTTTGATATCAAAAAATAATTCTTGTTACCAATGCCAGTAGCTATGTTTCCATCCAAAGATCTGAAATTAAATTTATGCGCAAAACTGGAATATTGCATAAAACATTTGCGAATAAAGCACCGTTTCCATCCAAAGAGTCAGAGAGAACAAAATCGTCACTTCTTGGTAAACTGGCACTAAATGTAACTAAGAAAACTAGGAGAAGCCACCGAATATAATGATTTTCATATATGATAAATTACTTGCACCTCAGAGTGAGCAGACGAAACACAATAAATGCAGTCATTGCTTTCAGAGGTGGATGCTAGCTGTTTGGGAAACACAGTCGTGTAAGACAATTATACAGAAAACTTTGACGACAGACTTTCCTCAGGCATTTCAGAATGACCATAACAACATATAGATGCTGTGAACAAGATTGGTCTGCTGCTAGTCAAGTTATCCCGTCTCATAGCAAGTCACATGACTTTTTCGATGTGCATGGAGGAATTTATTCGGTAAATGTGTTTCCATAGTAGTTGTGCATTTTTTTAGATGTGCATTTTTTTTCTTATAGGATAAAATTTATCCTACTCAAATGTGCGCAGAAGTTTATGCCCTTTTTTAGAATTTATGCGCATCTTGGTGTTTCCATCCAGTGTTTTATGCGATATTCCAAAATGCACATAAAAATAGGTGAATTGAAACACAGCTATCATCATAAAAAAAACTAATAATAGATGAATTGAAACACAGCTAGCTGTCACGGTGCACACACGAGGGAGGAACAGGAACACGCAGACGAGGACGTAAACTCAAATAATAGTCTTTAATGAGGACAAGGCAGGACTCAAGACAGGATACACAAGTAACGAGTAGACCAGACCAAATGGAATTAAACAGACAGGACTTAAATACACATTCACAAATTACACAGGAACTGAATGACATGAAACTATATAGAAACAAGATACATGACACACACGACAGAGGACGTAACAGTAAAGGCTCGAGTAACAGTTCCATGGGCACTCTGGAGAATACATACACAGGACGAGAGTGGAACAGACAGACTCCAATTAGCAGGGAAGGCCATGGTTTCCGATCAGTCTCCTCGTACTACAAAGGGGAAGCTAGGGGTATCAGGAGCCCTCCGGGACTAAACACACAAAAACAATTAAAAAGTCACAGTCTGGTCAATAAAAAAACGGCAGCGGCCGGCTGGCGAGACCATTTTTTACCATACAACGGCAAGGGAGCCTCAAAATAAGAAGCACGTAAACAGGTTTGGTGAACGACCAGTGGCAAGTCAAATTTGAGAGCGGCAATCCGGCGAGCTGAGTCAGCGGCAATCCGGCGATTGAGTTATTGAGTCAGAGGCATAGTCTTGAGTCTTGAGTCAGAGGCAGGCAGGCCGTGGATGGTGGCGTCATCAACTGAGGGCTGGTTGATAACTGGCTCTGAAGTTGGGAAAGCCGCGAAAAACTTGGGAGAGCCGCGAACGGCGGCGTAAACTGCTGATCGCGGCGAGCGGACTCGCTTGCCGCGAGGGACAAAACACAGGAACAAATAAAACACTTGAAAAAACTAACAAAACAAAACGTGGTGAAGCGACGCTTACTGTTTTGGGTCTGGTCTTCTGTCACGGTGCACACACGAGGGAGGAACAGGTAAACTCAAATAATAGTCTTTAATGAGTCAGAGACAGGATACACCGGGAAGTAACGAGTAGACCAGACCAAATGGAATTAAACAGACAGGACTTAAATACACATTCACAAATTACACACACCTGGTGAATGACATGAAACGAGAACAGGAAACAAACCATATATAGAAACAAGTACATGACACACACGACAGAGGACGTAACACTAGCATCATAAAAAAAAAAACTAATAACAGCCTAAAAATACACAACTCAAGCTCACTGAAGATGTGTAAACAGTCAGATAAAATGAGAATAAGAAACTAATTACAAACAAATTGTTCAAAGTAATCAAATGTATATAAAAACACTTTTTTTTATAACAAAAAAATATATTTAAAAAATTTGAGACAGCACTGCTGCATGTTATGCCATACCCAGGGCTGGACTGGGACAAAAAATCAGCCCTGGCATTTTTTGGTCCATTCTATATCTATCTATCTATCTATCTATCTATCTATCTATCTATCTATCTATCTATATATATATATGATAAAGGTTTTTGAACAGTACGATTTTTACTTTATTGTATTTTTAGATTATTTTAAGTCTCTTCTGCTCACCAAGCCTGCATTTATTTGATCCTAAATACAGCAAAAGCAGTAATATTGTGAAATATTTTTACTATTTAAAGTTTTCTATTTGAATGTAATTTATTCCTGTGATTTCAAAGCTGAATTTTTAGCATCATTACTCTAGTCACATGATCCCTCAGAAATCATTCAAATATTCTAATTTTCTGCTCAAAAAACATTTATTATTATTATTATGTAAGACAGCTGAGTAGAATTTTTTTCAGGTTTCTTTGATAAGAAAGTTCAGAAGAACAGCATTTATCTGAAATAGGTAACTAAATGTCTTTATCGTCATTTCTGATCAATTTAAAGCATCCTTGCTAAATAAAAGTATTAATTTCTATAATCATAGAATTAGGGGGAGAAATTATACTGACTCCAAGCTTTTGAATGGTATAGTGTATAATGTTACAAAAGCTTTTTATTTCAGATAAATGCTGATCTTTGGATCTTTCTATTCATCAAAGGATCCTGAAAAAAAACTTAACTGTTTCAAATATTGATAATAATAATATGTAAAAATGTTTCTTGAACAGCAAATCAGCATATTAGAATAATCTGAAGGATCATGTGACAGAAGACTGGGGTAATGATGCTGAAAATTCAGCTTTGATCACAGAAATAAATTACATTTTAAAATGTATTCAAATAGAAAGCAGTTATTTTATATAATAAAAAAAAAAATATTTCACAATATACTTTTGCTGTATTTAGGATCAAATAAATGCAGGCTTGGTGAGCAGAAGAGAATTCTTAAAAAAAAACATTCAAAATCTTAGGCTATACTGTTCAAAAACTCTTGACTGTAGTGTAGATATATCATTGCATCTAGTTGTTTTGGATGAGAATAAAACGTCAGGTCTGAAAATATCGTGTCTTAAATAATTAACATCTAGATTAATTCGCATTGGCCCATGGAAACCTCTATGAACATACTTGAATTGACTTGGCCTAAAAATCGCGGGGGAAGAATTACGTTTCATTAAAAAGTGTTTGCGTATTCTACACTCGTGGCGCGCACACATTAGGATAGGTTAGATGCCTGCCTCCGTTGCGAGTCCCTATCAAGCACTTTACCGATTCAACTGCTCTCCTCTCCTCGTCCTGCCTGCGATCTTTATATAGGCGGAGCAAAATACGTAATCGCTCCGTCTATAGCGCATTGTGATTGGGTGGTTTACTCTGTCAATACAGGAGACAAACCAATCGGCCACTGGCTGCTCGCTGTCCCTGCGTGATGGTAAAAAAAAAAAAAAAAAACTTCTGTCGGCCCCTTAAGTGCGTCAGCCCACCGGGAAAATGCCCGGTATGCCCGATTACCAGTCCAGCCCTGGCCATACCTCTCACAGCAGGCATACATCTTTTACTTCTGAGATGGGCAAATTGAGAGATTGCTGATCAAATCATTAGAAGCAATTATCTGATAGTAGCTGATCTGCTGTGGGAAAGGTATGTTCAAGTTGTCCTAAACATGAGAATGCTTTATATTTATAAGCACTTAAAATAAAAAAGCATAAGCGTTTACCACATTTTGCTCTGTTGTACTTTGGCAGGTGCGTGTGCTGGTTAATGCCTCTGACAAGTGTTTTTCTCAGCATAAAACTTGCATTTTATGGTTATATATTTATCTGTAAAATGTAAGTGAGTCCAGAAAAAAAAATATTTAGAAAATGTAAATTAGATTTAAAACAAATTGAATAACTTTACATTTTGATAGATGGATGAACACATACAAAATTATTTAAGTGTGTGAATTTCTGAAAGCATCAATTTGATAACTTATTTATTTTTGATTTTGACAGATCTGCTCCTCCAACCACACAGGAATTCACCAACAGTTCAGCTCCAACAGTTTATGAAAGAATTTATGAAAGTCGAAAACATGACTGATCCAGAACCCTGCAGAATAAAACAGGAAGATACTGAACAACAAATAGGTTGGCGTATGTTCTTTATTCTTCACTAAGTTTATAAAACTTCAAGCAGTTCGTCAGATTCAGTAGTTGCAGTTAGAAAAATCCTAAAGCTGTGAAATAAGAGTTAAAACTGCAGTACAGAAAAGACATGAAGTTACAAATTACAGTGGTTAATTTGTTTTGGATTTTTACATTGTGTTGAGGATCATCTATTCAGCGTGGATGAATATGATGAATTGTGGTGTACTGGCACCTGTGGTTAAAGGCATTAACAGTGCATAAGTCTCTAATGCCATCAAAACTTGCCCCTCCAAAAAGACAAGACATACTGTAAAGAATGAAAAGAATATTATGGGCTGGTATTGACTTCAACTGTTGTTTTGAAAACAGTTGTTTAAAAAGAAAACCGAAAGCTAGAGGCGGAACCTGAAGTGAAACGAGGCTTCTGCACAGCTAAGAAGCTAGAGCTGGACCCTCAACAGCCCCAGCAGCTTTGATGCTTCAAGACAGAGGAGGTTAATTTCTGCCAAGGCTGGATCAACCTCAAACCCCCTCGCTTTGGGGCATGGTTTACAGTTTGGCCAGGATTTCTATATTGCCTAAAATATCCAGGTTTTGGCTTTGTTTTCCTGTTTTGGTCATAGTCTAAAAGTTGTTTGACCAATAACATAACATGCATTGTACATAGTCGACCAATCGTGACGTGAGAGAAGGTGGGATCTATAGAGAATGGTCAAAGCGATGCACGTGCATATCGGGTGTGTTCGACTTGAAGCGGCGTTGCGCGAGAGTGATTCGTAAGCTTAAAGCAGCCGTCTGCTCCACTCTCTATAGCTGTCACAGGTACTTAGATGTCATGCGTTGATCAGTGCAGTGCAGACAGCCAAAACCTGATTATTTTAGGCAATTCATAAATCCTGGCCAGGACGTGTCCCCGCAAAATGGCACGTCTGGTCACCTTAACCTAAGCAAAAGTTTTTTGGTCCACAATATCATTCCTGGGGATGATTTTAATATCTATACTATATATATTTACTTTTTTTACTTTATACTTTATATTAGTTTTTGCAACCATATTTTTAAATTTGTAAAATGTAGTTAATCAAAAATGTAGTAATAGTTCTCACTACAAAACCTGTGCCTGTAATGTTTTTAAAATAATAATTGGATGATAAATGTACTTAATTCAAATGAATTAAGCAAAATGTTTATTTTCTACTGTTACCTAAGGGTTCAAATGTCTTTTTCCTTTCACATTAGTTTATTCTCTATACTGAAAACTTATTTTAATGAACTTTTTTACTTTAATTTTAGACCTGATAGAAGAGAACAAGAAGATTGAAGAACTGACTGAAGTGGAAGAGAAACATCATGTCAAAACTGAAGAAACATCCTGGAGTTCCTCATTGAAAAGAAGAGACGAAATATGTTTCACTTGCACTCAGTGTGGAAAGGGTTTCTCATGCAAGCAAAATCTTGATGTTCATATAAAATGTCATCTTGAAGGGTTTTCAGATGACCTGAAGGACCACCTGAAAGTTCATAAAAAGGAGAGGCCTTACGTATGTAATTTATGTGGAAAGAGTTTTATTCAGATGGGTACATTAAAAAAACACCAGAAAAGACACAGCGGTGTGAAGGATCATGCTTGCTCTGAGTGTGGGAAGGCTTTTTTTACAGATTTTGCACTGAAAGTGCACCTGATAGTTCACACTACAGAAACACCTTACAAGTGTTCACACTGTGACAAGAGATTCAAACGGTCAATATATGTGAAAAGACATGAGAGGATCCACACTGGAGAGAAGCCTTATACATGTGGTCATTGTGGGAAGCGTTTCGGACGAAAAGGACATCTTAACAAACACTTGACAATCCACACTGGAGTGAAGCCGCACAAATGTGATCATTGTGGGAGGGGTTTTACACAAAAAGACCTCCTTAATGTTCACATGACAATCCATACTGGAGAGAAGCCGTACACATGTGATCAGTGTGGGAAGAGTTTCAGAATATCAAGTGTTTTTAGAGGTCATCTGCTTATTCATTCTAGTGAAAAACTCTATAACTGTGACCAATGTGGTAAAGATTTTTTTAGGACAAGTGCCCTAAAGAGGCATCAAAAAGTTCATACAAGGGAGAAGCCTCATATGTGTTCATTGTGTGGAAAGAGTTTTAGTGAGCGGGATGCTTTAAAAATACACCAGAAAAGACACAGCGGTGTGAAGGATCATATTTGCTCTGAGTGTGGGAAGGCTTTTTTTACAGATGCTGAAGTGAAAAAGCACAAGGAAACTCACACTACAGAAACACCTTACAAGTGTTCACACTGTGACAAGAGATTCAAACGGTTCGTATATCTGAAAATGCATGAGAGGATCCACACTGGAGAGAAGCCGTATACATGTGATCAATGTGGGAAGAGTTTCACTCAATTATATTCTCTAACCTATCATAAAAAAAGATGCATGTCTGAAATTACAGTAAGTAATTCAAATGTTGATCTGTACTTCCAGGCGTGATGCTGTGTAGAGCCACATCAAGAGATTCTTTTGATAATCAATTAATCAGCGATTAATTGAGATGAATTAGATTAAAATGATTAATTGACTGGTGATTATTTCAGATGTATCAGTAGCTTTTATTGATTATTTGGCTTTTGTGGTTAGTTAAAATGTTATATCCATTCTAACTAATAAATAAAATAAGGAAATAACTTGAAAATGTCTTTTTAATAAACTTTGATTAAATTGAATTGACCAATCTCCTTCAAGTTTTCTGTCCTCCTCAGAAGTCATCAATACACCAACTTTGCTTCGAACTTATACAAAAATTGGTTGATGGTCATTTGTGTATATACGTGTAATAATTCCACATGAATCTCCAAAAATAAATACATTAATTAAAAATGTAATCTTTTTCTTGCTGCCCTTACTGTACGGCCGGCCTAAGCGGCTATTGCCTATAGTTTACCCTGCCTCTGAAGGCTGTCTCATTTTGAAGGATCCTTGGAAAACAGCCTTAGTTTTGTGTCCTTCATTTATCTCATGTTGAACTGAAGAAACTGAAAAAAAAAACGAGTAAGCACTGAGCTTTTCTGAGTTAATTATAAAATGTAAGACAAAAATGTTGAAGGCATTGTCACTAAATGCCAATAATGTGGCCACTGGGAGACCACAGACAGTTGTCATTAATTGTACTGCATTAATAGAAAGCCAGTTAATGTAAAGATTTTTACATAAAAACTTATAATAGTATTAATGCGCATTTACTAGGCCAGTGGTTCTCAAACCTGTCCTGGAGGACCCCTAGCCCTGCACAATTTGTATGTCTCCCTTATCTATAGATGAGGCTGATGAGTTGCTGGGCAGCTTTAGTTAATATTGCCATCAACGGGCAACCAGGTACCTCACGTGAGACGCAGGACCCACGACCGATCTAAAGTATCCAGAAAGAAATGTGTTACCTATTCTCAGTGGGAAAGTGCCCACGGACAGGTTTGAGAACCCCTGTACTAGACCATCTCTTTACAGGAGGACTCTCCAGATTTCTGAAATGGAAACCAGAGATATTTCCTAATTCAGTGGTCAAAATATCATTGAAATCTCACTTGTTATTATCTGTGAATTAAAAAAAAAAAAAACATTTATGTTTTTGTTTTAAAATTGTTGTGGTAATGTAATGTTATGACGTAGGCTATATGTATGGTTAAGGCTGATTGGCCATTCCCCAAGGAGAAACCTTTCGACACGCCCATTTCTCCGACGTGCAGGAGCTGTCTCTAAAACAAGAAAAGTAGTCACCGCTAGCGCCATCACACAGCTCTGAGTCTTCTGAGGTGAGATATTTCGTGAATTGTATACAATTATAAACATACAGCTTGTTAAAGCAAGATTTTACAGGGTCTTTCTGTGTTGTTTTAAACTGGTGCAGTTCTGTTGGTGCGTCTGGCGTCTGCTGACTGAAATAAACATTTAGCCTAGCAGCAGGGTTGCCAGCCTTTCCAAATAATACGGAATCGTCCCGTATTTGAGACATCATTTTGTCCCGTATACGCAGGCATACGCCGTATGACATCCCAAACAATACGAATAACAAACTCTAAATTCAAATTCATTTTTGGACACATTATTGTTTGGTTTGCGAACGTGTGCTGAAGGCGTTAAGACCCAGCAGAATCCTGGTCGCTCCCGCATCACAGCGAGAGGTTGATGAGATTTATTAAGATTTATTTATGAGATTTATTATTATATTTATTAATATTAGTGTATATGTTGTGATAAATTCATAAACCCATCTCCTAAGTTACTACTACACGACTGGTGCAGATTCTTTTTAGAATTAATTGTTTTTGGATTTAAATTGATAGCAGGGCTCAACTTGGTTCAAGTATGGTACAATTATAATTATAGCACAATTAAATATAGCACAAAAAGTTAGGAATTAAATAGTGCTTTTGGTTTTTAAGTTTTTTAGGAGTTCAGGTACATAAATGGAAGAAATCACATAACATTTGTATATTTACTCTGATTTTTCATAGCCATTTGAAATTAATGTCTTTGCACAATCCGAAATTCTCAACGAAATCTTTGCTCGTTAAAAAATAAATACGACCTCTCGTTGTGTCAATCACGTTTACACACTGCCTCTGAAACTTTCGCCCGTCATTAAAAAATAATAATAATTGGACCAGGTTCGATTTTCTGCATTTTCGCATCCATAGCAAGCATTTTGGTATAGGAAAGGATGACGAATACGGAAAAAAATGAAAAAACGCATACAAAAATTTTGGACTCAGTGTGCAGGCATTTTTTTAATCATGAATCGAAAAAAAAGTGCAATGTTTGATTTCTATATTAGACTGTAGCCTATCAAAATCTGAAGTAAAAACAGAATGGTCTAACTTTAGCTTTGTGAAATTATGCTACATAAAACGTCTGCATGAAACAGAAACAGCAAACGGGGTGAGTGAGATGCAATTTAACTCTCTGAAAGCAGGTGGTGCTTATGTAACAGCAAAGGTGTGTTCACACTATATTTTAATTACTGTAATTACGAGATACCGACTTGGAAAAAGCGTTCATGTCCTCGTAGAACTGGTATTTACAACTTGTGAACTGGGAGTTTTTTGAGAGCTATGGCTTGTACCATGTGACCACTGAACCTCACGCGGAACCAGAGAAAAATGTAATTAAGCAGTTATTTTGTGATATTTATGTTTTAAAATGCGTGTAATTGACTTGCCAATGTAGATGTCTTTATACAAAAGTAATGTGAACATAAACGAAAGACATGCATCACAGAGTTAGATAGCTAGGCTAATAACAACTAGGGCTGCACGATATTTTGCATGCAATAGTCATGCGCATCTCGTCAGTAAAGACGGTTCTGTGATTAGCAGTAAATCTCCATCACCTGTTTTCAAATAGAGCGACATTTAATACACAGAGCCGTAGTTCACCGACAAGCTACGCAATTCGCGCTCAGAATCGCAGATGAATCGCCTGAGATATTGAACGTGATTTTGTGTAGCTTGTAACTGGTTAAATTAAGATTTTGCGTTTATTTCGCATCAAACCCAAGACAACTTTAAGCAAATAGTGTATAAATAGTGTCTACAATAATTCTGATTCTATTTTTATACAATAAAACTAAAACGTTCGTGAATTAAAAAGCCTTGGACAAACTATAAAAAAAAAAAAAAACTCTTCATTGTTTTCCCTCAAAGCTTTAAAAGTTGCACCTGGTGGAGTTTGAACTTAACATCAAACTGCTTCTGTTTCACACAAATGCTGGCACAGACGTGCATGTTTGGCTAGAATCGCCCAGAACTCGTGTATCTTCGGAAACGGAGCTGCGCGGAAAGTTACAAAAAATATTGTGCACACCACCACGCGAAAAGACGTTGACGCGAACTTCCGCCAACACCGCTATGACGTCACATTTGGCGCGCGCACCCAAGCAAACTTGCGGACGCGTCGAGTATGATGGTGCATTCCAAACGGGATATATCGCCCTCCAAAGGGCACTTCAGAGTGAAAACAATCATGGCCTCCATTATTGAAGGGTCGTTCCAAACCGAAGTGCTCAAACCTGGCCACTTCAAAGGGGCCTTCGGAATGAAGGATTTCGAAGGGTACAACTGATGGACACTTCGGGCCCTCATGAATCCTTTGCGCTGATTCTTTCCATGATGACGGCGCCTCCGTGTGGGCACAGGATGATGACACAGAAGGGCACTTCAAGAAAAAGTTGTTTGGTCCCCTACACCCTTCAACCCTTCAAAGTTCTCACTCCGGAGGGTAAACCCTTTGAAGGGATTAGGGCATAGGGATGAGCCCTTCTGAATGGAACGCAGAGTGAATCAGCCTTGACACACCCAAACTTGGCGCTATGAATTTGCGCATACAGTAAATTACATCGCACCGGGAGCTGACTTGCAAAAGAGCTACAAAATTAAAAACAAAGAACTTTGTATTCAAATTCAAAAAGCAAACACACTAGACCATTTTTTAATGTTTAAAAAAAGTACCTCAGATGTGTGTAACTTCTAAATTGCGCTGATGTATTTAAGGTAGCAATACAATACCAAGGCTAAAATCATATTTATTAATATTAATATGATGACAATATCATAGTTAATATTGGTTAAATGGGAGGGAGAGAACCCTGTCCATACCCAGCTAGGAACAAAATATAAAAGCACTAATGTTCATTTACTGAAGTGGTATTCAGGAACTGTGACTAAATTACAAAAACAATTACTGCAAAATAATCATAATTTTATCATGGCTATAATAACATCCTCAACAAACAAAAAATAGATTACCTTAGATAAAGTTTGATTAGTATGTAGGCTACATACAGTACTGGTCAAAAGTTTGGACACAATACAGTTTTTAATGTTTTTGAAATAAGTATCTTATGCTCATCAATCTATACATTTATTTGATCAAAAATACAGAAAAAAACAATTTTGCAATAGAACAGTAAAAAAACAAAACAGCATTTATTTAAAATAGAAATCTTTTGTAACAATACCATTCAAAAGTTTGGAATTCAATGGGTCAGTATTTTTTCTTTTTAAAGAAATACACAAGGATGTGTTAAAATGATGCTGACAATTCAGCTATGACTCACAGAAATAGATATTTTAAAGTATGGTAAAAATAGAACACCATTATTAAAAGTTTCACAATATTATAGTTCTATCTGTATTTCTGATCAAATAAATGCAGACTTGATGATCATAAGTGACTTCTTTCAAAAACATTAGTAATGTGTCCAAACTTTGTTACTAAGTAAAAATATACAAATTTAAAATTAAATGTATAAATAAAAAGGTTAGGAATCACATTTGTTTCAAGTGCTTTTTATTGGGGGTGGGGGGGCCTCCAACACGAATTTTGCCTAGGGCCTCCTAATGTCTAGAACCGGCCCTGGTCTGTATAAACATCAACAAGCTGAAAAATTAAACAAGTTTTTATTTTAGATAATGTAATGTTGTTAAAATTGATTTCATAAAATTGGTATAGAAAAAAGTATCGCTCAGGAACCCATTCATAAAAAAAAAAAACCTCAGGTATAATAATAAATGTTTTTTGAGCGAAGTCTTACGACACTGTCCATCAAAATGACGGACAATATATTCTAAATAAACTACACACAAAAAATATATAAATTAATCAATAAAATGTTAAAGTCTACTTTTTTGCTGTTTTCTATGCAACCTCTGACACACATGCAGTAATATATGTTGTATATAAGCACTTCAAATAAATAAGCATAAGCATTTTCTTTAGCAGATGACTTGCATAGAAAGATATAATACTTAGAATATATAAATGCTTTTTTAAATAACTGAATAACTTTATATTTTGATGGATGAAGACAAACAACATGATTTTTAAGTGTGTGAATTAATAACTGATTTATTTTTTATTTTGGCAGCTTCTCCTCCAAACACACAGGAATTCACCTACAGTTCAGCTCCTCCCACAACAGTTTATGGAAGAAAGTCAAAAAATGTATTTATTGAATCATGACTGATCCAGAAACAAGTGAGGTATGAGTGAGTCTGCATTAATACAAACCAATTTTTCATCATTTTAATTCTAAAAGAATAAAACCTGAAGAAACTGAACAACAACTAGGTTGGTGTATATTCTTAATTCTTCAATAAGGTTATAAAACTTCAAGCAGTTCATCAGATTCAGTGGTTGCAGTTAGAAAAAAATCATAAAAGCTGTGAAACGCTGCAGTACAGAAAAAACCTGAAGTTACCTCATTTATTTATTTTTTGATTTCAAAATTATATATATATCACAACACTGTTTCAGTGGTTCATTGATTTCATGATTGCATTGAGTTGAGTTAAATGTTATTATAATTAAAATATGAAAATTAAAATGACTAATAAAAGATTATGATGGAATTGTTACAGCTATTCAGCATGACACACACACACACACACACACACACACACACATGATGAATAGCACTTCAAATAAATAAGATAGATTGTGGCATACTGGCACCTGTAATAAAGGCATTAACAGTTGCTTATGCAATCAAAACTTGCCCCTCCAAAAAGAAAAGACATGAGACATGAGCCGGTATTGTCTGTTGTTTTGAAAACAGTTGTTTTAACATAAATAACATCACAAAAGTTAGGCAATGCAACCCTCTATACACGCCTTGGCAATAGAATCACCATTGGCTAGTACATTTTTAGTTTACAGGTGCATCTCAAAAAAATTGAATATTGTGAAAAAAAAATATTTTAACTTATTTCAAAAAGTGAAACTTTCATATATTCTAGATTCATTACATATAAAGTAAAATATTTCAAAAGTTTTTTTTGTTGTTTTAATTTTGATGAATAGATCTTACAGCTCTTGAAAGTCAAAAATCCAGTATCTCAAAATATTAGAATATTTACATTTGCAGTGCTTCCCACAGATAGGGGTGGGCGATATGACCTAAAATTCATATCACGATATTTTCCACTGTCCAGACGATATCGATATTATATCGCGGTATGCAGAAAAAAAAATTGGAATTACATTTTAGTAGACCTTATATGCCAAATATGTATTTTAACCTTATATAACTAGAAAAACAATAACATTATTTCAAGATCTAAGGCAAAAATGTAATGGTCTGACTTTAGATGTGCAACAAATGGACTGAAAGAACATGCAAATTCACTCTATGACAGCAGAGGGTGCTTATGACTTCAGATTAGCGTTCCTTTGGTTACAGCTGTAAATAAAGCTGATCTGCTGTGCTTATGAACACGGAGGTAAGAGAAAAAGAATCTAAAGTTTTCTGAAGAGAGTTCCCTTCAGATACTAATTTATATTACCTCCCTACCCCCAATTCATATTTATATTTTTCTTCCTATATTTCAAGCATTGTGAACAGTGATTTTGTGCTGCCTGTTGCAGTATTTTCTCTCCGTGTCCGTGTTCTGCTTCTCTGTGTTAACGGCCGTTTACAGACTTAGTAATATTACCACACAAATTACAGTTTGGGAAATTATTGTAATCCAGTTTGTGTGCAGTTCTGAAAAGCCGATTGTGTGTTTGTAGCAAAATTTATCCGGTTCTGAATCTGATTTATGTCTGATCAAGCGGGGCATATCTCTCTCTCTCTCTCTCTCTCTCTCTCTGATGACACAGTAACGACCGCGGCGGGGGGGGGGGAATATTTGTCTGTCCATCCAATGAAATCCATGAATATGTAACGGTATCCACGGTATTCATACTGGTATAGCGCCCACCCCTACCCACAGGTTTGAAATATACTTGTGGTGGTAGCCGGATTGAAATCCACCTATTACCCACAGCACGAAAATGGTCTACTAAATGTGACAAACAACCAATAATGTGACTTAACAATATTTTTATTTATTAAAATTCATTTTGATTACACAATATATTTCACAGTTCGAACCCTACTTCCCACATGGGATGAGTAAGACAATGTATAGAAAGGAAAGAAAGAAAGAAAGACACACTCATGTGCAAAGCTGGCACTGTTTATCAGAGCACTTTATTTTTCTGGGCTTTTTAAAGAAGAGCTGCAAAGCCTCTGAATATGGGACTGCCTCTGGTGCTGGTCCATCAATTGACATGCCACCCAGTAGACATGCCACCAAGTTATTTCCCTTTAGACTGTTTAGAGGTTGGGGTGTATTTCAGCCCATTCATCATGTTCACTGGCCAGCTGCTGCTGCATTATTTGATCTTACGTCTTATAGGGCTGTGACGGTGGCAGATTTTTACCACCGCGGTGGTAATAACCCAACAACCGCCGGTGGCGCGGTGTTATATTTATATATATAATTCCGCAAAAATAAATAAATGAGGCTCAATCATCTATTAAAAAACGTGCGTGTTTATTTTAGCACTTCCGTCAGTGAACACTCAGCCTGCAAAACACTACAATAAATATCAAAGAAATAATACAGTTAAATAGGAAATTAGCCTTAAATAAGAAAGTTAAATACACCTCACGCGAGCGGCACGGCGAGAACTCATTATAATCAGTGATGCTGTCTACACTAGATGCGGCGCGATACAACACGACAAATCCCTCACAGTAAACTGCCTCGTCCTATTTATGACGTACTGACACAAAGTTCAAATGTCCTCCTGTAGACAGACTCAACCTGTTGTGCTGCGACGCAGCGTCCGGTTTAGACACGGTTCACTGTTCCTCCACCAAGCAACTCCTCGTCTGCACGCGCTCTCTGTGGAATAGGAATCGTGGCGTATGTTTCCACATTTCTTGTTGGCATCTTCTATTTACTGCTGTCTCGTTTGGAGAAAGCCTCACCAACACAAACCTGACCAGCCGGGCGTTTGCGTTCACGTGAACTTGAAGACACTTACAAACACGGATGGGTGATATGAATGGAAAAGATTCCAGATCGGCAATGTAGTATTTGGTTTCCCAACAAGGTCCATCACTCATCACGAAATACATTTTCTGAATGCAGAATAAACTGTATTTTCCTGCGCTCAAACCTGCCAATCTAAAGGAAACGCTGTGTATGGCGTTTGAGGTAATTTGTGAATTAGCATAGATTTCTCGTCTAAATAAAACAATTTGCAACTGTTACTATATTACACTTGCAGGGCTTGACGCTTACCTTTTTCCCAAGGAGCACATGTGCTCCTAAGTAAAAAAAATTAGGAGCGCATTAAAAAAATTTAGGGGCGCAATGCAATTTTTTCAAATTAGGTGTTTTAGCTTAATAAGGGGATATACAGAGGCATTTACAATCACAATTATTTTAATTTATCAGAATACAGAAAGTACACAAGGTTTTTCAATAATTTTGCTTAAGACACTATTTAATAGGCTAATTATGTAATTAGTTATAGTCCTATTAAACTATGTACATTAGGTATGTGACGGTATAACATTTTCACAATAGTCATTGAAGCTTTTGTCATGTTATATGTTTTTTTTAAATCACAATATATAATTTCTAAGTGAAAAAAAGTGTTGTCCTCCTAACAGGTTAAATAACTTTATTAAAGATCATTTACTAAAAGACTTTAATAAAAAATACACAAAAATATAAAGTAAACAAGTGTTTCAAGATTAGAGTGCAAAAGAGTGTTCAAATGAACGAAAGAACAATAGGTAACACTTCACAATAAGTTCCCATTTGTTAACATTAGTTAAAGCAGGTTAACATTAACTAACAATGTGCAATAGCTAATTGTTGCAGTAGTTAATAGGGTACAACGGGGCTAAAGGCGCCCCGGGGTAAAAGGCGCCTTTGATATTATTTTCATCTAAACCACTAGGTGGCTCTAAAACTTGGCGTAGCACTTTCCAAAACATTAGCTTTTCAAGATGCACGTGTTTATTTGTCTGATCTTTGATGCGATCGCGCGCAGCAGCGCAAAGCTGATTCTGTGCTTACTTGATCTAATATTTTATGTCATTTAAAATGTTGTAGTAGCAAATGAGAATAGCTAAAATTAATGCATATATTTTGAGACAAAGGTCTTCTTTATGATTTTCAGTTTTGTTTAAGATAATTAAAGCTACAGTTTTTGTAAAAGTATGGTATTTGGGGTAAAAAGCACCCCTGCTGTTGGGGCAAAACGCGCACAATAATTAACATGATAATTAATAGATTGCTGACTTTTCCATTTGTTGACATGACATGGTTAAATATCATATATTATGTTGTTATAAATATCACATATATTATGTATGTGTCCATATTAGAGATAATCACCATGTTTAGAATGAAACCATCATATTTAAAAACATATTAATCATATCATATAATAAAATATAATTTGCTGTGACTACTGTAAATATATTTTCAATTATTATTGTATCTCATTCAATACTTTCAGAATCTTTACTTATTAAAATTATTTTGTTTCTGTATTTTAAAATATATTTTTTATATTAACATTTTAATGACTTTAGTTTTTTTATTTATTGAACATTTTTATTTTTTATTTTTAAATAAGCAGAAAATAGTACAAACTTTGCTAACGTGATTTTTCTGAACAAGTATTAACTTAGACATTATTAAACAAAACATTATTTTAGCTGAAGTATTTGTATCAATACCGTATGTCTTTTGCCCCATGCTGGTGTGCCTTTTATCCCGTGTGTGGGGTAAAAGGCCCCTCTTGCCACCTCATACATTTATACGATTTTTAAACAAAATAAACAACTTGAATGATTTATTTTCACACAAAATCTGTTGCTCCAATAATGTTCAATACAACGTATATATTTTTTCTGCAATTATACATTTTAGGCGCAGTGAATAGCACATTTTTTCTTAATGTGGGCCTTTAGCCACGTTGTACCCTATTCTTTGTTAATGTTGATTAATAAAAAATACAACTATGTTAGTTAATGTTAGCTCCATTGAATAATATTAACAGACACAACTTTTGATTTTATAATGTATTATTAAAAGTTTAAATTAAGATGAACATTATTAATAAATGCAGTCATTGTTTTTTCATGTTAACTAATGGAACCTGTTAAGTGTTGCTGAACAATAATAACGAATCAGTCAATATATAGATAGGCCCACTGTTCTCTATTATAGATCAGTGGATAGGCCATGTTTTAAGTTAGAAAACAAATGTTTGAAAATAAATAGCTCATTAAGTTTTGAAAATAAATAGCTCATTATTGTGAAGACTAAAGCGAATATAAATATCTAAATGACTGTGAAACATTATTTACACAGTTAGGAAAGTAGCAGCAGATGCTTTGTTTACAGGGTTACCAGGGTAACGGCAGCTGCTGTGTTTACAGGGTTACCAGGGTAACGGCAGCGTCAGCTCCCTCTAGTGGCGAATGTGCGTCATTCAGCGCGTCTTCTCTTTAACTCTCTCCGCTTTTCTTCTCATCTGTGCTCATTTAAATTAAACCGTTGCCTTTTTAAAGTTCAGTAATCATATGAGGCTGTATAGCAATTTTTCCATAAATAAACTGAATAACTTAATACGTTTGTTATAGGCTACTGTATAAGTTAGGCTGCTTTGTATTTTGTATTGTATTCGCACTCATGCTCCTAAATACATTTTCCAGTTCACACACATCTATTTTTAGTCACAAATGCAAGTGAAATGCTCGCACTGTCGAGCCCTGACTTGTATACAAAACTTTGTATTATGCTTGTTATAAAGTGTGTGACGTCACGTGCACTACCGCCAGTGGCAATAGACAACCGCGGTGACAACCGACCACCGCCGGTGACGCGGTTGTCACAAAGACCGTCACAGCCCTAACGTCTTATCCTTTAGGGATTAGTCATCACAGAGCAAAAGAGCATGCAAGGTAAAGGCTCGCTTCCACTGAGCGGTATGGTTCAGTACAGTACGGTACGGTACGCAATTATGTCTGTTTCCATTGTCAGATGTTGTGAATGGTACCAAAATAGCGTTGATTGGTTTACTAGGATCGTCACTTTTGCGTGATGCAAGAGGATAAAGCTCCTCCTTCACTCGTTCTGCTCTGCTGTGTTCGGCTTATTACATCAGAGTGCGCAAACACAAAAATTTCACAAAAAAAATAACAGTGTATTTTATATTTTCACACAGACAATAGCCGTTTCTCAATATGCGTTCTTGTCTGTTCTTGTGAAACGTCATTGCCCAAAAACCCACGAAATTTTCAAAATATTACTGTTATTGTGTCATGAAATGTAGTTTTAAGAGTTTTTCAGGCGAGAATGTAGTTGTTTAAAACTCAAATATGCGGTTTATTTATAAATGTATAGCACCTATTTGAAAATTTGCTATGCTGATTTCGGAGCTCGAGGCGATCATTGGACGCTCGGTGCTCATGTATCCGCCTAGAGCAGCCTTATACTCGGCTGGTCCTTCCCACATTTGCCGCTGGCTCTGATGTCTCTGTAGTGATTAAACATGAGATACAATTAATTTGTGTATATTTAACAGGCATTCGTGGTCTCATGAATCTATAATTTATTCCTGGTCATATTTTGACTGAGCACAAAGTTTAACTTTATATTTATTTTGAACTTTACCATAGTAACTTACAGCGCTTATACTTATAAGTACTTTTACATACTTATACTTTTATAATGGCTATTATTGTTCATTAAAACTGGCATAAAAGAGGCAGAGTTGTGCTTATTGTCACGCTTTATTGTCGATCGCTACTTTCCGGCATACACCATGCCTATCAAGTAAAGGGTATTGTTGGCAGTGGAAACGCAAGCTGGATCAGGGTGTTCGGTCCCGAACCGTACCGTACTGTACTGTACTGACCCGTACCGCTCGGTGGAAACGAGGCACATTTACAGATTTTAAACACCAAGACAGATGAGAAATGAATTCAGTTCATATTAATTCAGGTAATTGACCAACCTTGAATTATCCTAATAGTATATTCTGCTTGTAAGAGGTCTACTCCTGCAGAACTCTGGCTTCCTGTCATGGGATGAATTTCTTTGTTTGGGTGTTCAGCATTGGAATGTTGGTCATTTCATCTGAGGTAACAGCCTTTGGACCCAGGACACTGAGGGCTCCTAACACTTCACTAGCCCCTTTCACACAGTAATACCAGTAAATTGCCGTAAAATTACCAGAACGACTTGACCGGTAAATTCAAAAATGTGCTGTTCACACAGGCAACGACATTCTGTCTTTTTTCCGGAAAAGCACCATTCACACATCCATTCCAAAATACTGGTAAATTCTGTGACATCATTAACCTCCAAATGGCTGGGCTTGTATTTGTAAACATGGAGGGGTATATGTAGGGATGGGTACCGAAACTCGGTATTAAATCGGTCTCGGGGCTAAATTATGAAAGACCGGAGTATCGATAAGCTCTGACGTTATCGGTTCTGCTGTCGGTACTGGAGGAATTATGAAAACACACATACATTTATTGTTGCTACATATACACATTATCTTGTAAATTCTATCTCACCAGAGTTGCCAGCTGTTTTTATATGCAATAATATTCAAACATTTGTCTATGATGCATTTTTGCTATTCGTAATTCAGAAGCGAGATCGCGCTCACGCAGAGGAGCTTCAGCACGCGCAACATGAAAGCCCTGTTTAATTATGATAGAATAGAG
Source organism: Schizothorax lantsangensis (assembly GCA_027422415.1). NCBI lineage: Eukaryota > Metazoa > Chordata > Actinopteri > Cypriniformes > Cyprinidae > Schizothorax > Schizothorax lantsangensis. Next base: position 14,126,521 of record CM049843.1, on the reverse strand, counting down.
AACTAACTGCCTGTGGCTGTTATATTAAGCTACGTTTATTTATTTATTTTTGATTTAGGCTTCTAAGGATTATAGCCGTGTTTCTTCTAGCACAACTTCCATCCCTTTACAGCGGTGCGCATTCGTTCCTCCCTAAACAAAACTTAACGTCTGAATCAGCTCAATCGGTGATTGTTGTAAGATGCCGTCTTTACTGTTGCTAAATTGCGGGACATGTTTGATAATAAAACGTTGAAAGTACAATCCGCACAAGAGACGCTGTTCCCCAGTCTGAAATGTGTGTGTGTGTGTGTGTGTGTGTGTGTGTGCGTGCCTGCGCGGAGCGCTCCAAACAGACAGGCAAATTACACTTTGAGCTTCGGGCGCGTCCAAACGATCAAATACACACAAAATATGTCACAATGGCCAGCTACGAGAGTATTCACTTAAACAGTTTGTCTTAAGTGGACCAGAACTGTTCGGAGAAAATCCGATGTGTCAATATATTGCCTTAAAGTGACAGACTGGCGCTTCAATGTTAATCAAAGAACAAAATGCAAAGAGAAAATCCCCCACAGCTCTTAATCTGAATAACGTTATAGCTTTAATAAGCATTAATCTATCAATACAGTGAAAACTGTGCAGTGTTCATTTACATTTGATTACTTTTAGATTTCTTTTGTAGGCTATTACTTGCCTGAACAGTAATGTTAGTAGACCTTCATGGAAAAATTAAAGCACTGTTTATTTCATTTAATTTGTATATTTGTTTTATTGTATTTGTCCGTTTGTTTTTACTCTGTTTCTTTGTTAATATTCTTACTGTATCTTATCTTATGTATATAAAACACTAAAAATGCCTGCACACTGGTGCATTTACAAATTGATGTTTTATATTAATTTAATTAAATATTTATTTTACATTTCAGAATATAAAGTAATGTTAATTCAGCTCCTAATTTGTTATAATATATATATATATATATATATATACAGTATAACAAAAAGTACTGATAAGAATACCGTTAAAGTACCGGACCGATAAGCAGTATCGATAAGAGTAGTAATACCGTTAAAACCTTAACGATACCCATCCCTAGGTATATGCGGTCAGTCTTTTTGTTTATGGTTTAATTTTTGTTTCAAACTTTCGCATTAATGCAGCTGCTTTTGTCCCAGAGACATCGTAATAGACGACTACAAACCAATGCTTCATTTGAAAATTTGGAAGTACCGGAACAAAGCTGGGTGATGGATCCGGCATGTGATTAGAGGTGGGAGAGGTAATGGAGCATTCAGCCAATCGCATTGGTGGGCCAGCTTAAGTGATTAACAGCGTGCATCAGTTGCTTTTATACAATTTTGAAAACAGTAATTTCCAGGCCTGGGAAAAAAAACTAAAACTAAAAAATAATGGAATTTTATTTCACAAATCTCTGTAATAGTTATAATTAATCATGTCCAGAATTTCATGGGCGATTGTGTGTATATTACATAGTTTTACCCATCCCCGCAGCTTTCAATTTTATAATGAGGGAAATTCCTGCAAACATTTATTCAAGATAGCAAGTAGGTTATATGGGTAAATAAATCCACACAAACTAGCAGATAAAATCAGTCATTTGAAAACAGTGTGAGTGATTCAGCTGGGCCGCGTCTTCTCTCTTTCACTCTCTCAAAGCGGCTTCACATCAGCGCATCTCGTCTGCAACGAGCTGCTGCACACCGATCCAAGACTTTCGCTCTCATTTTGGGACCGTTGACAAAATTGTCACTTGCTTAATCGGGCCATTGTTGCATCATCACAAAAATGTATAATTTGTGTAAACCAGTTCTGGATTATTGTCTTCTTCGCAGCTGTAAAACCAGCAAACAACATTCTCTTTTGCATTGAACTAATACAGAGACCAGAATCATCATTAAGAAGACACAAACTTGGGTTAACAGACCAATCAATTCGCAGTAATGATGACAAAACCAGGTTTACATGTGTCCATAGACTGATGACGACAGGACATTCCCAAAACATATGCAGAAAAGTGCCTGATGATGTAGTGTTACATATATGGCAGTTCAAATTTGACTGTAGTTTCATTTTAAATCTTTTGTAAGGAGTTATGTATGCTCTATGAATGACTTTGAAGTGAATAAGACGATGAGCCAGATTTTTAGATGTTAAACTGAGATTAGACCACACTCTCTCCCAGTCGACAGATAAATTAAGGTCAGATAATTCCCTATTCCAAATAGTTTTAATAGAAAGAGGTTTTGTAATGCAATCAATAATTTTATTATATATTAAGGAAACAGATGGCCGACCAGCAGATGGTGTAATCCAGTCCCGCATAGGATGGGAGGAAATAGAAGATGCCCACGGAACACCATAAGCTTTGAGAGCAGAACGTAATTGAAGAAAGACAAAATTTGGTTCTTAATGTCTGAAATGAACAGAGGCCCTGGTTATCATATGCAGTGCACAGCATAAATGAGTACACCCCCTCTGAATAAATATAAAATATGTATTTTCTTAATGATCACAAATATAATTCATGGAAAGATGGCAAAATTGAAATGTATTAAACATATAGTACTTAATAAAAACGACAAAATATATGCCAACATTTTCTGTAAGATAAGTAAATTAGCCAATTTAGTTTAAATGAAGGACTGCAGAAATGAGTACACCCTAGATTTAATTCAGCAAATGTATAATATTCTAGTACTTAGTATGTCCTCCAGAACTTTAAGTATACTGCTCTGACCCTTCTTGGCACTGAGTGTACAAGTTCATGACAAATTTTCACATCTGTCCTGTTTAACTCCTGGAGGACGAACTCCTTAAATGCTCTGGTCTTTAATGGCAAGTTTTGCTCAGCTCGTCTCTACAGAATCCCCCACAGCTGCTCAAGAGCGTTAAGACTGAGTGAAATGCATGTCCACTGAAGGATTTTCACCTTGGGAGAATTAATATCTTCGTTGTCATGCTGAAAAAATGCCCAATAATGCAGGGAATGAGGGGAGGGTAGCATCTTCTATTTCAAGTTTTTGTATTCCATTACACAGTAGTGTGTGAATTCATGACAGCGTTGATAAAGCACAACTCCCTCATACCTTCAGCACTCATTCATCCCTATACAAGAGCTTTACTACCACTGAATGTCACTGTGGGTACCAAACACTTCTCACTGTACTCCTCCTCTAGCAACACCAGAACATTTTGGATGCTTTTGGATCCGAAATGATTGACTTGGTCTCTTGAGACCAGAGTATGGATTCCCAGAAGTCTCTATTTTGTAGATATGGGCCTTGGAAGAGGTTAAATGAGTTTATTTTGCTTTGGCTACAGTAGGGTATTTCTAGTGGTGACAACAACCATGCATGTCACTTCTGCAGGCTGCGTCATACTCTGTGAGATAAAGTGTCACTCTTTTCATAGCTTTTGCCGGCTCTGAGACACTTGCATGTTATTTCTCCTGCTCTTTTTCTAGCAAAAATTCACTCATCACTAAATAAAAACTTAAAGTAAAGACCTGATTATTTCAGGAGCCTTGTCACAAGTCCATTGTTTTTGAATGTCTGTGCTACTTCTGCTATATTTTGACACTTAAAACAATAATTTGGTATTCCTCTTGTACCATTGTCCTCTTATGCTAAGGAATAAGTCACCTAGTAGTTCTCTCCCAACTGGTTCCACTGCTGCCAGCATTAAGTCTGAGTATGATTCAGAGGACTATGTAACACTTTTAATTGCCAGGAAATTACTGGTCTTTAAAAGTTTTGGTTCAATATACTCACCTGTTGATCAAAAATAGCCTTAAACATTTTTTTTAGTAACTTTCAGGAGGGTGTACTCATTTTTGCAACACAACATTTTATCACTTTGATAAGAAAATCTTATTTTGATGAATAATTTTAAAATTCTTCTTTGGTAATTGATCAAGCAGGCTTGTTGGAACATTATATCTCCAAAGAACCCTAACGTGTCATCTAAGTAAAGAGTATTTGCTGAATTTGTTAAGTATTAGAGGGGGTGTACTCATTTATGCTGTGCACTGTATATCACCACACATGTTTACACCTAAAGACGACCAAGAGGTTTGGACAAATGGACGATTTCCGCATACAAAATTAAAATTGTGCCATAAAGGAGTACTGTTACAAAATTTGAAGGGTCCACCTATCCGACGTTCAACCGTTTTCCAGATTTTAATAGAGTTAGCCACAACCAGACCAAAATTATAATTATCCCTTTTTTTTTCCTGTGCCAGTAAATTAAATATCTTGAAGTCTATTTGGTTTAACCTTGTCAGCTTCAATCACCCTCCATGAAACTGTAGATTGAGGATCAACCCAATTATGAAGAGCCTTAAGCTGGAACGACCAATAATATAATTCAAAATTTGGTACAGCCAGTCCTCCTGCGCTATTAGGATGTTGTAATGTGGTAAGTTTAATTCTGGGACATTTATCATTCCAGATAAACTTAGAAATTATGGAGTTTATCTCCTTGAAGTAACCTGGGGGGGGGGGGAGAAAGTGGTAGCATAGAGAAAAACAATTAAATCGAGGTAACAAATTCATCTTAACAGTGGAGATTCTTCCTTGGAGAGAGACTTTAAGATTCTTCCATCTTTGAATGTCATTTTTGACATTAACTAAAATGTTATTAAAATTGTCTCTGGCAATCATATGAATGTTTTTATATATGGTAATGCCCAAATAGATGAAAGATTCCTTAATAGGGATAAATGAGGGAATAGAAGAATTAACCTTAACATTGTTAATTGACATTAAAGCAGATTTGCTCCAATTTATTTTATATCCTGATAGGCTACTAAAATTATCAAATTCCTTAATTATACTAGACTGAAACATCAAAGTGGTCTTAATCGATACTTCAGATTTCCTGATGGCTTGCTCTAAGGGTTCAAGAGATAGACAAAACAATAAGGGGGAAAGCGGACACCCCTGCCTCGTTCCCCGCTGTAAAGGGAATGAGGGGAAAATAATATTACCAGTTATGACTGATGCTGCAGGTGAGTGGTATAATGTCTTAATCATAGAAATGAAGTGTTCACCGAAGCCGAAACATTGCAGAACTGCCCACATATAATTCCACTCTAGCCTGTCAAAGGCTTTTTCTGCATCAAGTGAAAAGACTGCACAAGGGGTTTGGTGGGAGTCCGCAAAGTCAAGAGTCGACACATATTGTCAGATGCATTGTGCCCCTTGATGAAACCAGTTTGGTCCTCCTTGATCAGACTATGAATTACCTTCTCCATACGAGAAGCAAAAACTTTAGCATAGATTTTTAGATCACATGGGATAAGCGAAATCGGTCTGTAGCTGGAACAATCTAATGGATCCTTCCCTTTTTTAAGAAGTAATGAAATCAGTGATGTTTTTTGATCTCTATGAAATACCCCATGTTCAATTGCAAAATTAAATGAGTTAAGCATAAGTATCCCTACCAAATCCCAAATTTCTAAATATAATTCAGGGGGAGACCATCTAGACCCGGCAATTTGCCCTTTTGAAGGCTTTTTAGAGAGACGTGGAGTTCCTCCAAACTTAATGGGGCCTCCAAAGATTCTTTATCTATCTGTGAGATCCGAGGCAGTTCCAGTTTATCTAAATACTGCTTACAAATTGGTTCATATAAATCTGTTTCGGCTTTATACAGATTTGTGTAAAAACCTTTAAATATGTCATTAATTGCCACAGGATTCATGGTGACCTGATCATCCGATGATTTTACTGCACTAATATATGCCTTAGACTCGCATTCTTTCAACCTAAGGGCCAATAAATGACTAGGTCTCTCTGATTCGAAATAATATTTTTGCCTAGTCCTATGTAAAATAAATTCCGCCTTTGAGTGTGAAAGTAAATCATATTCTTCTTTTAAAGAGGACAGCTGTGTAGCCTGTTGCTCAGTAAAATGATGTTTTTGTAGATTTTGTAATGATTGGATTTTATTTTCTAATTGTGTAAACTGGTGAGTTTTCGCTTTGGCAAGAGTAGAAGAGAAAGATATACAGAAACCTCGTATAGCACACTTAGTCGTTTCCCACAGTATTTGAGGATCCACATCAGAGGGCATATTAATTTCAAGAAATTCCTTAATATATTCTTTTAGAGAAGTAATGAAAGTCTGATTATTTAATAATGATATGTTAAAGCGCCATCTAGGGGACTTGGCTTTCACATCGGAAAGAGGAACACTGCACAACACAGCAGAATGATCAGATAATAAAATTGGTAATATAGAGATGGAGGAATTAGACGAAATTAAAGATGGTCTGAGAAATATATAGTCTATCCTAGAGAAAGCCTTGTGTCTATTAGAAAAAAAAGTGAAGTCCTTAGCTTTAGTATTCTGAATTCTCCAAAGATCGATTAAGTTAAGCTCAGTGATAAATTTATTCAGCAATTTAGAGGATGGATTGGCTGTTGTATCAGATTGAGATTTATCTAAAGCAGGATTTATGACAGCATTAAAATCACCACCCACCACTAGAGGGCAATCAATCTCCTCAAGTAGAGTTTTGGACATCTGTGTAAGGAATGCACTGAATCTCATTCGGACCATAAATAGAGACCAATGCTAACCTATTATTATATATCTTGCATCGGATAAAAACAAATCTACCCTTCTCATCACTGCCAAGGTGTTCAATCGTTAAATTCAACTTCCGGTTAACAAGGATAAGCACCCCCTTAGTTTTATTTTGAGCGCTGGAAAAAGCTTCTAATTTATAATACTTATTCTGGAAATGTGCCACGTCCAATTGTTTTAAATGTGTCTCTTGAATTAGGGCAGAATTACAGCAGAATTTAAACCATTCACATTCAGTGATAAAATATTTAGAGTATGCATTGAATATTCGTAATCCCAAGATTGTATTCAATAAATGAAAAAAAACAGAAGCATCTCCATTCTGTAAATAGCATGTAAACACTGATGTGCATTTTAGATACCAAACCTCCTAGATGAAAAATCCCTTTAGAAATAAGGTAAAATAAATAAAAGTATAAATGTCTGTTGTAAAAAAAAAAAAAATAAAAACAACATAAAAACATGAACAACTGACAACCATAAACAAGGAACAATTCAGACCGCACATTACCGAGAACATAGGTCTGACTGAGCAACAAAAAATAGTGATGGTTTGTGACCAATCCACTCCAACGCAAGACATGTCTCCCGAAAGGATCTCACAGCCAAAAAATATATATTTTTTAATTAAACCTACTCCCCATTAGTCCCCTCCAAAAAAAAAAGAAAAAAAGAAAAAGAGTGTCAGTCTTACCAGCAACGAGATCGTTGTACCGGATATATAGGGACAATATCCCAGTAGGAGATAGGGGAGAAGAAAAAGCAAAAAACAGGTCTAGCAAGTGTCCAAGTCCATCCTGCCACCATCCCCCCCTGGGCAGCTAGGACCGCCTCCATCCCGGCCAACAAGCCCCTCCCGCCGGGCCGGAGAAACAGCGGCCGCTGTTCCCCCGCCGTCCCCCCACAGAGCATCGGCATACGTCTGCTGCTGAGACAGGGAGCTGATAAAATCCTCCGCTTTCTGAGGGGAATCGAAGCTCTTCTGTTCCCCTTTGTGCCGTAGTTTAATTACCGCCGGATAGATGAGGAAGGGCTGGAGACCAAGCGCTGTCATCATCTTCAAAACCGGATTAAATGCCTTTCTCCTGATCGCTGTAGCTGGACTAAAGTCGGGAAAAAATAGAAGTGTGACATTGTCCTGTGCACATTTCACCGGATAAGCCTGCCTGGCACCTTTCAGGATTTCCGATCTGTCATGCCATCTTAGTACACGGAAGATGAGAGTGCGCGGCCGATCGGAGCCCCTCCCTCCGTCATACACGCGGTGCGCCCAATCAATCTCAATGTCACGGCCCCTCAAGGAAGGAATCCACTTGGAAAGATTAACTCTGAGGAAACTAGCTGCATTGGTACCCTCCTTTCCCTCTGGCAGCCCCACCAGACGAACATTGTTCCTACTGCCCCTGTCTTCAATATCCGTCATCTTCTCGGTGAGTCGTTCCAGCTTATTTCTTAAGTCCGTGACTGTCCTTCTATCCTCACGTGTATCTGCCTGAACAGAATCAACGCGGCCACGTGTCTGCTTCGCCTTGGTAACCATGGCCTCAAACTCCTCTCTTAGCTCTTTAACAGACTTGTTGGTCGCTTGCATGTCCTCACGCAGTTCGTGCAATGCTGGAATCAGCATTGAGTCCATCGCATCTCTTACTGCCGAATTCACAACCGAATTCAAAGTGCTTTGCTGTTCTTTAAGTGCTAGCTTAACACCGTTAGCAATAGCCTCGTCGAGGTTCTCTCTGGAGATAGTGGAATCTCTGAATTTTTTCTTCATTGGCGATTGCTCAATCTCTATTTTCCGATCCCCTTTGTCTGCCGAAGCACTCATGATGGGTTCAATGCAGAGTGGTTTAAATTTTACTGACAGGATCATACAATATGTGGCAAAGTGAGCAGAGCGAAAGACTAAGCCTGCATCGCCGTCGAAGGGTCACGTGATCCCCCTATTTTGTTTCCTTTGTTAAAATATGGGTATATGAATCCATTTTAGACTAAAGGACTATACAAATAAACTTCACTAGTGTTATGTAACAGCTGACAATACAAATTTGACACTATCAACCATATTTAACCAGAAGTCCATACCAGTCATCACTGCTGCACCATCTATCCTGAGTCCATACAGCCGATCTACTGGGAGCTCCCTCTTCTACACTCTTGATGGCAGCAACAATGCTGTCAGCCGTCCCATCTTCCAAAGTCATCAAGTCAAGGAAATGGTTAAAAACATAACCATCTTTATCCAAGTGTCTAAAATAAAATGAATTGGTATTCACACATTAATAAGTATCACTTGGGCCTAAATCTTTATTTAAATGCACAGCATTGCTTCAAAAAATAAACAAACAAACAAAAAAAACACCTAACATGTATATCCAGCAGGCGACTTGTGGAAACATCTGTCATTTCGTCAACCTCTAGGCTGATTGCTTTAGATGACTTTATCTCTTTAATAATAGGCAACTCTACTACCTGTGCAAGGATCCCCAGCATGTCATCCACTATTCTATGTGATTGGTAATTGTTTCTTTGATCCACCTAAAAAAGGAGGTCAATATAATTGTGGCTAAAGTTACTCAGCTTATTATTTTGTAATAAGTTTACCTTCAGTTTTTCAAAGTAATCACAACCCAGAAGCTGAGCTAAACTTAACAGCTTAGCGTAGTTGGTGTGGTAAGCAATCTCATTCTTTATTAGCCAGTAAAGACATTTGAACGCCCCTATGATGGCCTTGTGCTCAATAACAATGGTGGGCTCAAAAGCCTGCACCAATGAGTAGCCTAGACCAAGGGCAAATAAATAATGCATTATATTGGCCAAAACATGGTTAACAGGTTGCAGAAATTATTCAAATTAGTAAATTTATATTATTAGAATCAGAATCAGAATTAACTTTATTGCCAGGTACATACGAGGAATTTGTTTTAGTGACAGTAGCTCCACAGTGCGACAGAATGACAGCGACAGGACACAGATAATAATAAAAAAATAAATATAAAATGTACAAATATACAAAATGGACTATATGCAAAATAGCACAAACACAATATACAAAATAGACAGTGGATGTACAGGTATGTTTGGTGCAAATTTGAAATGTAACGTATGTGTGTTAAATAAAAAAATAAAAAGTATGATAGTGTTGTGTGTTTCATGTTTATTGTTAAGCGTTCAAATGTTCATGAGATAGATTGCCTGAGGGAAGAAACTGTTCCTGTGCCTGGCCATTCTGGTGCTCAGAGCTCTGTAGCGTCGACCAGACGGTAACAGCTCAAAGAGGGAGTGTGCTGGATGTGAGGGGTCCAGAGTGATTTTGCCAGACCTTTTTCTCACTCTGGATGAGTACAGTTCTTGGAGACTGGGGAGGGTTGTACCAATGATTCGCTCAGCAGTCCGGTAATAATTACAATTATTTACCTGATGCAAGTGCGGCCTCTTTCTTTACACTATATTGATGAGGGTCTGACAAGATGTGGCGCTCCACATAATCCTTGCGAAATACAAGAGCCCCGAGCTCTATAAAAGTTCATTTTAAGAGGCCTTTCTTTACTGAAAGCTTGTGTTGCCTGCAGATTCAGCAAAACATTCCTAAAAAAAGTGTCAATTCTTACAATATAGAATTAATTACAAATTTGCGATATAGATTTCATAAAATAAAAAATATATAATAATAAAAATAAAAGTGACATTTGTACCTAGGGCTGTAGAGTCCGGACTCGAGACGTTTTTCTATCGTCTCGGACTTGTCTTGGACTCGTTGGTATTTGGACTGGGACTTGTCTCGGACTTGGTCATTGGACTCGCCAAATGTTCTAGTTTGTCTCGACCGAGTCCAGCTATACATGCTTTTTTTTTCTCTTTCAAAACAAAACCATTAATCTGGCTCACTTGTTCGGAAAATGGGTAATGTAATTGGTTTAGTTCCATCTAGAACGGGCATTGCCATTGGTCGCCTGGTAAATGCACAGCTGCGTGCCTGTGTCATATGCCTGGCTCCGAGTATGCGCACTGCGCGGAGGCATAAATCATTTTTATTTTGGCCACAGATACAATGTCGGAAACCTGTGAAGAACTACTACTCTATGTCTGATATTTCATGTTTGCATCAGGGTGACCGGCTGAAAACTGCTGTTCTCTGTTTTACAGAGCCTTTATAGTTAATAATAGCACTCTAGGTGTTATACCTTCAGTCATTTTGAATTTGAATTACCTGAAAAAAATTTAAGTATTTTTCTTGTATTATTTCTGAACATATAACATGCATAAGAAAAGTTTGTACAAGATGTAGTTGTAGTTCATGCATCTTTTCTGCAAAGATATTTAGCGATTTGTTTAACATTTAAATCATGATGACAACTTCATGTGTGGTGCTCTTAGAATAGAGTTTTCTTTAACTAGAGGGTTAATAAAGAAAAAGTAGCTTGAATCGTGTTGTAGTTATATTTTCAAGTTGACTAGTTAAAAGCGTACAAAATCGAGAATTGGTCAAATGTTCTGAGACAATCAAGATTTTTATTTTTTTTGCCATATCGCCCAACAATAGAAACAAATAAAAAAAAAACTTCCAATTTTTAATTTCTTTAAGTTTTCAATCTTTAATTGTCTATTCTCTATAACTGCACTAAATAACACCTGTAACACTGTCTATATCCCCCATCCCCGGGGGATGTATATATTATATAGCACCTATAGAGAAGGCAAAGAGCAAACTAATGCATGCACGGCCACACACAGACACACAGACCTGAAGGTGTTTATATGCTATACAGCCTTGCTTGGGAGGGTTATATTGTACTATGGTTTCTTTAGGACAGGGGTCTTGAAACTTGGTCCTGGAGGGCTGGTGTCCTGCAGAGTTTAGCTCCAACCCTTATCAAACACACCTGAAATAGCTAATCTAAGCATACTAGAAACTTTCAGGCAGGTGTTTTGAGGCAAGTTGGAGCTAAACTCTGCAGGACACTGGCCTTCTAGGACTGAGTTTGGACACCCTGCTTTAGAACAAGTAACACGTTCAAGAATGGGAACATGTAGATTTTTTTACACTTATGTTGCTTGTTATTTGTAATATTTTCCATTGGCAGCACAGAATGTGATTGTTATACTATAATAAAAATGCTGAAAATGTGAAGTTGCACTTCAGCTTATGTGACTTTAGTGAAATTGCTAAACCTAAAGTAAATAAAATAGCCTTATTTGATCCTACAGTGTTGCTGCACATGCTTTTAGATCATTACAAATAATAATGCAGAATGATTATCTTAGAATAGAAGATATGCTGTCTCTTGTATCACATAAATTAAAGTTAAGTATGTGGGTTTTCAGTGTTTCCCATAGGCTGAGAATTTACTTGTGGTGGTGGGCAGGGCAGAGTGGGGTTGTGTGACTTAGCGCGGTGCTTGATGAGCTGGTTTAGAATAAACTAGTCAAACCAAGTTTTATGAACTCTATTTATTACAGAAAATACTCAATATCATTAACAAATAATTTAGAAATATTAAACAAATTATTCTAAAAGCATGAACATATATTTTCAAATGATCTTCAGATTTCCAAAACTAGTATTTACAAAGTTGACAGTTTTTGTCCGAGCAGTGGATTTTTCTTGGCTTTGAAAAAAACCTTTCTAAGGCCTGCCTGTATGGATAGGCTTCAGGGGCAGGTCCGTTTATACTAATTCTTAAGCAAGCAGCAAGGTGCTCTCCTTGAAGTTTATTCCGTGTCTCAGTTTTGATCTGAAATAGAAACAAACTCGCATAACCATTTTGGAAGATAGCACAAGAGAAAGTTAACTGACAATTTTCACATTGTGCTCTCTTGCATTATGGTTTAAAATCACTTACCCTGCTCATTGCTGAGAAGTCTCGCTCACAATTTACACTTGAGACAGGGATAACCAGGGCAACTGCAGCCAGTTGACTAAGGCAAGGGTATATGTCTGCCCACTCATCAAATTCACTGGCCAGCTGCTCCATAATTGCTCCTTGACTTTTGTCCTACAGGATAGAAAAGAGTTGACAATGGATTTAAAAAAAATACAGTGGTGGCCAATAATTATTAGATCACTTGTAAAATCTAAAAATCTCACTGGATTACTACAATTAATGGCAAAATATATGTTTGGAAATGTAAACTGATATTTCCTACTGACACACTACAGCAAAAGATAGAATTATTGGTATCAGTACTGACTACTAGATTTTTGGTATCGTGACATCCTTAGTATAGAGACAAAACAAAAATGCTATATTTTAGGTAAATAGGATTAAAGGAAGTGAGTATAACCTTGAATGCACCTGACAGCACATGTTCTTTGAATGATATCCACTCTTGGACAACTGTGGCATCCTGTCCAGGGAGGAATTTCCTGGTGAGAGTCTGCAGGTGGGCAATGTTGGCAGTATCATCCAAGGTTGGTGCCTGTGGCCCCAGGACACTAAGGGCTCCAAGGATGTGGAGATTCTCAAATCTGCTCTCAAGATTGCTGATGAGGCTGACGATGTAAGGTTGAAGGACCTGCAGTTATGCATGACATGACAGTTTTTTTCAGAAAAATTAGTAAAAAGTAATTCCTCAGAAATTATGGTGAAAACGTATGCATTTACATCTCTGAGAAATCTGGTCCACAGCTCTTCCCGGGGCCTCTCGTGTGCTCTATTGCTCCTCTTATCTTCATGGGTAACTCTAAAGGACCCAAGTCCAGCTGGGTCATCTAGGTCCTGATGAAATCGGGACAGGAATGACCCAGGGGGTGGAGTGCCACCTGCCTCCATGATGCCTCTCAATACTGCAATTGTGACAGGAACCTAACAAAAAACAACAACAACAAAAAATTAAAAAACATGGATCCCATCACACGGCAAATGTCTGACATAACTGCCATAAATCAGAATTAAACTGGAAAATACCTGCTCTTTGATGTGCAGAAAGTTGACGTCTGCTTTCTGGAATACTTTGGACAGCCGTGCAAGGTGGGGCAAAACATCAGCCTGCAGATAAAGTGCAGCAATAAATCTGTAGGTGGCACAGAATGTATACAGTCCTCTGGCCACTGGGCACTTTCTAAGTTCTGCCTCCTCAGCTAATGTAGCAAGCACAGCTGGTAGGTTCCTCTGCAGGTTCTGAATGGCAAGGTGCTGTGAAAGCCACCGGACATCCTTTACTGCCTAGAGGTAGAATGTTGTTTACTGTTAAAAAAACAACAACATGATAAACTGTAAGCTATGGGGATATTGTATACAAAAGCAATTGAAAGCACACCTTAATCTTTAAGTCACTGATGCCAAGGATGCTGGCTGCTGACTTTAGTTTTGCCGTTCGATTGGCACTTTTGCGGAAGTACAGATGGAGGTCTTGGAGATGGTCTCTGAATGTTCCCATGTACTTGACTTCATTGGATGAATCCTTGCATGCAAGAGCAAGTCGATGAGCAGCACATGCTACTGAAACGAGCTTGGGGAAGCTGTCAGTGAGTTGCTTTGCAACCCCATTAACCTTACCTTTGAAGAAAAAAAAAGATTTGTCAAATAACAGTGTAAAGTACAGTGTATGTTATACAGTACAATGTAAAATACTGATTGGTAATAAATTCAATACCCGTCATTACAGCGGCGCCATCTGTGCCAAGACCGTACAGTCTGTCTATTGGCAGCTCCTTTGTCTGTATGGCATCCTTTACAGCAGCAACAACTGTATCAGCTTTACCATCGTCCACAGATACCATGTCAAGAAACTGGTTAAACACTCGTCCTTCTTTGTCTAGGTATCTGAAATAAAGTGATGCTTAATTGCATATGATTCCAAGGTATTAGCATTATTGTTTTAATTCACCTTTTAACAGCTCCCATATTCATACCTGATATGTATGTCAAGCTGTCGGTTTACAGAGACATCAGTGGTTTCATCAATTTCCAGGCTAATGGTTTGAGAAGACTTGATATCCTCCATGAGAGGCTCCTCAATTACCCTTGCCAGGATCTCCAGCATCTCATCTACAATTCTGTGGGATCTGTAGTTGTTTTTCAGGTCAACCTTTGGATGGATTAACAATTTTACCATGTACATCATATGCAAATTGGATCAGTTACGGTCGGACTTATCCACCATTTAAATCAGGTTTACCTTCAGTTTGGTAAAATAGTCACACCCCAAAAGCTCAGCCAGACTTAATAGTTTTGGGTAGTTGGTGTGATGTGCTATTTCGTTTTTAACAAGCCAATACAGGCACTTGAATCCTCCTGTAACCGCTTCATGCACAACAATGATGTTGGGTTCGAAAGCCTGCACCACTGAGTAACCTATACAATCAACACAGAAATGCCTTGTTGAATAGGGAAACCTAATGTGGGTATGTAATTGCATAATATAAATCAGAACATACCAGAAGCAAGTGACATCTGCTTTTCTATGCTTTGTTTATGAGGCTCACAGGTGATGTGTCGCTCCAAGTAATCTTTCTGGAACACAAGAGCTCCAACTTCAATAAAGGTCCTTTGTGCAGGACCTTTTTTTGCTGTTGGCTTATGCTGCCTGCACACACGGCAAAACATTCCTAAAAACAAAGCCATTGATCAGTCAAATGTGGTAATATTTTAAAGCTTTAACACAGATGCTAACAGTCCTGATCATCAGACATACCATGCTTTGTGAGATACAGCCAGGACTTGAACTGTGGCATTTCAAGCCACTGTGGGTTCCACCCAGACTTCCGGTGCTTGGGATTATCTGAAATTAATGAATTATGTTTGGAGAGTCAACATTATTCACATTGTCACATAAACTCTCTCAATCTCTGGTATAGTAGGATACCTGTAGCTGTGGTGTCTTCTGGGGCAACTTCACTCGCTACCTCCACAGTTGGCCCTTCTGTCTCTACACTCGTGCCTGTCTCATCCACTACACTCTCCCTTGCCATGCCGCCACTTGGCTCTGCACTTTCTCTAACATCTGATGTCTGGTATTTGGAATATTTCTTGAATTATTTGGTCACTATTTTCCAACATAATTCACTGGGGTTTAAGGCAAGAATATTGGCCTGATGTCTAAAATGAGGCCTGCTAAATTTAAGCCCTGATTTCATATTAAATTAAATGTTGGCTTTTAACTAAAATGATTTTCTAATTTAGTTTCCCAACAGCATGTCTGACATTTCCATTGTTAAAAGTTTGCATCCTACCTGTGGTGTTTTTTGGCTCCCTTCATCTTCCTGGCACTGTCTTTTTCGCTTAAAATAGCTCTCAATTGGCTTCATTGCTGAAAGAAGGAAAAAGTCAGTGTTAGTCCAGTTTTCCATGTCACATTCAAATGTTTACAAAATAGGTAGATACTTTGTGCAAAGCTGTCTTGTGCTAATGTAAAATATTATTTACAAATGGCATCCCTTCACTACTTATTACTTAGCAATAATTTAATCAATTATTCATACATGTAAAAACTGAAGAATATTGTGGGCTCAGGGGAGCTGATGATGTGCCGCACTGGACGATCTAATCACCCAGGTGTGATCGTATATCAAATATAAGAAATATTATTCGGCTATTTTTTAGTCTTTTGGAAGCTGCATTCAAAATCCAATTGGCTCGAAAATCTGAGGGGGCGCGATTGAAATAGCGTTCCGGGAGGAGTTTTATTTCGGCTGGGCCCACCTCAGGTCTTTTTACCGCGTTTTAAAACTTATAACGTTAACTTAACGTTACTTGACACTTCCTCACTGAAGAGAAAATTACTGAAAATTCACTACATCTTTTTATGAGTAACAGTTAGTCTTTATTTTCATGAATCCAGAGAGTTTGTGAAAGAGACACCAAACAAAGTCAAGATGACTTACCTGAATTAGGTCCCGAATGAAACAGCCGTTCAGTTGATCCAGTTTGCCGCGTTGGATGACGAGTTGACTATGCAGGTTACCACCCCACCCCCTTCGCTCCTCTCTCCTCTCTCTCCCTCCCTCTCTCTCCCTCTCTCTCTCAGAAAAAAACAACGACTTGGACTTGACTTGGACTCGAACCTCTTGGACTTGGACTTGACTTGGACTCGAACCTCTTTGGACTTGGTCTTGACTCGGACTCGATAGTCCTGGTCTTGGACTTGTCTTGGACTCGACAAAGGTGGACTTGACTACAGCCCTATTTGTACCATGCTGGGTGAGGTATAGCCAGTTCTTAAAATGTGGAATTTCCAGCCAGTCAGGGTTCCATCCAGAGCTGCGACACTTGGAATCTAAAAATTATGCATTGATATTACAGCATTTCAATTTTTAGAGTTCTCCTTGCTTTGCCAAACACTGCCTGTTCTCTCTGTGAATGGGACACTTGGAACTATGCTGCTTGATCACCTGCACCTTCCTGTGCTACACTGGTGGCCACTGCTGCTTCATCTCCCTCAGCACTCTCACTACTTAGGCCAGCAGCGTCACTGACCAGCTGGACCTGAAAATAAGCCTAAATCGTAGTTCTGTCTCTGCATTTTGTTTCATTGTTGACCGCTATTGTAATTTCACATCAAATTAAGTATGACACAATTCTAATTAAGGCTTCAACATTTATTTCCTGCTATTTCATGCTAAACGCAAAGTTGCTTAAGTTACCTGTGGTGCTGTTGTCCCTTCCTCATTCTCCTTCCTCATTTTCTTGAAGTATCTCTGGATACTCATATCTGCTGCTGCCTAAATGAAAAAAAAAAATATATATATAGATAGATAGATAGATGGATAGATATAGTACGGTAACCTTAGCTACAGTTAGTAGTCTTTGTCTTTCTAACTGTCATAGACCCAAAATAGTAGTTCCCGCTTTGGGCTAATTCAAAGCTATGAGCTCCGGACATGACATTTATTAATTTGTTCACTTGTTTTAATAAATCGTTCCCTCGTTTTGATTTAACTGAAATGAGGGAACAAATTAGTAAAACGAGACTAGCGAATAATGAGCTGGGTCAGCCTCATTTAGTAAAACGTGGTGACAATAAAATATATACTGTATACATTTCCCGCATGTCTTCGTGCCCTTTACAAAGCTACTACCAAAGTCAGAACAGTTATGTGAGAAAAAAAAAGTTGCTTTACCTGGTTTTGTGAAATATATCCACCTCTGTGGGTCTCTGCAGAGCATGTGAGATTGTCTGTGGGAGTGTCGACAGTTCTTGAGCATACAGAACGAGCAGTACGAAACGCGCGCCCAGGTAAAGTCAATGTTAGGGATGCAACGATTACAGATTTTGCTGGTACATTTATTGTCTGAGGAATAATCACGGTTTTATGATTATGCATTTATTCTTTTCCCAACATTACTAATGTATAAAATCACATGAACACTCTTTAGATGTTAAAGTGTTATTTATTGCTGGCTTTTGAAACAGAAATAACACTGTAACCAACAATACAGCACAAAATAATAATGAACAAAAGTCCATCTCTCCCATTAGGATTAAAAAAGGTGACCGCTGCTCTGTAAACATTCATGACAGTATTTCTCTTTTGAAAATAAGAAATGGAAATAGATTTAGTATAGTAATAGTATTTAATGTTTTCAGTTTGTACATTCTTTACATTTTCTTTTGGACCTGGGGTAGAGAATTTGGAAACATGGTGAAAAAAAAAAAATGTTGTTGGTTTTTACTTATGAATAATACTACAACAGGGATGGTAAATAACAAAGTTAATGAAGTATTATTAATATACGACTAATATTAACTTTATTTATCCCACAGGGGAAACTGTTACTAATGATGGAAATAAACTGAAATATTATAATCAATTGTAATCAAATGTCATCCATACGTATTCATTTTAATAATCTTTATAATTTGTATAATTTTACATGTGGACTGAGAAAATCATGTCTATTGTTTTGGTTTGTGAGATCGGATATCGCGCTGCACACGTGTAAATACATTCAGGAGGACACAAATTTCTTGAACTCTGCCCCGCGACTTTTATTAATAAAATAGATTAAATAGCCTAATGGAGAGATACAGACGCAGGTAAGCTAATTCACACAGGTAACTGTCACTTCTCTCTCTCTCTCTCTCTCTCTCTCGATCGATCGATCGATCGATCGAATAATTAATTCAAGTAGTTAAATGTTATAATTAATTAATTAAAATAAATGTGATCTTACCGCACTATTTCATCTCATTCTGATCTGAAGCGGGCATAATGCTGAGCTAACGAGCCTAACTGAGCTAACTGTAGCTTTGTGTCAGGTGGTTCTTGCCTTCACGTTGTGCATTCAAATCGTTCAATGTACAGCTAGCCGTGCATTATCCCTTATGTATTCGCTCTTTAGCAGCAGTTTTTTTACGGCAATATTTAAATGACACCCTGGTAATTCTTGGTGTACTCAAAATGGTCCCACACTATCGACAGGCATTTCTCTGGTGGAAATAAAGCTTCACTGTTTGGTTCCTCTGTCACTAATCTAATGCGTGTATTAGCCTCTGTGTCTCTGATAAGCACGTCATTTTAAGCTGGTGCACCACTAGTTTAACTTTGTTTTTGTTTTGCGCAAGCTGCAACAGTTCCGTTCCGTGCAACAGAAACACTCGGTTTTGCAGAACCTTACGATTAATTAACCGTGACGTTTTAAAGCACGGTTAATCGCGAAACCGGTTAATCGCTGCATCCCTAGTCAATGTGTGTGAAGCACTGATTTGAGTTTCATTAAATGACTATCCCTATAGTTTAAATTCTGGGTATCTCTTGTTCTTTGAAACCACAATAATTGAGAAGACTGCTGACTTGGCAATGGTCCAGAAGACAATCATTGACACCCTCCACAAAGTAGATAAGTCACAGAAGGTCATTACTGAAAGGTGTGGCTGTTCACAGAGTGCTGTATCAAAGCATATTAAATGCAAAGTTGACTGGAAGGAAGGAATTGGGTAGGAAAAGGTGCACAAGCAATAGGGATGACCGCAAGCTTGAGAATACTGTCAAGCAAAGCTGATTCAAACACTTGGGAGAGCTTCACAAGGAGTGGAGTCTTCAGGAAAAGGGCTACCAAGCCACTTCTGAAAAGGAAACAACATCATAAGCATCTTACCTGGGCTAAGGAGAAAAAGAACTGGACTGTTGCACAGTGATCCAAAGTCCTCTTTTCCGATAAAAGTACATTTTGCATTTCATTTGGAAATTAAGTTCTGGAGTCTGGAGGAAGACTGGAGAGGCACAGAATCCAAGCTACTTGAAGTCCAGTGTGAAGTTTCTGAAGTCAGTAAGCCTTTCTGCTCATTGTGGAAAAGCCTCAGCAGCAGATTAACGGTGATAACAGCACTGCGGCTAAGACTGCAAGAGTATATTTCAATCTAATAGTATAATTTCGGTGACATTGTTTCAAAACCTGCTCCACAAGTGTTCAAGTGTCCCACTTTTTCTAAGGGAAAGCAGTTCCGCCCCATGTGCTTTACCATTCTCTTTCTCTCAGGAGTCTAAGATGAGGAAACAGTGGAGTCGCTGGACTGAATGAACGGGACGGATTGAACTCACCCTGGCCCATATACCGCAAGCCTCACTTTTCCTACAGCGAGGGGATTCGGTTTGGTCTCTTTGAGGGTTCCGAGGAAGACTTTGCTAATAAAACTACTGTTATTGATAGCTTCTATGCAGAGGAATAGTTGTAGTAGTTGGAACATCATGGAGGAGCTGGGTGATGTTTTTTTTTTTTTGCCTTTTATGTGATTGGACAGTGGAGATTTGACTGGAAGTGAGTGAGAGAGAGAGGGGGGGATGGGATCAGGTAAGGTCTGAGCCGGGATTTGAACTCGAGATGCCCGAAGTGCAACCGTGTCATATGTCGGCATGCTGCCCATGAGGCTCTAGGCGGTGACACCTTTGGCTGAATTTAACTTTAATAAGCACTTAAGGATGCCAATAAGTCGGCCATCCTCAACTGCCCTGTTTTTCTGTCTGGACTATTGGTTCGGCTTTGGATGGCTTTGCTGAATGTTTCACAGCTAGAAATCATCACAAGTGGTGCACCATTTTCTTCATTAATGGCTAGTTCTTTTCCTGTCTCAAGTCAGCCCAAGCTGTCATTTACTCAGCAGCACTCCAGGCCAGCATCGGCACCTGCTCAGCCCCAGCTTCATGGTGGCTCAGGAGTCATCACAAGTGATGTCATTCCAAACCAAGTAAGACCAATCTTCTGATGCTTCCAGTCACCCCAAAGTATCTTGACTCAGCAGCACTCTAAACTAGAGGTTTGCATTCCCGACCAGATTTCTTGCGATGCGGGATTAAATTCCCGAATAAAACGCGGCAGCGGTCGGTAACTTTGGTGCAATTTTAACGGGAGCAGGCGGTCTAACAATATCCCGTTCCCGACATCCTTTCAGAACTGCATATCTGTGCTTTATTCAAGCACTGGTACAGCCTGCACTCGACTATTATGCACGCGCTGCATGCATGAACCAGTGCTTCGTTTTATTTGCGAGATCTGTGCGCAGCATGTGCATAACGATGCTCAGAGCAGGCTGTACCGGTGGTGAATATATACGGCCCACAGACAGAACAGGCAGGTTGTCGATGAGTGACACAGCAGAATAAAGATGGAGCAAAATGTGGATGCGCTGTCCTTGAAGAACATTAAACTCCGTTTTGTTTATATATTTCTTAGCCTATAAATAACATAAATAATATTAAATGACAGATGTCGAATTAATTAATTTATTTTTCTTTTGCGACACTTTTCCTAGCAAGATGTTAAACGAATTTAGTATTTTGACAAGACGATGTTACGACCCCTGGCTCAAAGGAAAGCAACAAAAGGAGGGATGCACGCAAACATAAGGCTCAATGAGAAAAGGCTTTATTTTTTTTAATTAAATATATTTATTTATTTTTTTTTTTTTTTTTTTTTTAATATTAATTAATTAATTAAATTTAATTAATTAATTAATTAAATTAAATAAATATATTTAATTAAAAAAAAAAGAAAAAAAAGGCTGTGAATGATGATAGTATAGCCATGCATATGTACTGTCATGTGTTATCTGTGCTACTGACAGGCCAAAAAAAAAAAAAAAAAAAAAAAAAAAAAAAAAAGAGAAAAGGCTTTATTAAGCTCAAAAGTAAATCATTATAATAGAACAAAACACAACAGAAAAGATAACAATATATATGGAAACGTCAGCATCATCAGTGTGTAAAGCAGGGTGTCTGGCTGTTAATGTAATGTGCCGTTGTAGCAATGTAAATGTGCTCAAACAATATAAATCACACCAAACACAACCCAAAATCCCAAATCTGAGCACACTTCGCCTACATTTTTTTTTTTTTTTTGCTCCGCAACAATTGTTCGTATTGTGTTGTAAAGGTTAAACGAATTGTATCCTGACAAGACGAATAAAAATAAGGAATACAATTTTTGTACATATTTATTTTCTCTGACACTTTTTTTCCCCCCTACTGTGTTGGCAGAAAAATGTTAAATGAATTTTGTGTTTTAAGACACACAATTCGTTTAACATTTTGCTGTCAATAAAAGACTCTTGACTAGACGAATAAAATAACAAATACAATTTTGTGCAGACTTCACTTTTATTTGTTAGCCTATCTTGCTTTCTTTCAGTAGAGGAAATTTAAATGTGTGATTCTGGAAACGAGATCTAAATTTAGTGGGAACGGTCAGGTCGGGAGGAAAATTATTCAAAGCGGACAGCGGGTAAACAAAGAGTGAATATATCGCGGGAGCGGGTGGGTGCGGTATATAACCTCGCGGGAGCGGGACTTAAAACACAGTCCCGTGCAGACCTCTACTCTAAACCATTGTCAGTGCCTGCACCAAGCTAGAGGCAGAACCTGAAGTGAAACAAGGCTTCTCTACAGCTAAGTGCTATCCCTTCCCGAAGCGCCAGAGGCCCCACCTTAAGTTAGTGCTGGACCCTGAGTAGCCCCAGCAGCTCTGATGCTCCAAAACCACGGAGGTTGTTCCGTCGAGGCTGGACCATCCTCAAAACCCCTCGCTTTGGGGCATGGTTTTCACTTTGGTCTCAGACAACAATGCCAACGTCCTCCAAGCCAAAGTTCAAAACTTGCTAGCAAAGGGTGCTGTGAGCTTTTTTTTTTTTTTTTGAGCTTTTACAGCCACTACTACTTTATTCCAAAGAAGGATGGCAGCCTCAGGCCCATGCTCGATTTGAAACATCTGAATTGCACCCTGATAAAGCAGCCATTCAGAATGCTACACTTGAAGCAAATCTTCTGGCAAATCCTCCCAGGGGATTGGTTTTATTGGGGAATCTAAAAGATGCATAATTTCATATTCAAACAGTCCCCATCACAGACCATTCTTGAGATTCACGTTTGAAAGGGTGGCTTACCAATATATACAGTCTTACAGTCTGTTCCATCCTGGAGTTTGCCCATGGTACTTAAGGCTCTATGAGGCCCTTTATTTTAGCTGCTCAAAATGACCAACCTTTGGTCTCTCTTGATAAAGACTGCCCTCCTGCTGGCTTTGGCTTCAGTCAAGTGAGTGAGCAACTTGCAGGTTTCTTCAGTGGACACGTCCTGCCTTGAGTTTGGACTTAATAACAGTAAATTTGTTCTTTTGCTGAGAATAGGAACTGTGTACTGTTCGTTTGGGAATTACACTCAAAATGTAATTTTGTAGCAAGATAATGTTTTTTTTGTTTGTTTTTTTTGTTTTTTTTACTAATGTATTTTTAGTCAGGTTATTCATGTTTTTACTCCACATTTGTGCAGTTTTTGGAGGATTGATGATATTTTTTTAAATTTATACAAATATTTTATACAAAAACAGCTTTTTATGTAAAATTCACTTTATAAAAAGACACATTTCTTTTCATGCACAACTTTCATTCATGGGGATAACATGGATAATTTGACATGGTTTAGTGTAAGAGTTTTAAAATAAATAAAAAATTTAACCAGTAGATGGCATTAGAGCTCTACCATTTGACTAACTGAAAGACATATTTTCTCAAGTTTTTCTCAATGTAATGCTGTCAGTGGAAGCAAGTGCTGAAGGTCTGGGAGCAGTGTTACTGCAAGAAGGCCAACCAGTGGCATTTGGCTCGAGGTCTCTTACTGAGTGTCAAAAAAGATATGCCCAAATAGAGAAGGAGCTCTTGGCGATTGTCTATGGCTGCGAGAAGTTCCATCAGTATGTCTATGGGAAGACAGTACAAGTGGAGACGGATCATAAGCCCCTGGAGACAGTATTCAAAAGGTCTCTCCAAAAAGCTCCTCCAAGACTCCAGAGAATGCTGATGAGATTGCAGCTCCATGATTTACATGTCAGCTACAAGCCTGGCAAAGAGTTGTACATGGCAGACACGCTGAGCCGAGCCTACTTAAAAGAACAATCCGAGCCACTCCTGGAAGATGAGTTACAAGTTCATTCTTTGTCAGTTTGTTTGCCAATTTCAAAAGAGAAGCTGAATACATTCAGAACTGCAACAGCAGAAGATGAAGAGTTGCAAATTGTCATGGAAGTAGTTCAGTCAGGATGGCCTGCAGACATACGACAAGTTCCAGCAGACATAAGAAAGTACTGGAAAGAACTTACCTGTTCCGACGGGTTACTTTTCAAGAACTGGCGAATTGTTGTCCCACAAAGCTTGAGAGCAGACATGTTAGCAAGAGTACATGAATCTCATCTCGGTATTGTTAAATGTAAGGAGAGGACAAGAGATGTCATGTTCTGGCCCAGCATGGCAAAGCAAATTGAGGATGTCGTGTTGAAGTGTACTATCTGTAATACTTTCAGACGGAGTAACAGCAAAGAGCCACTCATCTGCCATAACATTCCAGACCGAGCATGGGCGAAAGTAGGAGTAGACTTGTTCCACTTCGACAGAGGTGAATATCTACTGTGTGTGGATTACTTTTCTAAGTTTCCAGAGATTGCCAAACTTACACAGACAACAAGCAGACATGTTGTGACGGCTCTCAAATCCATCTTTGCGAGACAGGGGATCCCGGATGAAGTGGCGTCGGACAATGGTCCACAATTCTCAAGTGCAGAATTCGGATTATTTGCAGAAAACTGGGAGTTTGTACATACCACCTCTAGTCCTGGATTTCCCCAGTCAAATGGACAGAGTGAACGAACAGTCCAGACAGTAAAGAGCATGTTAAAAAAAGCAAAGGAGAGCCAAAGAGATCCTTATACTGCTCTATTGGAGTACAGAAATGCTCCTTTGGATGGTGTGAAACTATCTCCTGCACAGCTGCTCATGGGTCGAAGACTGAAAACAAAACTGCCTACACCAGCAAAACTGTTGAGACCCCAGCTTTACAGAAATGTGCATAAGACCATCAAGGGCAGGCAGCTGAAACAGAAACGTTACTTTGATTGTGGAGCAAAACAGTTACCACCTATAGCAGACGGAGAGAAAGTGAGAGTAAAAGTCAGAAATAACTGGCAACCAGCAATTGTGTTGAGGAGTCATGAAAAACCCCCAGGTCATATGTGATTCAAACGCCTGATGGAAACACCTTCAGGAGAAACCGGCGACACCTGCTGAAAACCAGAGAAATGACTTTTCCACAACCACGCTCTCTGGAGCTGGAAGAATGTTCTTCAGTAAACAGTGAGCCTGCAGATAGTGGTACTCCAGTGCAGTCACCTGCACTGTCACCAGCGAAAAGACCTGTAACACCAACTGTGGACAAGGAAGAACAGGTCAAAAGGTCACGATGGGGTAGACTGATTAGACCACCAAAACTCTATTCTCCATGAAAGCATTGTGGATGTGTAAAAGTTGTTTATAATCAGTAGGTTATGGGAACACAAAACTGATTTAAGTTCTAAAGTTAAAACAATAGGAGTTGTGTTGCTTAAACTGTTCTGTTGAGGAATATATTTCTTAAGAAGGGAGATGTAATGTATGGTAATTGTGTTATTACTCCTTACCTGTTGATGACGCTCTTCGTCTGGAAATGTGTTGTGCATATAACCTGAAGGGAATAAGCAGTTGAGTAAAACAGATCGTCATGTTCATCTTGTGTCTCTGTGAATTATTAAAATATACATTCAACAAATATCACAAACATCATGTGTGGCTTTTTTTTCACGCTGACATAAAAACAGATATCATTCCAATTCATTTTTTTATTTGTAGATCTAGAAAGTGTTGACAGGTGTACAAAGTATCATGCCATTTGGACTAAGAGAACATTTCTTTAAAAATTCAGCAAACATCCTCTGGTGTCCAAAAATACCCCAAACAGTGTACAAGGGTTAAGAGCACAAGTTATTACTCTCTCTGCTCTTCCTCCCTTCTTTAGTAACTCAGGGAACCAGCGTCACGTTAGTAACCAGTATGGTTTTCTTTTACTTGTTGTTTTCAACAATTTAATGGTGGTTTGAGAAACATTCATACTGATTGCAAACATCGGGAGGTCAGAATAAATATTATCTGAATGGTTTAATTTTTATATTTATTTATATCTAGTTCACGATTTTTGAAACCATATATATATATATATATATATATATATTTTTTTTTTTTTTTTTTTTTTTTTTTTTTTTTAATGTTACAACTCTGACATGTAAAATGTAGTAAATCAAACATTCAGTAATATTTCTCAGTACAAAGCCTGTGCCTGTAACGAAGAACTTCTCTGTTGTGTTACTTTCAGTTCCTGTTCTCCTGCACAATTTATTTCTGATCAGCTCCTCATTAGTTTCCTTGGTTACTTATTGCTCTCAGGTGTTTCTGTTTCATTAACCCCATTATTTATACTCCATGCTTTGTTCAGTTCCTTTGCTGGTTATTTGTTATTGTTACGTTTGTGTTTGTGCTACACCTGCCTTGTTTGCTCTTGGATTTATAATTAAAAGACTTGGATTTCTCTCCTTCGTTGTGCCTCTTTAGAGCACCAGCATGTTACAGTGCCTGCAATGTTTTAACAATAATTGGATAATATACAGTATTTACCCAAATGAATGCATCAACATATTTATACTTTCTACTGTTTTCTCGGGTTTCACGTCTTTTTCCTTTCACATTTTTTTTCTTTCAAAATTTAAAGAGAACCTTTTTTAAATGATTTTTTTATTGAACTTTTTTACTTTAATTTTAGACCTGATAGAAGAGATCAAGGAGATTGAAGAACTGATTGAAGATGGGGAGAATCATCATGTGAAAACTGAAGAAACAAACTGGAGTTCCTCATTTAAAAAAGGAGAGAAAATATGGCCTCAGTGTGCAAAGAGTCTCTCATGCG
This sequence comes from Schizothorax lantsangensis, assembly GCA_027422415.1. Lineage (NCBI taxonomy): Eukaryota > Metazoa > Chordata > Actinopteri > Cypriniformes > Cyprinidae > Schizothorax > Schizothorax lantsangensis. Next base: position 14,099,732 of record CM049843.1, on the reverse strand, counting down.
AGCAAAATCTTGATATTCACATAAAATATCATCTTGAAGGGAAGCTGTACACATGTAATCAGTGTGAAAAGACTTTCACAATAAAAGGAAACCTTACGAAACACATGAATATTCACACTGGGGAGAAGCCATACACATGTGGTCAGTGTGGAAAGACCTTCAGACTAAAAGCAACCCTTAAAAAGCACATGAATATTCACGCTGGGGAGAAGCCGCACACATGTGGTCAGTGTGGAAAGACCTTCAGACTAAAAGTAACCCTTAAAAAGCACCTGAATATTCACGCTGGGGAGAAGCCGTACACATGCAGTCAATGTGGAAGGAGCTTCAGACTAAAAGCAACTCTTAAGCAACACATGAATATCCACACTGGAGAGAAGCCTTACGCATGTGGTCAATGTGGGAAGAGGTTCAGACTAAAAGCTACCCTTAATGAACACACAAGGATCCACACTGGAGAAAAGCCATACACATGTGATCAGTGTGGGAAGAGTTTCACACAAAAAGGATACCTTGATGCACACCTAAAAACCCACACTGGAGAGAAGCCGTACACATGTGATCAGTGTGGGAAGAGTTTCACACAAAAAGGAGCCCTTAATGTACACATGAGGATCCACACTGGAGAGAAGCCGCACACATGTAATCAGTGTGGGAAGAGTTTCAGACTTAAGCAACCCCTTAACGATCACATGAGGATCCACACTGGAGAGAAGCCATACACATGTAACCAGTGTGGAAAATGTTTCAGAAAATATAGTGGCTTTAAAAAACATCTGCTTATTCATTCTAGAGAAAGACTAGCTAATCGTGACCTAAGCAGTAAAACATTTTTTAGGGCAGATTTCCGGAAGAACCACCTGAAAGTTCATATAAAGGAGAGGCCTTATGTATGCTATTTATGTGGAAAGAGTTTTGGTCAAATGGTTGCACTAAAGATACACCAGAAAAGACACAGTGGTGTGAAGGATTATGTTTGCTCTGAGTGTGGAAAGACTTTCGTTACATATGGTGCAATGAAAGTGCACAAGACAGTTCACACTACAGAAACACCTTACAAGTGTTCACACTGTGACAAGAGATTCAAACGGTCAACATATCTGCAAATACATGAGAGGATCCACACTGGAGAGAAGCCGTATACATGCGATCAATGTGGGAAGAGCTTCAGACTAAAAGAAACGCTTAATCAACACATGAATATCCACAATGGAGAGAAGCCGCACACATGCAATCAGTGTGGGAAGAATTTCACACAAAAAGGAAACCTTAACAAACACATGAAAATCCACACAGGAGAGAAGCTACATACATGTGATCAGTGTGGGAAGGGTTTCTTAGAAAAAGGAAACCTTAAAGAACACATGAATATCCACACTGGAGAAAGGCCACACACATGTGATCAGTGTGGCAAGAGTTTCACACATAAAGGAAACCTTATGAAACACATCAAAAGACACACTGGGGTGAAGCCACACAGATGTGATCAGTGTGGGAAGAGTTTTGCAGAAAAGGCAACCCTTAAAGAACACAAGAGGATCCACACTGGGGAGAAGCCATACACATGTGATCAGTGTGGGAGGAGTTTTACACAAAGAGGAACTCTTTACGAACACATGAAAACCCACAGTGAAGAAAAGCCATTTACCTGTGATCAGTGTGGGAAGAGTTTCAAACGAAAAGAAGGCCTTAATGATCACATGAAAATCCACACTGGAGAGAAGCCGAACACATGTGATCAGTGTGGGAGGAGTTTTACACAAAGAGGAACCCTTTATCAACACAAGAAAACCCACACTGGAGTAAAGCCATACACATGTGAACAATGTGGGAAGTTTTTCAGAAATTCAAGTTTTTTTAAAGTACATCTGCGTACTCATTCTAGAGAAAGACAATATAACTCTGACCAGTGCAGTAAAAATAATTTCAGGGCAGATTTCCTGAAGGGCCACCTAAAATGTCATAGAAAAGAGAGTCCTTACGTATGTGATTTATGTGGAAAGAGTTTTAGTCAGGTGGTTGCATTAAAAATACACCAGAAAAGACACAGCGGTGTGAAGGGTCATGTTTGCTCTGAGTGTGGCAAGGCTTTTTTTACAGATAGTGACCTGAAACTGCACAAGACAGTTCACACTACAGAAACACCTTTCAAGTGTTCACACTGTGACAAGAGATTCAAACGGTCAGAATATCTGAGAATACATGAGAGGATCCACACTGGAGAGAAGCCTCATGCATGTGATCATTGTGGGAAGTGCTTCAGACTAAAAGGAACCCTTAACGATCATTTAAAAATCCACACTGGAGAAAAGCCACACACATGCAATCAGTGTGGGAAGAGTTTTGCACAAAAAGGAAACCTTAACAAACACATGAAACTCCACACTGGGCAAAAGTCTCACACGTGTGATCAGTGTGGGAAGACTTTCAGAAAATCAAGTGTTTTTAAAGTTCATCTGCGTACTCATTCTAGAAAAAGACAATATGACTGTGGCCAGTGTGGTAAACATTTTTTAAGCACAGGTGCCCTGAAAAAGCACTTGAAAGTCCATACAAAGGAAAGGCCTCATGTGTGTTCTTTGTGTGGAAAGAGTTTTAGTGAGCTTGCTGCTTTAAACCATCACCAGAAAAGGCACAGCGATGTGAAGGATCATGCTTGCTCTGAGTGTGGGAAGACTTTTTTTACTGATAGTGAACTGAAACAGCACCAGACAGTTCACACTACAGAAACACCTTACAAGTGTTCACACTGTGACAAGAGATTCAAACGGTCAACACATCTACAAAAACATGAGAGGATCCACACTGGAGAGAAGTCGTATCACTGCCATTCATGTGGGAAGAGATTCACTCAATTATCTTCTCTAATCTGTCATAAATTACATGTCTGCATGTCTGAAATTATAGTAAGTAGTTCCAATTTCTGATCCTGTACTTGCAGGTATGATAGATGGTAGATAGGGCTGCATTAAGTAATTGTTTTGATAAATGATTAATCAGAGATTATTAAAATGAGTAATCAACTAAATTTTGATTATTTCACAGATTAATCAGTAGCTTTTATTGATTTTTCGGCTTTTGGAGTTTGTTAATGTTGACTTGTACCCATTCTAACTGATAAATAAAATAAGGGAATCACTTAAGTCTTTGAAAATGTGTTTTTAATAAACTGAGTATTATCCTCTTCAGGTATTTTGTCATCCTCAGAAGTCATCAATACACCAACTTTGCTTAGAACTGAAACACAAAAACAAAAGGGCATTTCACAACACATAGGAGGCTAAAATATTCATCATTCATTCATTTAGATCCCTTTGTGTGTGGATGGCCAGCAATCTTGAGAACACTGAGGCTTGTGGGCTTGTGAGCATAGATACACAAATATATACATACATACATACAGGGCATGACATTAACACCCGCTGGTAACACAGTCACTCCTACTAGCCACTCTTGTGGGTTGAATTTTATATACAGTAACAGCTTGTCCGGGACAAGTCGATTTTTTTTGAAGGGTCAAGTGAAAAGAGAATTTTACTTTCCCGACTGGACAACTAATCTCATTAAAACATCTAATTGCACCGAAATTTCGGTGAGAACGGTTCTGATTTTATTACATTCGGTGTAGCCTAAACGGCGACTGATAATGGAAAATAAGTAACAACAAGGTCGCGCCAGTTGAAGCTCACGCAGCCTGTCTGTGAGAGAATCTCGTGGAGAAATCGAAACAAATGAACGCAACTGCGCACAGAAGAAACATAATTAAGTTACATTTTTATATTTATAACATATACAGCATAGTTAAGCAACATGACAAGACCAAGAGAGGGAAGTTCCCTGAAAACCACGATTGCAAATTAGAATTATACAAGAATTAAAACGAGTAGTTAATATTTCAGTCCAATATTTGAATTTGAATTTATTGAAAGGATATATTGTCAACGTAGACTGTTTTTACTTGGAAAATTGTTCCAAACAAATATCACAGTTGCGCATCTCTGAGCAACACACTGCGGTGTTTCGTTACTAAATGATTCGTGTTTTTGAATTTTGAATCATTTGAGTCAACGATTCAGTGGTCCATTCATTAAGAAAGGCACTTGCTTCATTCCTGAATGAATCAGCTGTCTGAACGAATCCTTTGAAGGCATGCTTCAATGACTCATTGATTAAGATAGTCACTTGCTGCCACCTACTGGCGGTTTACTTTCATAGTAGCCTATCTTTGCATTTTTTCCAACATTTCATATTTTGTATATTAAAAAAAAACATTATATATTCTGTTATAATTCTGCATGCAGTGTAAATTCATTCATGCAATATTTCAGCTACATTGAAGTGTCTGTGTAAATACATCTGAATGCTGTTCCAGTCACTTCTGTTTCTTCTGCAGTGGAAAGATCGATTTTGTAGATATTGATTTCATATGACTGGGAATAGCCCTATATTATCATATTATATTAAGTGAAATTATTAATAAAATGTAAGAATTTGATATGAAAGATGATGCATGCATTTAATACAGTTAGGGAAAAATGCTCTTTAAATAGGTCAAAAATGACCTGGAAATCAATTTAAATACAATTTTGTATGCAGTATTAAGTCATATAAAATGTAATTGCCAAAAACAAAATTGTGGCCAGTGAAAATGCTGAGTGGCTAGTAAATTTGGAAAACCACTAGCCACAGTGGCCGGTGAGCAAAAAAAGTTAATGTCAAGGCCTGTATATACAGGTGCAACTCAATAAATTAGAATGTCGTGAAAAAAGTTCATTTTTTCTTGTAAGTTATTTCAAAAAGTGAAACTTTAATATATTTTAGATTCATTGCATGTAAAGTAAAACATTTCAAAAGTTGTTTTGGTTTTAATTTTGATGATTAGAGCTTACAGCTCATGAAAGTCAAAAATCAGTATCTCAAAATATTAGAATATTTACATTTGAGTTTCAATTAATGACCATCCCTACAGTATAAATTCCGGGTATCTCTTGTTCTTTGAAACCACAATAATGGAGAAGACTGCTGACTTGGCAATGATCCAGAAGACGAACATTGACACCCTCCACAGAGAGGGTAAGTCACAGGGGGTCATTACTGAAAGGTGTGGCTGTTTACAGAGTGCTGTATCAAAGCATATTAAATGCAAAGTTGACCAAGTACTCCAGAGTGCAGTCTGGACGATTGGGGCGGGGCGACACCCCCCCAATTCCATTGGTTTATAACAGGGCAAATCTTATTGGTGTAGACCCGAGCATGCGCATTCCTTTGTGTACGATTTTGTAATTGATTTGACCATATTACAGAAATATGTGCTAACTCTAGAATCATAGGCCTATCTTAATTATTATCTGTTTAGTAACCATGGTAATTTTAGTCAGATGAAGTCATTGTTTACAAATAAACTCTTGATGACGGCACCTCCGGGTTCTTCAGGCTGAATAGCGCTTCATTCATAATTCCTTGAGGATCGGCAGGCCGCGGATCAGCACTAAATTGGGATTTTATATGCAAATTATGATAATTTAGATGTATTTTAGCGGTAGACAAACACGGACATAAGCGGCTGATTTTACATTTAAAGCACAACCGTTTTTTGTTGTTGTTTAAAGAGATGAGTTACGTTGCTCAATGCGTCACAAACTTGTAGGTTATAAAGTGCAAATAAATGTTTTCATGGCAAGCGTGTTTCCTTGTTTATATCTTAATAAAATAGTTGAGCCTATATTGATTCTCTTAAAGTTTTTAAAGGTTCCTATAGTAAATAAGTGTCTGTGACATCAGATATTAAAAATCTAATTATTTCTGTATCCACATCATCATTGTGTGCGTGTTCTAATCTGTGTACGGGATGAATTTAGATTCAGTTATTAACACTCAATCATTGTAGCCATATAGACCTGCATAACTATCGAATAGTAAATCACTCGGATGTGCAATAGGTACGTGAGCACTTTTAATTAATAAAAGAGACCTTCTCTGTGATTAATATTTTTTATTTATTAAAGACTATAATAACTAAAAATCTAAAATCAATATAGTAGAATTCCTGATTCTTTTTAAAGGACTGAGCCACAAAACCAGTAATTTTAATTTGTGCATCGAGTCTATAAAAGTATAAATAAAAATTTTGCAGAGAAAATTAACATTTATTGCTTAAATACGCACTAAAGCACATTAATAATAATATTTGCTGTAGGTCAGATTTAATAACAGCTGTTTTAGTAAACAAAAACATTTAAAATAGTCCTATGCAAAAAAAAAAAAAAAAAAATGTTTCAGCAAGGTTTTATTCCCATTATCCACACATCGATCCCGTATCGTATTATTGTCTTATTTGTCACCGCAGTTGCTCTTTAAAATAAAACCATTTGCGGGGTAATGAACTACAGTGTAGGCTATTATCATCGTAAGTTTTTGCTTATCCACCGGTCCTAAAATAAAGAATATGGCTACATATAAATATACATTATACAAAACAGATAAATCTCAAACAGTGGATCATTTTTATCAACATCGCCCAGCTAAAACTGCTCAATGTTAAAGTATGTCTGCTTCGTGTACTGTGAAAAGTGCAATAATATCTGACTTAATTTAACGTGCAACCCACCTGTTGAGATTGAGGATCACTATTTACGTTCATCACACAGAAACATAATTAATATTTCTCATAGGTGAGGCTATTTATAGCATAGGTAGTCCACGAATTAAGAATTTGTTTCCCAGACTTAATTCTCTGTTCTGCCCGAAGTGGCTGCCACTTTTGTCTATACTTGACTATGGTGATGTTTTATACATGCATGTTTCATCTCAAAGTTTACATGCACTGGACACTGTATATCATGGAGCTCTGAGGTTCATTACTGGTTTTAAAGTCCTCACTCACCATTGTGATCTGTATGAACGTGTTGGATGGCCTTCTCTATCAATGCGGAGACTTCAACACTGGTATATCTTCATATATAAGGCTATTTTAGGTCTACTTCCATCCTACCTTCTGACCTACATCAGTGTAATTAATATTGGGACTTACAATCTTCGTTCCCAGGATCTTTTCCATCTGTCTGTTCCAAAGCTGGGCTGGGAAAAAAAGCGTTTAAGTATGCTGCTCCTTCTACATGGAACAAGTTACAGAAATCCATGAAACTTAATAAGCTGGTCTCATTGGTCGCTTTTAAGAGGATGTTAACTGACTTGGAGGCAGCCACATCTGGCTGTAGATGTTTTGCATGATGTGTTATGGATTGTGGTTGACTTTAAAGGATTTGCTATTTCAGTTGTTTAATGTTATTATTATTTTTGTGTATTTTGTGTCTGTATGTATGTATGGTTGTACTGCTACCCTATCTTGGCCAGGACACTCTTGAAAAATAGATTTTTAATCTCAATGAGTTTTTTCCTGGTTAAATAAAGGAAAAAGAAAAAGAAAGAAGTACTCGGAGATTCCGCCACCAAGCGTTTGATAAGGATTTAATCTAACTAATTAGTCATAAGTTAAAAAAAATTGCTAATTGATTCTAACTAAAATCGCTGTTGTTAGCTCTTAATATAAAAATAAAAAAAATTGCTAATTGATTCTAACTAAAATCGCTGTTGTTAGCACTTAATATTTCTGTAGTACAGCCAAACAGCGTACATCATTCATAAAAACGTATATAAAAGAATGCTCATGCGCAAATGTCTCTACACCAATAAGCTCTGCTGTATTATAAACCAATGAAATTGGGGATGGGCGGAGCAACACGTGTCGCCCCACCTTTTATGTGCCGCCCCGCCCCATCGTCCAGACTGCACTCTGGGGCTACTCAAGTTGACTGGAAGGAAGAATTTGGGTAGGAAAAGGTGCACAAGCAACAGGGATGACTGCAAGCTTGAGAATACTGTCAAGCAAAGCTGATTCAAACACTTGTGAGAGCTTCACAAGGAGTGGATTGAAGTCCACTCAGTGAAGTCCACTCAGTGCATCAAGAGTCACCACGCTCAGACGTCTTCAGGAAAAGGGCTACCAAGCCTCTTCTGAACCAGAGACAGCATCAGAAGCATCTTACCTGGGCTGTGGAGAAAAAGAACTGGACTGTTGCTCAGTGGTCCAAAGTCCTCTTTTCAGATTAAAGTAAATTTTGCATTTCATTTGGAAATCAAGGTCCCAGAGTCTGGAGGAAGAGTGGAGAGGCACAGAATCCATGTTGCTTGAAGTCCAGTGTGAAGTTTCTACAGTCAATTATGATTTGGGCTGCCATGGAGTGTCTATTTACAAGTGCATATAACGCGCCTTGTTGGCCACAGCTACTTATGCTTCCCACCAACATGTGATTACAAAACATTACTTGTTGGAAGTCCTTTTTGACACGATCAACCTTGGTTCGAATCCACGTTTTGCCAAAACTTTTTTTCCCTACCTTTTCAAATCAGATATCACATCGGAAAGGCATGTATTTTCAGTCATAATGAAGGAAATAATCTAAAAGTTGAACTTAAAGTATCGGGTAGGGTTAGGGTAGGTGTAGGGAGGGATTTATTGTCCCAATAAGGTGACATCCATTTAGCAATTTGAATTACAATTATAATTTTCACTCAATATGTTATTACTGCATACTGTTTTATAATGTAGGCTACTACAATGGTACGGAGGTGCAGATAATTGCCACTGTTAGAAAGAACTAGTATAAATAGCAGAAAATCCAGCTGTAAACAGAATCTATAGCTATTTGCACTTAGTGTAAACACATTGGGCCTCATTTATCAATCTAACGTAGAAAGGAGCACAGATCCGAGCGCACAAATCAATTTACGACAGAGCTCACGTGTGATTTATGAAACATTCGTATGCCGCCAATCCCATCGAACGAAAGATCGTACGTTGATAAATGTGGCGGCTGAAAACAATCGTCATTTGAATATTACGCCCCTAAAAACACCCCGGTTTCGAAGCCTCGCCCCTAGAGTTTACGACACAGAGAAACATAACCCGGCCAAAAAGAGGAAGTAATCTCATGAAAGAGAAATTGATTTTACTCCAAAAACACCCTTTAACCTTATAATTGCAAACAATGGCATTCATTCATATGTATATTAAATACCAGTAAACATAACGAAAAATTTATAAATATTATAAACACTATATAGATTATTTAGTTCTCCTTAATCCACAACAAACCCTTTTAATTTAACGGTATTACAAAACAAGAATGAAAAAATTAGGAGCTATAAAATTTTATATTAAACTATGAAGTAATACACAAATTAGGCTATAGTGGCATTCATTATAAACAGAATAGGCTACAACGTCAAGCTAAAATGAATTAATTAAAGCGAAACTAAATGGTATTGGGCTCACAAGCCTCTCATTCGACATCCAAATGTTTCCATTTTTGCCATGTAACATTTGGTTGCTAAACTATTATCTATGATGTAAACAAGGCTTTGTACTTCACTTGAGTTCCAATATCCATGTAAAATATCACCCTTCACATGCGCAATAAATGTTTGTTTCGGGTCTGCACGCTGATTTTACAGTGGACCTTGTAAATTGTGCAGTGTAACATTTATGTTTGGTTGACTGCATTTTAGTTTGATTAATGGCTGAAATGTCAAGTTAGTAACGCTGAAATGTTGTGTGTGTGTGTGAGGCACCTGCTGATCACCAATCAGTTAAAAAAAAGTTACAGAAAACAAATAAAATGCATTAAGAGTGTCACAAAAACAAAAGTGGCCTATACTTGTCGCACTGTTTTTTTTTTCTTTTGTTAATCTGTTAATTAAGAGAAATATATTTCGTGTAGCCCTATTTATTTTATTAATTTTATAATTTCTGTTTTTCTGGATTCACAGAATCGCTGCAGGTGCGTGATACGACGATGTGTGATTCCTCACGGTCTGTTGTTTATGCTGCTATTTGCGCATAAAGCTAAATCCCTGAAAGAAAAAAAAAAAGCTTTGTTTGTCGGTTTAGGAAAATAATCTAAATGAACAAAATGCTGTCATTATACAATTCTCTGTGCTGCACGCAAGTTACAGGCTGACTCAAAAACTTGCGTACACGAGATCAGACCTGACGTGAGATTTGATCGTAGCCACCGCTCACGTCCATATTGATAAATTCCAAGTTTTGCGTAGAAACGACCGTACGCCCAAATTTCGGTCGTACGTTCGTTTCGTAAATGAGGCCCATTAAGTGTAACAGGAAACAAGAATATATGCATATATATATATATATATATATATATATATATACACACACACACACACACACACATATATACAGTATATATATATATATATGTGTATGTGTATATATATATATATATATATATATATATATATATATATATATAGCCTATATAAACTTAAAACTGCCTCCTCATTTTAAAACACCACCGCACGCCACTGATATACTGTATATATATATATATATATATATGACCCTCTCTGTGAAATCCAGGCTAAAGTCTCAAAAACTAATTATGAGATAAGCATCAAAGTTTGATTTCAACCATTAATTTCACTATGATTTCAGTCTTTGAAATGGTCTTACTCAGTCAGTAATAAATATGTCAATATTACATTTTCACAGAATAATGTTCTTAACCTTATGAAGGATGATATTATATAGAAAACAGTAAATCACCAAAAAATGACTTTAGCTGGGTTTTCACAGACATGGTCACACACACACACACACACACACACACACACACACACACACACACACACACACACATATATATATATATATATATATGTACAGTATATACTCTGTAATATACTGTATATGTTTGCAAAATGGTACAGCTTTTTAAATATCTGAAAGTACACTCTTAACATCAGTCAATCAAGCATTATAATATGACATTGTGATAATCAAGTATTATTTAATGATATAACTTTAGTAATTAGAATTAAAACTTAGTAACCATTTATGAATGCATAAGTGGTGGTGCTTTTTTGGTCATTCAGTGTTTCTGTTAAAAAAATGGGAAAAAAATAACAATAATACTGATAATAATAACTATAATAATAATACGAATTCTGCTAATAAGAACGGTATAAAACGCACTAAGGATTAACGAGCTGCTGGATTCGTGAATATTAATCCGCTTGTGTGCATTCACTCGAACAGATTCGCTGAAATCAAAACAGGGACGATAATAGGTGAGCACCAGCCAATGAGATTGCCGTTTGCGCATTAGTTCCGCCCACTACCAGAAAACCCGGCAGTTCTTAAAAGCTGAAAAAATCCAAAGGAGCTCCATTATGTTGACAGGAAAATACAACAAAGAATATCGTTTACATATAGCGCGTCAATTCTGCATGTATGTAAGACTCTCTCTTGCTCTCTCTGCTCTCACCAAAGTGATGGCGAGTCGTGCGCCGTTACACTAGAGTTCACGGTACGTCAAATACAGGTGCGCTGCACATCCATTGAGATGAACTGAAAAATAGCTCCGATCGCGAAACTGTGAAGCGCTCAGTCAGAGTGTTCGGCGAATGAAAATATATCTGTGCTAAACTTATACTTAGCCTCCAACTCACACACTGGCGAGTAAAATCTGAGAATTTATTAGCCATTGGCTAATATTAGACATTATTTAGTTGACCAGAGTGAAGATTTAGTCGCATACGAGTGATTTACTCGCAATGTAGAGGGTTGATACTAGTCTTGTCCAACCCAAGATGGATCCAGGGGTGGCTATGACAGCTGAGGTCCGTGCTGGGCCAAGCTCTGTGGGGGAAAGTTTAGGGGGTGGTTCCTCCTCTACCTGTCCTATTTCGAAAGGAGATCCACACAGCTGTTGGGCCAAGTCCACATATTGAGCCATAGTCCACCTGGGATCACCCACTGGCATCAGTTGGCTGATATAGATGTCCAGTCCGCCCCAAAAACAGTCCATTATAATTACTTCTGTCAATGGTGAGAGGTGAGAAAATGAATAAAAAGAATAAAATAAAAAAACTCTTGGTGAGGTCATCTTGAAAAATTGAACAAAGAGGGCTCAGACAGAGCCGATTACCCCCGAGATCCATTGTAGGTCAGTCATTCTGTAAGAAGGATTGGAGAAAGCACGCTGAGGCGAGGATCTAAATGCAGGGGCGAGATGAACAAACTCAGAGTTTCAGAGTAGGTTTAGAGTTGACAAAACCAAACAAATCCAACCTGGTTTAGATCAGGATATGATATAAATGTTCTGTCAACTCAGAGTTTGAACCAGAGTTTGTGATTAACTCTGGAGCGCTTGCACCTGAAAGTGTGACTTAGACATTTCAAAGGGTTTTTACAGTAACTTACTGGCAACACTGGGACAGTAAATCGATGCATCACGATTCGTGGATTGATTCTGATATTTTCTAAATGCATTGCGATTCTCTCTGGAATCAATTCTGAGCTTAGTTTTTAACCGCACACTCAAATGCTTACGAAGAAGAGCACCGAAGAGTGCTTATGCATTCATTAAAGAATGCTTTTTAAAAAAAAGGCTTGAATAAAAATTTACCAAATGCGTTCATTAAAACATGCATATTCAAGCATGCTTTAAATGCACTTGCACTTCAGCTGAGAACGCTTATATGACAAGAGACTGCGGTCTGCAGTGCATCGATTTATTGTCCCAACCCTATTATCTGGCTTTCTATTAATGCAATACAGTGAATCACAGCCATTTCCCAGCTGATGGAAAATAATTAGATGGGACTCTGGCAGAAATTATGTTCATGGATAAGCTTATGTACTAAAGATTTATTAACCTTACTGCAGTATGAAGCAGGGTGTGGCTTAAAGCTGTGGGAACAAAACAAGGCAGCTGGAGGGATTGCTAATGAGAGATGAGCATGACACTCGGCTCGAGAGTGGCTGAGCTTTGATTATGCCGCAGTCAACCACTTCTGCTTCTTCTGGTCAAGCATATGTGGGGTAATGCTAGATACTACTAGATATATTTGTGTATGTTGAAAGTTATGTTATAATGCTACTCTGTGCATTTGCTCGGCAGCTGCTGAGACAATAGTTGCACTCTGCAGGAAGCTAGATATATCGGTATTAGGCCCTGTCCCAAATGGCACCCTAAACCCTCACAGAATTCCTCTGAGTCCGCACTTTCATGACGTAATGCTGCTTTGACTGTCAAGTCAAGTCACCTTTATTTATATAGCGCTTTTAACAATACAAATTGTGTCAAAGCAACTGCTCAATATCAAAATAGGAAAATAGTGTCAATAATGTAAAATGACAAGATTAAACACTCAATTTTCAGTTAAAGGCATTTCATTATTGAATTTAGTGATGTCATCGTCCAGCTCAATTCAGTTTAAATAGTATCAGTGCAATCAAGTCGACGATATCGCTGGAAATGAAGAGTCCCAAAATAAGCAAGCCATTGGTGACAGAATGGAGAAAAAAAAAAAACCTTGGGAGAAACCAGGCTCAGTCGGGGGGCCATTTCTCCTCTGACCAGACGAACCAGCAGTTTGTTCCAACTGCAGCAAAATCAGATTGTAAGGGCTCAACTGGTTCCAGTGGTCTTTTCCCGATGGCTGTTTAGGTGACGGGGTCCTCACTGGGGATCTGTCTCCGAGGCTCATCTAGGTGTCCTGGTCTCTGCTGACGTTCAGGGCTGTAGAGGTCGTCTCTAGGTGCTGATCCACCATCTGATCTGGATACGGACTGGATCGGGTGGCTACGGTGACCTCGGAATAAGAAAGAAACAGACTAATATTAGCGTAGATGTCAATCTTCTTACGATGTAACAAGTACATTGTGTGTTATGGGAAGTGTTCCCGGTTCCGGTTGACCTAATTAATGCAGCCTAACAATCCTTTAACGGATTTGAATATATTACTGTATTATGTGTAAGCCAGGTTAAAGAGATGGGTCTTTAATCTAGATTTAAACTGACAGAGTGTGTCTGCCTCCCGAACAGTGTTTGGTAGATTGTTCCAGAGTTTGGGCGCTAAATAGAAAAAGGTTCTGCCACCCGCAGTTGATTTTGATATTCTAGGTATTATCAAATGGCCAGAGTTTTGAGAACGCAGCGGACGTGGAGGACTATAATACGATAAGAGTTCGCTCAAGTACTGAGGAGCTAAGCCATTCAGGGCTTTATAAGTAATTAACACGATTTTAAAATCTATACAATGTTTAATAGGGAGCCAGTGCAGTGTTGACAGAACCGGGCTAATGTGGTCATACTTCCTGGTTCTAGTCAGAACTCTAGCTGCTGCATTTTGAACCATCTGTAGTTTGTTTATTAAGCGTGCAGAATAACCACCCAATAAAGCATTACAATAATCTAACCTTGAGGTCATAAACACATGAATTAACTGTCGGGTAAGTCTGCTGCAGAGCTCACCCCGGTGCGGCTCAGCAGAAGTGCGTATCGAGGGCGCATATCGGCTGCAAAGGGGGTGCTCGCGAGCACCCTTTTGAATGCTAAAATGACAAATGGTACACCCTACTGTCTCGTGGACTTAACGGACACGTGCACGTGGCGGCCATTGTAAGTCCACAAGACTGAAAGTGCACATGAAATGTTCTATTACGGACAGGACCTTAGAATATGATATTAATAAATCCTAATTAATTTTAAAATATACTGTATGATGGAGAAAATGTATTACTGTTACTGCAAATAAAGTTGCATGCTATGTTAGCCTCTTGACAAAATATTGTTGTCTCTGAGGCATGGTAAAAACACGGTACTCCCGGTAAATCAGTAAAACCAGATTTAAACCATGAGACTAACAGTGTAGGGCTATATAATAATGATTAGTTTTCTGTCAATAAATGTATTCAAACACTTTCTCACCTGTCTAATAAAATACATAGTGTAATAAAGCATATTTTGGTGTTTCAACCTGAAATCGAGGGCAAGGCAAGTATGGCCTCATTGATAGGTGACTCAATGACAAGGGTCAGGGCACTAGTTAAAATTACTTATTTCTCTGGATTTAAACATTCTTGGAAACATTTAAGATATAATGTAATATAATAGAAGTACACAAGTCAACAAAATATATAAAATTGTTCTAGTGGTTTTTGGAAAAGTGATGCATTTGCAACCAAACATATTAATTTGAAAGGGATATTTTTGCTGAGATCACCACTGGGTAATATATAAATTTACATTATGACGTAAAATTTGCACATAATGCATTTTTGCTGCTTGTTTTGTAAAGTAATAAACTGATTTGATGTGCATCAAAGTTTTAGAAAAGAAGCACAAGCGCTGATGGCGAAAATGATGGAGAGTGCAGAAAAGCAGTTTCTACTTTGCACAATTTGTACAAAACCGGTAAAGCTGTCAGCTGTGAACGTAATTTGATTTGTAACGCACTTGCTGTATAATAATAGCAAAAAACTTTGCGCTCTGTTACTTTTTAATAAAGTATCCGCTTTAAAATTCTGCCAAATTTATAAATTCAAACAAAAAATACAGTTTTGACGCTCATGAGCGATCGCATTAGCACCTCAATTCAAGTGGCATGTGACCACATCATATCTTTCTCTTTACTATATGAATGAACATCAAAGGTTAAGATATAGTACAACTTACTGAAATGTCTTATGCAATTGCTCATTCAGTGTTTCAAACAGCAGAAAATGTAAAGTTTGTAAGCAATGCCATGTAACAATAAATTTACCTCAGAGTAACCATTCTGCATCCATGAGCTCATTAGTCAGTTAGAAAAAAATAACTATAAAGAAGAGCATTATGCTAAAAACATGCACTTATATTGCATATTCATAGTTTTACTTAACCTGTTGTCTACATAAGAAAGAATAGAAGAAGCTAAAGAAATTTCAACACCTCCTTTATAATTGCATGCTAATGAAGAAAAAGCAGACTGGATGTTTGCAAGACATACGACAACATAAAATATTGTTAATCTAATTCATCTAATTAGTAATCAAAATAGTCATTGTACAGGTTTAATCTTCCTGCTATTACACCAGGGTTTATTTTTATGTCCTTTCCACATTTGTCTTGTCACATTTACTGAAAATGACACTCTTACTTTAATTTTAGACCTGATGGAAGAAAATAAGGAGAGAGAAGCTAAGGAGAAACGTCATGTCAAAACTGGTGAAAAATCGAAGAAGAGTCAAAGAAGAGTCCAAAAGTCTTTAACTTGCCCTCAGTGTGGAAAGAGTTTCTCACACAAACAATTTCAAGTTCACATGAAAATCCACACTGGAGAGGGGCCAAAGACATGTGATCAATGTGGGAAAGGTTTCACACAAAAAACAGGCCTTAAAGAACACATGAAAATCCACACTGGAGAGAAGCCATACACATGTGATCAGTGTGGGAAGAGTTTCAGTAAGGCGAACACCTTTAAATTACATCTGCGTTATCATTCTGGAAAAAGACCATATAACTGTGATCAGTGTGGTAAAGATTTTTTTAGGTCAGATGCCCTGAAGAACCACCTGAAAGTTCATACACAGGAGAAGCCTCACATTTGTTCTTTGTGTGGAAAGAGTTTTAGTGAGCTGGCAGCTTTAAAAAAACACCAGAAAAGACACAGCGGTGTGAAGAATCATATGTGCTTTGACTGTGGGAATGTCTTTTTTGATAGTGCTCAACTGAGACGGCACCAGAGAACTCACACTGGAGAAAAACCTTACAAGTGTTCACACTGTGACAAGAGTTTCAGTCAGTCAGAACATCTGAAAACACACGAGAGGGTTCATACTGGAGAGAAGCCGTACCCATGTGATCAGTGTGGGAAGAGTTTTGCCCGAAAAGGACACCTTAAGGGTCACATGAAGATCCACAGAGAGAAGCCGTATCACTGCCCTCCGTGTGGGAAAAGTTTTGCTTCATCGTCGTCTTTACTCAATCATACAAGAAACAAATGTCTAAAAGCACAGTAAGCAGTTCATCTTCAGATCCAGCACTTTCAAGTGCCACAGTGTCCTCACTAAATGTGACACGATGCAACAAACAATCTCTTGTATAAATCTGCCTTAAACAGCTGTTATGAGAGACAGGACAAAAAATACAGTGAATAAAGTTCATCTTTAAGACTAGCCGATTCAGGTATGAGATTCAGATCAACTTAAAGATGATGTTCCTCCCAAAAGAACAAAATCTAAAAAGTTTTATTCTTACATAGAATTATGTTCTAGATCTAATAATGCTATGATTTTTGTATTGTAAAATTTAATAAATTGTATTCTTATAATGCATATGTGTCACTTCAAGTGCTTCAACCATCATCTTGTCAAGTTTTATTTTTAGTTCTGTAAGTTCATTTATGTTTTAGTTGGGTTTTGTTCTGTTCCTGTTTGCAGTGTTGCCAACTGCTTTCAATAAAAAGTATCAAATTTGTCATCTCACCTATGGCTGGGCATACCATAAATCTCCAAAAATAAAGACATTTATTAGAACATATATCTCTTTTTTTACTTCCCTTACTGTACTGTCACCCTAGGCGGATGCTTAGTTTCCCTACAGGCACGCACCGGCCCTGCCGCTGAAGGCCATTTCATTTTGAAGATCCTTGGAAGACAGCCTTAGTTCCTCTTCGGGAACTCGAGCTGCGCCACCACGCTTCGGGAACGCCTTCTGCGTGACCGGCTCTGAATCTGCTGTGTAATCTGTCCAATGGAAGGGCGCGACGTCACAGGCGGGTGACGTCAGAGACCAGGAAGCATAAAAGCACATGCGGCAAAGCCGGCGTCAGCCTTCTGTCATTCAGAACCGCGATCTCTGTGTGTCTTGTCTACTCTGTTGTCTGCTAAAGCACTTTTCATAGAAATACATAAACCTGCACTCGATAAGACACTATACTGATTGCATTTCACCTGCACTATGTCTAAGAGTGGCAATAAGGGCGAGGGCAAGTCACGCTTGTTCAAGCCGTGTGTGTCTCCCTGCAAACGCTTCATCACTGCTGGAGACACACACGAGCAGTGCGTGGCTTGCTTGGGAGCGGGGCACGCGGCAGCTGCATTCAGTGAGGGGGCTGATTGCCCCCCATTGTGAGCGCTTGCCGCTGCGTACGCTCCGCTCCCGAAAATCCTTGTTTGTGGACGGGATTTTCACGAGTGAGCCCTGCGGTTCGGGTCCCGCTGCTGCCGAGGCAGAGCGGCGTCTGCACTCGTGGGGCTCACAGTTCGATCTGGAGCAGGAAATGGAGACGGGCGAGGAGTCCTATCTCCGTCCACTGCCTCCAGATCGAGAGCTCGCAGTGAGAAAAAGGCAGCTTCCTTATATAAAGAATATAATTCGTGTGTTTTTGTGTGCGTGCGCGTGCGAGCGAGCATGATCAATTTGCATTGTGGATGTTTTGAAGTATGCCACTTTATTTCTCTCAATGTGTTTTTTCTGTTTTTTTTCTGATTTTGAGGATGAATTTAATCCGTTTAATAAGCGAACATCATGAGTGTGACTTTTTTTTTCACGCTGACATAAAAACAGATATCATTCCAATTTATTTTTTTATTTGTAGATCTAGAAAGTGTTGACAGGTGTACAAAGTCTCATGCCATTTGGACTAAGAGAACATTTAAAAAAAATTCAGCAAACATCCTCTGGGGTCCAAAAATACCCCAAACAGTGTACAAGGGTTAAGAGCACAAGTTATTACTCTCTCTGCTCTTCCTCCCTTCTTTAGTAACTCAGGGAACCAGCGTCACGTTAGTAACCAGTATAGTTTTCTTTTACTTGTTGTTTTCAACAATTTAATGGTGGTTTGAGAAACATTCATACTGATTGCAAACATCGGGAGGTCAGAATAAATATTATCTGAATGGATTCATTTTTATATTTATTTATATCTAGTTCACGATTTTTGAAACCTATTTATATATATATATATATATATATATATTTTAAATGTTACAACTCTGACTTGTAAAATGTAGTTAATAAAACATTTACAGGTGCATCTCAATAAATTAGAATTTCGTGGAAAAGTTAATTTATTTCAGTAATTCAACTCAAATTGTGAAACTCGTGTATTAAATAAATTCAATGCACACAGACTGAAGTAGTTTAAGTCTTTGGTTCTTTTAATTGTGATGATTTAGGCTCACATTTAACAAAAACCCACCAATTCACAATCTCAACAAATTAGAATACTTCATAAGACCAATAAAAAAAAACATCTTTTTGTTTTTCAAACAAAATTTTGTTTATGCCTTCTGGAAAGTATGTTCATTTACTGTACACTCTAAAAAAATAATTCAGTGGATCTGTTGCCACTACTTAATTTAATGCATTGGTGCAAGTTAAAAATTCCAATTTATTGATTTAATTAAACATCTTAAGTTGCAAACATTTTTTAATGAGTTGTTCTGACATCTTAAAGGAAAAGCCGCCATTTTTCCATATTCCAATATGTTCTTCCCTCAACTTAGACGAGTTATGTACCTCTCCCGTCTCAGTCCGTGCACTTAATCGCTCTAGCGCGCGGCACCACTATGCTAGCGTTTAGCTTAGCACCATTCATTTCTTAGGATCCAAACTGGGATAAATTTAGAAGCCACCAAACACTTCCATGTTTTCCCTATTTAAAGACGGTTACACGAGTAAGTATGGCGACACAAAATAAAACGTGGCGATTTTCTAATAAAGAGCGGTAATGTAGAAATAAACTCATATTTTATGCATTTCTATTCAAGATCAGAACAGGAGAAGATTTATTAATGTTCAGTGTTCTGTTCTTTTGGTATTTAAAAGTGTTTCTGTTATGTTGGTGGATTTTAAGAGATTACCATTGTGCTGAGGAGTAGAGCATTGGCTTAGGTTGAGAACAGACTCACCGGGCATTGTCTTATATGCTGTTTCAATCAGAAAGCATTTGGCTGAAAATGCTAAAAGATTGGTTTCCTGACAGCATTAAGTATTGTTTCATCAAAAAATAATATTTTAGTAGTTTTTGTAACCAGTGTCAATGATTGTCTTCTGGACAACTGTCAGATCAGCAGTCTTCCCCATGATTGTGTAGCCTAGTGAACCAAACTGAGAGACCATTTTGAAGGCTCAGGAAACCTTTGCAGGTGTTTTGAGTTGATTAGCTGATTGGCATGTCACCATATTCTAATTTGTTGAGAGAGTGAATTGGTGGTTTTTTGTTAAATGTGAGCCTAAATCATCACAATTAAAAGAACCAAAGACTTAAACTACTTCAGTCTGTGTGCATTGAATTTATTTAATACACGAGTTTCACAATTTGAGTTGAATTACTGAAATAAATTATTTTTTCCATGACATTCTAATTTATTGAGATGCACCTGTGATATTTCTCACTACAAAGCCTGTGCCTGTCACAAAGTTATGAACTTATCTGTTACTTTCAGTTCCTGTTCTCCTGCACAATTTATTTCTGATCAGCTCCTCATTAGTTTCCTTGGTTACTTATTACTCTCAGGTGTTTCTGTTTCATTAACCCCATTATTTATACTCCGTGCTTTGTTCAGTTCCTTTGCTGGTAATTTGTTATTCTTACGTTTGTGTTTGTGCTACACCTGCCTTGTTTGCCCTTGGATTTATAATTAAAAGACTTTTGTGGATTTCTCTCCTTCGTTGTGCCTCTTTAGAGCACCAGCATGTTACAGTGCCTGCAATGTTATAAAAATAATAATTGAATAATAAATGTACCCAAATGAATGCATCAACATATTTATACTTTCTACTGTTTTCTCGGGTTTCACGTCTTTTTCCTTTCACATTGTTTTCTTTAAAAATTTAAATGAGAACTTTTCTTAATTTTTTTTACTTTAATTTTAGACCTGATAGAAGAGATCAAGGAGATTGAAGAACTGATTGAAGATGGGGAGAATCATCATGTGAAAACTGAAGAAACGAACTGGAGTTCCTCATTTAAAAAAGGAGAGAAAATATGGCCTCAGTGTGCAAAGAGTCTCGTGCAAGCAAAATCTTGATATTCACATAAAATATCATCTTGAAGAGAAGCTGTACACATGTAATCAGTGTGAAAAGACTTTCACGATAAAAGAAAACCTTACGAAACACATGAATGTTCACGCTGGGGAGAAGCCATACACATGTGGTCAGTGTGGAAAGACCTTCAGACTAAAAGAACTGCTTAATCAACACATGAATATCCACACTGGAGAGAGACCACACACATGTGATCAGTGTGGCAAGAGTTTCACAAATGAAGCAAACCTTATGAAACACATTAAAAGGCACACTGGGGTGAAGCCACACACATGTAGTCAGTGTGGAAAGACCTTCAGACTAAAAGAACTGCTTAATCAACACATGAATATCCACACTGGAGAGAGACCACACACATGTGATCAGTGTGGCAAGAGTTTCACAAATAAAGGAAACCTTATGAAACACATTAAAAGACACACTGGGGTGAAGCCACACACATGTGATCAGTGTGGGAGGAGTTTCACACAAAATGGATCCCTTCATGAACACATGAAAACCCACAGTGAAGAAAAGCCTGTGATCAGTGTGGGAAGAGTTTCAAACGAAAAGAAGACCTTAATGGTCACATGAGGACCCACACTGGAGAGAAGCCATACACGTGATCAGTGTGGGAGGAGTTTTGCACAAAAAGGAAACCTTAACAAACACATGAATCTCCACACTGGGCAAAAGTCACACACATGTGATCAGTGTGGGAAGACTTTCAGAAAATCAAGTGTTTTTAAAGTTCATCTGCGTACTCATTCTAGAAAAAGACAATATGACTCTGACCAGTGTGGTAAACATTTTTTAAGCACAGGTACCCTGAAAAAGCACTTGAAAGTTCAGACAAAGGAAAGGCCTCATGTGTGTTCTTTGTGTGGAAAGAGTTTTAGTGAGCTTGCTGCTTTAAACCATCACCAGGAAAGACACAGCGACGTGAAGGATCATGATTGCTCTGAGTGTGGGAAGACTTTTTTTTACTGATAGTGAACTGAAACAGCACCAGACAGTTCACACTACAGAAACACCTTACAAGTGTTCACACTGTGACAAGAGATTCAAACGGTCAACACATCTACAAAAACATGAGAGGATCCACACTGGAGAGAAGTCGTATCACTGTCATTCATGTGGGAAGATATTCACTCAATTATCTTCTCTAATCTCTCATAAATTGCATGTCTGCGTGTCTGAAATTACAGTAAGTAGTTCAAGTTCTGATCCTGTACTTCCAGGTATGATAGATGGCTGCATTAAGTAATTGTTTTGATAAATGATTAATCAGAGATTCTAAAAATGATTAATCAGCTAAATTTTGATTATTTCACAGATTAATCAGTAGCTTTTATAGATTTTTCGGCTTTTGGAGTTTGTTAAAATGTTGACTTATACCCATTCTAACTGATAAATAAAATAAGGGAATCACTTAAGTCTTTGAAAATGTCTTTTTAATAAACTGAGTAAACTGAATTACTATCCTCTTCAGGTATTGTATCATCCTCAGAAGTCATCAATACATCAACTTTGCTTAGAACTGAAACTCAAAAACAAAAGAGCATTTCACAACACATAGGAGGCTAAAATATTCATCATTCATTCATTTAGATCCCTCTGTGTGTGGTTTGGCCAGCAATCTTGAACACTGAGGCTTGTGGGCTTGAGAGCATAGGCTGGCATCAGCAGAGGATCCTCCACACTGGATACTAGTCTTGTCCAACCCAAGATGGATCCAGGGGTGGCTATGACAGCTGGAGTCTGTTCTGGGCCTAGCTCTGTGGGGGAAAGTTTAGGGAGTGGTTCCTACTTTACCTGTCCTTCCAACGCTATCTCACAGCGATTCGTATGTATTTTACGAGGTGGCTAATTCGTACAATTTAGTACAATTTGTCTAAACCCCAAAGGTTTAGGGGCGGGGTTAGGTGTAGGTCATTGGTACAAATTCATACGAATTGGCAACTCGTAAATTATTAGCCACCTCGTCAAATATGTACGAATTGCCGTGAGATCGGGCTGGTCCTTCTGTGAAAGGAGATTCACACAGCTGTTGGGCCAAGTCCACATATTGAGCCATAGTCCACCTGGGATCACCCCCTGGCATCAGTTGGCTGATATAGTTGTCCAGTCTGCCCCAAAAACAGTCCATTAAAATTATTTATGTTAATGGTGAGAGGTGAGTATATGAATAAAGTAAAAAATAAATAAAAAAAAAACAACTCTTGGGGAGGTCATCTTGAAATATTTAACAAAGAGTGCTCAGACAGACTAGTTCCATTGCAGTCATTCTGTAAGAAGGATTGGAGAAAGCACGCTGAGGCGAGGATCTAAATGCAGAGGCGAGATGAACAAACTCAAGAGTTTCAGAGTAGGTTTAGAGTTGACAAAACCAAACAAACCCAACCTGGGTTAGATCAGTATCAGAGGGCTCACAAAGCTCGATATAAATGTTATCTGTCAATTTAGAGTTTGAACCAGAGTTTGTGATTAACTCTGGAGCACTTGCACCTGAAAGAGTGATTTGTACACACTGTTAGACATTTCAAAGGGTTTTTACAGTAACTTACTGGCAACACTGGGACAATAAATCGATGTATCACCATTCGTGGATAGATTCTGATATTTTCTAAATGCATCGCGATTCTCTCTGGAATCGATTATGAGCTTAGTTTTTAACCGCACACTCAAATGCTTACGAAGAAGAGCACCGAAGAGTGCTTATGCATTCATTAATGCATGCATTTAAAAAAAAAAAAAAGCCTTGAATAAAAATTTACCAAATGCGTTCATTAAAGCATGCATATTCA
The DNA here is from genome assembly GCA_027422415.1 of Schizothorax lantsangensis. Classification (NCBI taxonomy): domain Eukaryota; kingdom Metazoa; phylum Chordata; class Actinopteri; order Cypriniformes; family Cyprinidae; genus Schizothorax; species Schizothorax lantsangensis. The sequence goes on along the minus strand of CM049843.1, from coordinate 14,076,043 downwards.
AGCATGCTTTAAATGTACTTGCACTTCAGCTGAGAACGCTTATATGACAATAGACTATGATTTGCAATGCATCGGTTTATTGTCCCAACCCTATTATCTGGCTTTCTAATAATGCTTCATTAAACCGCTTCTGCTTCTTCTGGTCAAGCATATGTGGGGTAATGCTATAGATACATATGTGTATGTTGAAAGTTATGTTATAATGCTACTCTGTGTGTTTGCTCGGTGGCTGCTGAGACACTTGTTGCACTCTGCAGTAAGCTAGATTGATCGGTATTAGGCCCTGTCCCAAATGGCACCCTAAACCCTCACAGTCTTCCTCTGAGTCCGCACTTTCGTGACGTAATGCCGACTTTGACTGTCGGGTAGAAGTCTGCTGCAGAGCTCACCCCGGTGCGGGCTTGGCAGAAGTGCGTATCAAGTACACATAGCGGCCTCAAAGGGGGCGCTCGCGAGCACACTTTTGAATGCTAAAATGATGAATGGGACAACCTACGGTCTTGTGGACTACGGACACGCGCACGCGGCGGCCAAAGTAAGTCCGCAAGACCGAAAGTGCACATGAAATGTTCCATTTGGGACAGGGCCTTAGAATATCATATTAATATATGCCAATTAATTTTAAAATATACTGTCTGATGGAGAAAATGTATTACTGTTACTGCAAATAAAGTTGCATGCTATATTAGCCACTTGACAAAATAATGTTGTCTCTGAGGCATGGTAAAAACACGGTACTCCTGGTAAATCAGTAAAACCAGATTTAAACCATGAGACCCAGGTGAAAAACAAGTACACTTCCATAATGTAGCCTACTTAAAGTGCTCTATTTTCGCACACTAATTTTGTACTTAATATACAAAAAAATATATTTTAGTACTTCTTAAGATAAACTTAAGATCATCTAAGTGTACTCAACTGTGCTATTTTGAGACCCCATGAATATGAACTAAAATGCGCTTTTAACATACGATCTTTGTATTTATTTTTTTTATTTTTATTTTTTTTTACCACTTGTTGTAAACTTGAACCCATCTTTCATTCACTAGTACACTCAAGTGTACTACAAGTGGTAGCTAAATATATTTTTGCACTAAAGTTAACTTTTAGTAGACCAAATTGCATTTTTAATATGAATATTTAACTGGTTTAATTCAATTTATTATTCTTTAAGTTACAGCTGCACAATAAACAAGGACAAAAATACAAACAAGGATTTTGTTTTAGAATTCAGTTAATTTTAATTCATTTTACAAAATTAATTTAACAAATTTCAGGTAACTTTAGGTATGTTGAGATTTTGTCTAATAAAACAAAGAGAAAATGTATGTGTTTAATGTATTACACATTAATCAATGAGCTCATTGCTCATTAATCAAGATGCAAGGCATAAGTCAATCCAAAAACAAGAATGGCCTGAGGAAGGTTCTCTAAACCGTCCTTCCCAAGTGTTCTGATTGTTTAAATCAGGGGTCACCAAGTGCGGTCCTGGAGGGCCAGTGTCCTGCAGAGTTTAGCTCCAACCCTAATCAAACACACCTGAAGCAGCTAATCAAGGTCTTACTAGGTATACTTCAAACTTCCAGGCAGGTGTGTTGAGGCAAGTTGTAGCTAAACTCTGCAGGACACCGGCCCTCCAGGATCAAGTTTGATGCCCCCTGGTTTAAATAGTCATTTAATTTTGGGTTTATTTTATTGGTTAAGATGCATCATGTGATTTAGGTCAGAGGTCATGGCAGCCATTTTAGATTTCACTTCTCAGCATCAGCGATGCAGCAGTAGATTTCTCCCTGACAAAGCTATATTTCTGTTATTTCATGCCAGAGACCATCGTCTGTAAGTTTAATTGTTCATTGAATTTCATCTACAGGTGCATCTCAATAAATTAGAATGTCGTGAAAAAGTTATTTCAAAAAGTGAAACGTTCATATATTTTAGATTCATTACATGTAAAGTAAAACATTTCAAAAGTTTTTTTTTTTGTTTTAATTTTGATGATTAGAGCTTACAGCTTATGAAAGTCAAAAATCAGTATCTCAAAATATTAGAATATTTACATTTGAGTTTCAATAAATGACCATCCATACAGTATAGATTCTGGGTATCTCTTGTTCTTTGAAACCACAATAATGGAGAAGACTGCTGACTTGGCAATGATCCAGAAGACGAACATTGACACCCTCCACAGACAGGGTAAGTCACAGAGGGTCATTACTTAAAGGTGTGGCTGTTTACAGAGTGCTGTATCAAAGCATATTAAATGCAAAGTTGACTGGAAGGAAGAATTTGGGTAGGAAAAGGTGCACAAGCAACAGGGATGACCGCAAGCTTGAGAATACAGTCAAGCAAAGCTGATTCAAACACTTGGGAGAGCTTCACAAGGAGTGGACTGAAGCTGGATTCAGTGCATCAAGAGTCACCACGCTCAGACGTCTTCAGGAAAAGGGCTACCAAGCCACTTCTGAACCAGAGACAACGTCAGAAGCATTTTACCTGGGCTGTGGAGAAAAAGAACTGGACTGTTGCTCAGTGGTCCAAAGTCCTCTTTTCAGATGAAAGTAAATTTTGCATTTCATTTGGAAATCAAGGACCTAGAGTCTGGAGGAAGAGTGGAGAGGCACAGAATCCATGTTGCTTGAAGTTCAGTGTGAAGTTTCCACAGTCAGTGATGATTTGGGCTGCCATGTCATCTGCTGGTGTTGGTCCACTGTGTTTTCTGAAGTCCACATTCAACGCAGCCATCTACCAGGAAATTTAAGAGCACTTCATGCTTCCTTCTGCTGACAAGCTTTATGGAGATGCTGCTTTCATTTTCCAGCAGGACTTGGCACCTGCCCACACTGCCAAAGGTACCAAAAGCTGGTTCAATGACCATGGTGTTGATTGGCTGTGCTTGATTGGCCAGCAAACTCGCCTGACCTGAACCCCATTGAGAATCTATGGGGTATTGTCAAGAGGAAGATGAGAGACACCAGACCCAACAATGCAGATGAGCTGAAGGCCACTGTCAAAGAAACCTGGGCTTCCATACCACCTCAGCAGTGCCACAAACTGATCACCTCCATGCCACGCCGAATTGAGGCAGTAATTAAAGCAAAAGGAGCCCCTACCAAGTATTGAGTACATATACAGTAAATTAACATACTTTCCAGAAGGCCAACAATTCACTAAAAATGTTTTTTTTTTATTGGTCTTATGAAGTATTCTTTTTATTATTATTATTCCTTTATTTAACCAGGGGGGTCATATTGAGACTATAGTCTCCTTTTCAAATGGTCCCTGGCCAAGAAAGGCAACACTTAAAATTTAAATAAAATAGAAATAGGGAAAAGGAAACCTCATCAACAACAAACAAAGCATACCACATTACATAATGACATAACAGCACCACAAAACCATACCACAACACCTAACAAAGACAAAAATTAAATACAACAACAAACACAATATAACACAAAAATATAACATAATAACCCAGACATCATACAACAAGCAGTATAAGAAACCACAGGCAGAATACAAAAACAGAACAGTAACCCATATACAATCACACTTATAGCTGAAGGTTTCTGTGATTATATAATTTAAAATCATTAAGTGTAATAAAAGTGCTTAGCTTCAACTGTTTCTGCAGAGCATTCCAAGTTGAAGGGGCATTGTAACGGAAAGCAATTTTACCAAATTCAGATTTTACTGCAGGTATAGTAAAAAGAATGCTATTTTTAGACCTAAGATTGTACCTATTGTTTTCTACAAAAGAGAAGACTGATAAATAAGAGGGCAACAATCCTATCACTGCTTTATAAATAAAGATAAGCCAGTGATGCTGTCTACGAATTGAGAGTGGAGGCCAACCTGATAAACTGTATAAACTACAGTGATGTGTAGAATACTCAGCCTTAATGACAAAACGTAGGGCAGAATGGTAAACAGAATCCAGTGAGCGTAATACAGACTTTGTTGCATGCATATAAAGAATATCTCCATAGTCTACAACAGACAAAAAGGTAGCAGCAACAAGTTCCTTTCTTTCTAATTTGTTGAGATAGTGGTTTTTGTTAAATGTGAGCCTAAATCATCACAATTAAAAGAACCAAAGACTTAAAACTACTTCAGTCTGTGTGCATTGAATTTATTTAATACACGAGTTTCACAATTTGAGTTGAATTACTGAAATAAATGAACTTTTCCACGACATTCTAATTTATTGAGATGCATGTATGTTAAAAAACAAGTATTTCATGCCATTTAGAAAGAAACATTGTTGTGCATTTGAATAAGAAGATTGTTGTTTTTCTTTCACGTGGTAATGCTAGATTTGCTACTTTCCTAAAAATTACTTTTAGACATATACTTAATGACATACAAAAAACGATGTTGTGCAACTGAAGATTTCAAGTAAAACACTGGAAAAGAATTCCTTCAGTTTTGACTTTTTCTTCAGCACTCATCCTGTTTAACTATCTGTCAAAGTGCAACCTACTTGCAGCAGGGGTAGAATACCAAGATTACCCTCTGAGACGATTACTTACAGGGGCTAGCTGGAGGAGAAAGACAGGGGATGTTGTGCAACATCTTCGCTTTCGCAGATTCCAACTGGAACGTTTTGGTGTGACTCCTCATCATCAGAAGCCTGGACATGAATTTTAGCTAAAAACTATATTATGACCCCTTTAGTTTACATCATTTATAACAGAAAGAAAAATCAACAATACTTACAAAGCATGCTTTGAAGAAGGGTGATCAGGTATTACAGGAATCCCTCTTATTGCCACACTTCATGTCAGTGAGGTCAGAGGTCTGAGGTGGCAGAGACAACATTGTATCAATGAAAAATGAAAATCACATTTCCATCAATTAATGTTTTTTTCTGTATTACAGGAAAAGTTCACTCCAAAATGAAAATTTGCTGTTAATTTACCCTCAGGCCATTTAAAATGTTGGTGACTGAATCCATGGTCCTTGGTGATTTGTAAAATTGAAGTGAAGGGGTTCCATCACTTTGAGAGTAAAAAATAAAGCAGATACAGAAAACACAAAATTTAATACCCCTTGACGAAATACTCATATCTTATGAAGCAAAACAATGAGCATATTGACTGTACATTGATATCATTACCTGTAATCCATAGCCTTAACATAAATAAAATGTTTAGTCTAGTATGTTTTAACAAGTATCCCCTTTTGCCACAAGCAAATTGACAGCACTTACATTTCCAGATCATCTTTTTTTCTTTTTTCTTTTTAGCTCAGCACTGCAATTCTTGGAATCTGTAGAGTGACAACAATGCACATTAGACTTTTTTTTAACAAGCTTATAAAGCAAAGTGTCATTAAGATGACCTGTTGAGTTATCCATAAACTGCTTCTAAAAGTTGCATTATATGGTAGAAAAGACTTGGTATTAAATGAAATGTATTCAGTAGCTAACTAACTAACGCTATGTGCCATTGGCAACAGACTCAAAAAGCATTATGCTATGTACTACATTGCATATTAATAGGTTTACTTAACCTGTTGTCTACATGATAAGAAAGAATACAAGAAACTAAAGATAAATTTCAACACCTCCTATATAATTGCATGCTAGTGAAGAAAAAGCAGACTGGATGTTTGCAAGACATACGACAACATAAAATATTGGTAAATCTAATTCATCTAATTAGTAATCAAAATAGTCATAGTATAGTTTTATTCTTCCTGCTATTACACCAGGGTTTATTTTTGTGTCCTTTCCACATTTGTCTTGTCACATTTACTGAAAATGACACTATCGTACTTTAATTTTAGACCTGATGGAAGAAAATAAGGAGAGTGAAGCTAAGGAGAAACATCATGTCAAAACTGGTGAAAAATCGAAGAAGAGTCCAAAAGTCTTTAACTTGCCCTCAGTGTGGAAAGAGTTTCTCACACAAACAAATTCAAGTTCACATGAAAATCCACACTGGAGAGGGGCCAAACACATGTGAGCAATGTGGGAAATGTTTCACACAAAAAACAGGCCTTAAAGAACACATGAAAATCCACACTGGAGAGAAGCCATACACATGTGATCAGTGTGGGAAGAGTTTCAGTAAGGCGAACACCTTTAAATTACATCTGCGTTATCATTCTGGTAAAAGACCATATAACTGTGATCAGTGTGGTAAAGATTTTTTTAGGTCAGATGCCCTGAAGAACCACCTGAACGTTCATACACAGGAGAAGCTTCACATTTGTTCTTTGTGTGGAAAGAGTTTTAGTGAGCTTGCAGCTTTAAAAAAAACACCAGAATAGACACAGCGGTGTGAAGAATCATATGTGCTTTGACTGTGGGAATGTCTTTTTTGATAGTGCTCAACTGAGACGGCACCAGAGAACTCACACTGGAGAAAAACCTTACAAGTGTTCACACTGTGACAAGAGTTTCAGTCAGTCAGAACATCTGAAAACACATGAGAGGGTCCATACTGGAGAGAAGCCATACCTATGTGATCAGTGTGGGAAGAGTTTTGCCCAAAAAGGACACCTTAAGGGTCACATGAAGATCCACAGAGAGAAGCCGTATCACTGCCCTCCGTGTGGGAAAAGTTTTGCTTCGTCGTCTTTACTCAATCATACAAGAAACAAATGTCTAAAATCACAAGCAGTTCATCTTCAGATCCAGCAATTTCAAGTGCCACAGTGTCCTCACTAAATGTGACACGATGCAACAAACAATCTCTTGTATAAATCTGCCTTAAACAGCTGTTATGAGAGACAGGACAAAAAATACAGTGAATAAAGGTATGAGATTCCGACCAACTTAAAGATGATGTTCCTCCCAAAAGAGGTAAAAAAAAAAATGTATACTTGCATGGAATTTTGTTCTAAATCTGATTATGCTATGATTTTTGTATTGTTAAATTTAATAAATTGTATTCTTATAATGCATATGTGTCACTTCACACTCCATCCCAGTAGGTGGCGGAATTTGCCACCCGCCATTAAACACAAAAGAAGAAGTTGCCACTAGAGCCAGAATATACAGGTAGAGGTAGGAGAAATGCCACTGGAAGTAAGAAGGAAGCACCTGATAGCAAATTACTGGGTTAATTTGCAGGGGCACAATGATTTGCACCCCACAAAAGAAGTGCTGAAGGAAAGTTGGAGGAAAGTGAGGAGTAGAAAGGACAACTTTGGCCATATAGGGAACAAAACAGCAAAAGAACTTGGGGTGATTGATATGAAAATTAGTTCTACGATTGTACATTCAGTCATGGCCCCATGGAAGATGAAATGTCCAGAGGTAGATTGGCATTTATTAGAGATTAAAAGGAAAGAAGAGAGTGTTGATTTGGTCGGGGTGTTTAATGATCATATTACAGAAGTATATAAAAACTATACTCAAATCTATACAGATGGTACTAAAAACCCAGAGACAGGAATAACAGGAATTGGTGTGGTGGTTCCAGCAAGAGGAATTGAAGTCAATAGAAGAACATCTAACAGTTTAGCAGTATATACAGTGGAAATGGTGGCAATTTTAGTTGCATTACGCTGGGTGGAAAAAACAGAGATAGTCAAAGTCGTAATATGCTCAGACTCAGCGGCAGTCCTAGTAAGTTTAATATCTTTCCATTCAAAAAGTCGACAAGATATACTAAATTAAATTCTTTATTCAGTTACAAGAATAACAAACCAGGGAGGACAAGTTACATTTTTATGGGTCCCAGCGCACATAGGAGTGAAGGGGAATGAAAAAGTGGATAAGGTCACAAAGAAGGCCTTAAAAAAAAGGAAAAGGTAGAAATGCAAATAAGAATCAGTAAAGCGGAAGTGAAGTGCATAATCTGGGAAAAAGTTAACCACGAATGGCAAGAAATGTGGGATAATGAGGGCAAAGGGAGACATCTATACCAAATTCAAAAGAGTGTCAAAGTAAATAAGGTAGGATGTGGAAACAGAAAAGAGGAAATTGTATTAACAAGATTAAGGCTGGGACATTGTGCTCTAAATAAAACATTAAAAATGATAGGGAAACATCAGACGGGCCTGTGTGAGGAATGTCAGGAAGAGGAATCAGTGGAACATGTAATTCTACATTGTAGGAGATACCAGAGGGAGAGAGAGATAATGGAAAATAATCTGAAGGAGGTAGGGGTGAAGAAACTCACTTTAAAAACAACCCTAGGTATGAGTGATAGAGCACAGGTGAGAGAATTAATAGTATTTTTAAAGGAAACTGGGCTTTATTATAGGATATGAGGGTAAAGAAGGAAGGGTAATTAGCAATAATTTTTTTTTAATATTAACAC